>JAGFNQ010007444.1:63520-542032 GCA_024364735.1 Boesenbergia rotunda
TTAGATGTCTTTATTTCATTTTGTAGAAGAGTTGAAAATGAGAAATCATCAACAATTAAAACAATAAGAAGTGATCATGGAGGCGAATTCTAAAATCAAAGATTTTTAGAGTTTTGTCAAGATAGAGGGTATAGACACGAGTTCTCTACTCCTAGAACACCACAACAAAATGGTGTTGTGGAGAGGAAGAATCGGGTCTTACAAGAGGCCGCACGAAGCATGCTCAATGAGTACTCCTTACCGAGCTACTTGTGAGCCGAAGCTATAAATACAGCTTGCTACGTGCAAAATCGAGTCCTCATCCATAGATTCTTAGGAAAGACTCCCCACGAACTTTGGTTTGGAAAACCACCTATAGTTAAACACCTTAGGGTGTTTGGTTGTATGGTGATTATCCTAAACACCAAGGACCACCTTGGAATGTTCACAGCAAAAGCTGATGAAGGGATACTAGTCGGGTACTCTCTCGTTAGCAATGCTTACAGAGTCTACAACAAGAAGTCTAGAGTAGTTGAAGAGTCTTCTGATGTTGTATTTGAAGAAATTCCAAAAGCAAATGATCAACTAGAAGATGTCGAAGGAGTTCAATTCGAACATAGGAAACTAAGTTTGGATGGAAGTCCAAGTGTTGAAGATGGTGATGATGAGTCTGATGACGGTGAGCCTAGACAACCCATAGATCAGCCAGATCCTGAGGCTGAGCCGGTGCCTAGTGAAACCATGCAAGAAGCACCACCAACTCCAAGGTAAACTAGGTTAGCCTCTAGCCATCCCCAAGATCAAATTGTTGGAGTCATCCATCATGGGGTTATGACTAGATTATTCTTTAGGAATGAGGCTAATGAAGTTGCTCTAATTTTCGAAATTGAACCTTAAAAAATTGACGAAGCATTAAATGATCCCGATTGGATCATTGCCATGCAAGATGAACTGGGTCAATTCGAAAGAAGTCAAGTCTGGGACTTAGTCCCTAGACCCAAGAAGACCACCATTATTGGAACCAAATGAGTCTTCAAAAATAAATTGAACCATAAGGGAGAAATCATAAGAAACAAGGCATGCTTAGTAGCCAAGGGCTACAGTCAAGTAGAAGGCCTTGATTATGATGAGACCTATGCTCCTGTGGCACGATTAGAGTCCATCCGATTGATGCTTGCATTTGCAGCACATAGTGGTTACAAACATTATCAAATGGATGTCAAATCGGCCTTTCTAAATGGTTTAATAAGAGAAGAGGTCAATGTCGAACAACCTTCGGGGTTTGAGAGTTCTGAATTTCCTAACCACGTGTTCAAACTCAAAAAGGCACTCTACGGCCTTAAACAAGCACCCCAAGCTTGGTATGAGCAGTTGTCGGCATTTCTAATTGAAAAAGATTTTATTAGAGGACAAATAGACACTACACTATTTCTACGGAGAGATGGTGATAACATATTTGTAGCCCAAGTATATGTCGATGACATAATTTGTGACTCAAACAACAAGGGTTATTTAAATGAATTTATTGGACACATGGAAAGTGAATTTGAAATGAGTCTAGTGGGAGAGTTGACTTTCTTCCTTGGACTTGAAATCAAGCAAACTCGTGACGGAATTCATGTGCACCAATCGAAGTATACCCAAGAGATGCTCCGAAAATTTAATATGAGTGATTCTAAAGAGGCAACCACTCCCATGGCGACAAACACACGTTTAGACAATGATGAGAGTGGTAAACCTGTTGATCTAACTCAATACCGGAGCATGATAGGTAGTCTGCTATACCTCACAGCTAGTCGACCCGATATACTTTTTGCTGTGGGTATGTGCGCTAGGTATCATGTCTGTGCCAAGGAATCTCATCTAATTGCTTTTAAAAAAATTTTGAGATACCTTAAGGGCACAATTGGAGTTGGTCATTAGTACTCCCGTACCGAGTCATTTGACCTAATTGGCTACCCCGATTCCGACTATGCTGGGTGCAAGTTGGATCGGAAAAGCACAAGTGGGGGCTGCCAATTCTTAGGATCATCATTAGTTAGTTGGTCAAGTCGGAAGCAACATTGTGTTACTCTCTCCACGAACGAGACAGAATATATCGCCATGGGAGAGAGTGTATCGCAATTGTTGTGGATGATTCATACTCTAGAGGACTAAGATTGACTTACAAGGGTGTGCAAGTGTTGTGTGACAACATAAGCACAATCAACTTAACAAAGAATCCAGTCCATCATTCTAGGACTAAGCATATTGAAGTGCGTCACCACTTCATTAGAGATCATGTTGCTAGAGGAGATATTGTACTCTCACATGTAGAGTCCAAAACAAATCTAGCGGACATTTTCACTAAACCACTTCCCGAGAATGAATTTAGTTTCTTACGAAGGGAATTGGAAATGTGTCGCGCTTCATAGAAATTAAAAAGCATTTCAAAAACCTTCATGATTAATTCAAATTGTTGGGAACAATTGGGTAACTTGGGGACATCTCACACAAACTATAAGGTTCACCAATACATTTTTGTTTGCTAGAAATGTGGTGAGGTGCTAGGATCAACTTAATTTCTCAAAATGTCAATGCATCCCTTGAGAACTTAGGTTGACGAGACAATAATCACTATGTTGACCATGTATGGGGAAAACCAATGCATAACATATGTGTACTTAGCTCCATGATCATACTTGGACATTCCAATCAAGAAACTTGATTGGAGACATGAATTTGATACAAACTTGGTTGAAAATTGATGCATTGTTGTAATTGAGTTTGCCTCCACTTGGGTGGAGCAAATTGGTTTGTTAGACCCATAAGGACCTTTGATCTTTGTTAAAGGGTCAATTATAGACAGGGGATCACTTCCAAGATCGTTAATTTTCATCTGATCTTATCAGAAATCGATAGGGGTTCTGAAATTGAAAGTTTCAGATCGTATCAGGAAAAATCTGGGAGCCTGATCGGTAACCGGACCGATCAGGAGTATGTCTGATCGGTCCAACTGACCGATCCAGCCGAATTGCGATACCCCTCTGCAATCTCTCGGTATTGGCCTGGATCGGTCCACAGACCGATCTGGCTCACTGTGGTGATTGGTCCATAGACCGATCAGGAGGCTCACGAAAAACCTACTGTTCGCTCCCTGATCGATCAGCCGATCGATCAGGATCCTGCCTGATCGGTCACCCAAATGATCAGGACCAGGAAAAACCGATCAGGCTGGGGCCTGATCGGTTTGGATGCTCCCAGATCGAATGGTGATCCGATCGATCACATTAAATTTCGGTTGGTGGACCGATCCACCGACCTATTAACTTCATGTAAACCCTACATCCCCAAGCCCTAGTGCCGAAACTCCTCACCTCCCTCTTGCGCGTACGATCTACTTGTTGTGCGTGAGTTCTCCCTGTGCTTCTTCCTCTTGCGCGTGAGTTTTGGGTTGGCGCTCGAGTTGTCCTGCTAAGGTTTCCTACGAGCACTTCTCCTTCCTGCACCAAGTTAGGCGAGACCTGTGTGAGCTCTGCGGTGCGAGCTCTCCCTTTTTCTTCTGCAAGCTTTTTGAAGTCTCTTTCTCACTCAAGCTCTTGAGCTCATCCTCTGCGCACGTTCTCCTTCAAGCCCTCAGGATCTTCTCAATCAACTTGATGGCACCAAAGTAAGTTTTTTGTGCGATTTTCATTTGGTGTTTATCATTCTTACAGTTATCATGATTTTTGGACTAATCATAATTTGTCTCTTAATGTGTTTTCTTTTTGTGGTGTGACCTTTTCCCTACTGTGACCTTGCCATGATCCTTAACCCTACTGATTAAACCTATTTTCATTTGAACATCATCTATTATAATTTATGTGATCCATACCTTACACTACAAATTCATTCGTGTGCCATGTATTTCTTCAATTCAAATTTGTGTCTTGATTATAACCTCACTTCATATGATCCAATCTATTGTCATGATTTATTTCCAACATTTTAGAAAGTCATCTAAGGGCAAGGAACCCATTGAAGGGTCCCCCAAGGGCAAAGGCCCTTCATCATCTGCCCCTTCTTGAAGGCCTCAGCCTTCGTCAAGTTCCCGTTTCCCTAACGCTGCCTGTGAGCAAGCATTCCAGTCCCGCACTTTCAAGTTGCTTCCTTGTAGGTTCATTGATGGACCTTTCTTGACTGAGTATTGTCCCTCTATTATAGAGGTGACTACCTTCTACAACCTGGCTTTCTCCTTTCCCTTGAGCGGACGATAAACTATGACCTTATTTCTGAATTTTACAATAACTTGCAACAAGGACCTCAAGGGGGCTTTGATTTCACTACTCGAGTAGCCAAGAGAAATCTTGACTTCTCATACGACATCTTGGTGGAGTATCTGGGCGGCCGTCAATCGCCTAATTTTTATTCTATTTACCTAGAGCTTCCTGACCATTTGCTGCCTCCTTTTGTGGACATCACCCCAGATGACATTTACCAGCACTTCTTTGGCCACCCTCGTCCAGCGGGTCTCGATGAGTTAGAGCCTGACTTTCCGACTTTTGTGACCCTCCTTCTTTCCGCTACTGATTACGTTCTGTTCAAGATAATCACGAACTGCATCTTGCCAATAACCTCAAAACCCCTAACTGAGATCCGACCTTACCACTGTCTGATGCTTTATGGCATGCATCATCACTTTGACTTTGATATTATGGAGAGCACCTTTCAGTCAATCATTTCCTATCGAGAGCCCAGTCATCGCACTGTGTATATGCCGTTTGGTCACGTCATCACTGACTAACTTATGTCAGTAGGTGTTGATGTAACCAAGGGCAAGACAGTGCCCATGGTTAGAAAGGATTGCCGACTTGGCAGGCGGGCGTGTGCCAAGTCTGGCATCATCATCAGGGATCAGGATCGGGCTCTTGTGTGGAAGGACGGGCGGGGTCTTGGAGAGCTACCTAGGGGCGCACACATTCAGGCACTGGCAGATGCTGCTGCTCATCAGGAGGCGCCCATACCAGTAGCGGATTATGACTACGAGCCAGATCCAGACATCCGCTAGCAGGTTTCTGAGCTGGAGCTCACTATGTAGCACGACTTCCATGTCTCAGAGCTCTGGCAAGAGGAGGTCCGGTCAGAGTTTCGATCCTTCGATCGCCGACTTCACGCTTTGGAGTCCGATGTCTCGGGGGTCCGTTCTCTGCAGCAGACATGGTATGACGAGTGGCGTCAGCACACGTTTCCTGGATCTGCGCCTTCTGGCAGTACTGCACCGGGGTCCTGTGTACCTGATGATGACACAGCTGATGACCCCATGCAGGCCGATGACCCCCCCCCCCCCCCCCCCCCCCCCCCCCGCTGATGATTGACTATGGTTGTACTCTAATGGTTGGTGATTTGACTGTTTTGCATGTTATGTCTTGATGGTGTTGTTGACTATACTTTGATGCATTGATATGCATCTAACTATTTGTCGGTCTTGGATTTTTGCTGCACTTGACTACACTGTGATGCTGTATGATGCATCTGACATTATGACTATTTTCTTGTAAAACTTGCTATTCCATGTTTATTTCTAGTTCCTTCTTATTCTTACTCCATGTTCATATGATACAAATGATTGTTTTGCCATGCTTTATATCTGTCATATGTTTTCATATGTTTTCAAAATTAATCCAAATCTTATGTTGTTTTGGGAAACCCCTAGGGTTTAGGGGGAGTATGTTTAAACTTAACAACTAGTCTACACCCTTTTCGGTGTTTGACAAAGGGGGAGAGTGTGGTTTGTTAAGTTTAGGATGATTATGAGTTTAAACATTGTAGGGAGAGGATCCTGATTCTCCTACAATTCTGAGATTTGGGATAATTGGATTCAAATTCCTAAACTTAAAATTGGGTTGTCAAACAACAAAATGGGAGAAATTATTGATGCAGTCTAGCCCTGATTGTTGTCATGGTGTTGACATCGATTTTTGTTTAGGTTGATGAGATGATTGGGATTAAGTCCTGGTCGTGGACTATCCATACCTAGTGGGACTAGGGTTGTTGAAAGCCTGGCTTGGAGGGTCAGGTCCTAGCATGAGAAGCTAGGTTGATAAAAGTCCTAGCTTGGAGGGCTAGGTGTGAAAAAGTCCTAGCTCGGAGGGCTAGGTGTGAAAAGTCCTAGCTTGGAGGGCTAGGTGTGAAAAGTCCTAGCTTGGAGGGCTTGGTGTAGAAAGTCCTAACTTGGAGGGTTAGGTGTGGAAAAGTCCTAGCCTGGAGGGCTAGGTGGATGAAACCCTGGCTTAGAGGATCAAATCCTAGCTTGGAGGGCTAGGTTGGTTGAAATCCTGGCTTGGAGGGTCAGGTCCTAGCTTGGAGGGCTAGGTTGAAGTCCCGGTGAGTGAGACAGGGTATGGAGTCTTGGTCCGGGGGACTGAGCACGAGTCAGAGAAGGGATGGAGGCTTGTTCTCGTGACTTAGAGGAGATTTGACTTTGCTTGGATTGGTCTGGTGACCGATCAAGGAAGTTGACATGGTGTTCCTCGTGGATCAGTCTGGTGACCGATCTAGCATTGACTGATCGGTCTGGTGATCGATCAGGGAGCATGCAGTGAGTTTGGGAACTATACTGATCAGCTCCTGATCGGTCTGGTGACCGATCTGGGATACTGTTCAGATCGTTCTAGTGAACGATCATGTGTCGCGGACTCCTCCTTATAACCGATCAGGCTGGAGCCTAATCGGTCGGAGAGCCTCCTGATCGGTCTGGTGACCGATCAGGGAGCATATATTGAGTTTGGGGAACTCTACTAATCAGCTCCTGATCGGTCTGGTGACCGATCTGGGACACTGTTCAGATCGTTCTGGTGAAGGATCAAGTGTCGCGGACTCCTCCTTATAACCGATCAGGCTGGAGCCTGATCGGTCGAAGAGCTTCCTGATCGGTCTGGTGACCGATCATGCCCTTGTGACTGCGAAGCTGTGAAATCGCCCTGCAAAGGGGTGGATCGGTCTGGTGACCGATCCACGACTAGGGATCGGTCTGGTGATCGGTCCCGGAGAAGTCGCGATTCCTGATTACGCGTTGGGGATCGATCAGATGGAGCCTGATCGATCTGAACCCAGCCTGATCGGTCTGGTGGCCGATCAGGAGTCTCTCTGATTGGTCCCGTGATCGATCAGTAGCTAACATCTTTAATTCAAAAGCGCTGTCAGAGCTCTAAACGTGATCTAATTTCTACTGATACACTACTGATAACCTTCTGATATATGATCCTCTGTTGATTTGCTGCTCTAATGATCTGATTAGGTGTGCAGGTGATAGGAATGGATTTAAACACTCAAGGAGAGTCAATGGGAGTCTTTCCTTGGAGCAGGTTTGCTCATTTTCTATCTCAGGTTGCAACGGATGTTGGCGCTGCTGGAGCTGCTGACTGGGGCTTGGCTGAGGTAAGCTCAGGGAGTCCAAGAGAGCTCAGTGGTAGGTGAGCAGTTGCAGCTGAGTAGCTGGGAGCTGCAGAGGTGCGTCTGTGGCAACGCAGGTTAAGAGATGAGATGAGAAGTGGAGAAGACAAGGGGAAGAGTTCTCTGATCGAAAGCTTTGGTCCATCACTTGTGCGATTACTCTGATCTATTGATCCATCCTTTGTGCAAGCAACTGTGAATCTTGAGCTGATACTTGAGGACTAAGATGAAACAAGAAGCTTGGCGAGTCCATCAACAAGAAGACACGAAGAAGGGAGTTCTTGCGTGAGATCTGTGCTGAGTGGAGCTCGGTGAGGAGTTTGCTTGTGTTTTTGAGGTTCTAAGTACTCAGTAAGATTTCTTTCTTGAGTTTCTTGTACTTAATACTTCATCTTGTTGAAACGCTGTGGAGAGGTTACTCCACCGAGAAGGAGGTTGCATCCTATCCGGATTTTCCGGGGCTTGATCTGCCGACGATCAAGGGATCGCCCACCTCACGGGTACGCCAAGGAGTAGGGGCAAGTTATCCCCGAACCTTGTAAACCCTTTGTGTTAACGATCTTGATTGTTGCCTTAGTTTTTGTTCTTCTTTGTTTCTACATCTCTCTATTTCTTTTGCTTCCGCTGTGCTACTGACCTTTGAAGTGCAGAAATCTGTTAAGTGAAAGTGATTTTTGGTGTCTGGCTATATTCACCCCCCCCACCCTCTCTAGCCATCCGAGTTCCAACACTACCAACAAAATCAACCACCTTTCCAAGGTAATCCGAATTTTCAGCAAGGGTTTCAAGGAAATCTAAGTTTTCTGCAGCAATATCAATCATCTTAGCCACAAAATCAGTTCTCATAGCAACGTTATCAGCCATTCAACCAAGGATTTTAGCCATCAAATCAGAATTTACAGCCCACACAATTTCAGCCCTCTCAACCATAATTTCAACCTCAACCTCAGAATTTTCAGAGCTACAATTCTCAACCATTTCAATCAAGTTCTCAGCAAAATTTTTAGCAATTTTCTCAACCATTTCAGCCCTATAATCAGCCCCAACAGCCCTATTTTCAAGGATCTCAACAAGTTCAACAATTCAACCACCTCAATCATCATTTTGTAGGACCGGTGCCGTCGATAGAGGAGGGGTGAATATCGACCTTTGAAAATTCTCGCAAACATCGTAAGACTTTAGTTCGTACTGGACTCAGTGCGTTAGTGCAGCGGAAAATAAAATAGAAAGAACACAAGGACACAACGGGATTTATTTATTTGGTTCCCAACCCCACAGGGTCAGTACGTCCAAGGCCATGTACTCGGCGTGAGTCCACTATTGGTCTCCTTTTTGCAATTTCTGGAGGCGGAGAAAACCCATCTTACAGTGTATAGTTACAAGCAACAATATTGAAAGTTAAGTACGGAACAAATAAAAGCAAACCGAACAAGAATCTGAAACTCAGCCGATTTGGACCTCCGAAGTGCCGCACACTTCCTCCTGGAGCCTCCCGATCGTAGAGCGTCATCTTTAGTGCATTGTTGTCGGTCAGAATGATCAAAACCGCTCTCAGCAGTTGTGTCTGATGCAGAGGGGTCGAAGTCCCTTATATAGTGCTTCTGGGGGCGCCCTGGACATCGGGGCGCCCCTATAAACTCAGTCAAACCAGGGCGCCCCTATAAACTCAGTCAAACCTTATCCCCGCATCGACCTCGTCGCAGTTGATAAAACCTTTGACCAGGGCGCCCCGGACCTACCAGGTACCCGCATGAAGGCTTATCTGTGTTTCGAACTCAAAACTGTAAATACAACTTTCAACTTGGGCACCCCGGACCTCCCGGGCGCCCTGCTTGAAGCCTATTCTGCCTGCTTCAACTAAACTGCATTTTTCTCCTTTGGCTTGGGCGCCCCCAACAATGGGGGCGCCTGGCTTCAAAGCCTTCAGCCTAGTTTTTTTGCATGCATTGTCTTCCAATCTTGGTACCTGCAAGATACACACATACAAAGCAAATATACACACATCCTTAACTTTAAGGACTTGGTTCGGACTTCGAATTTGCACAAAACCCTAGGTCGAACCAGCGCAAGTTCCCACCCCCAAGAACGCGCCTTTCACCTACTCCTTTCAGGAGACGGTTGTCATCCAGTCCTTCAGGTGGACTTTTGCCCAACAGCCCTTCGCCAGGTGCCTAGCAGCCCTTCGCCAGGTCCTCAATGCCTAGCAGTCCTTTGTCAGTTGCCTAATAGCCCATCGCTAGGTCTTCGATGCCTAGTAGCCCTTCGCTAGGTGCCTAGCAGCCCTTCGCCAGGTCTAGGGTTTCGATGCCTAGCAGCCCTTCACTAGGTGCCCAGCATCCGTTCGCTAAGTCTTAGGGTTTCTATGCCTAGCAGCCCTTCGCTAGGTGCCTAGTAGCCCTTCGCCAGGTCTTAGAGTTTCGATGCCTAGCAGCCCTTCGCTAGGACTTTTCTTCCACTTAGGTTATGCCTAGCAGCCCTTCGCTATGACTTTTCTTCCACTTAGGTTACTTCTCCTTTGCTCCCCTTTATCTGTTCAATGTATCACTGACTTAAGTGTATTGTCAAACATTAAAACACTTAGAGGAGAACATCATTGATGCAACTTGCATCAACAATCTCCCCCTTTTTGATGTTTGACAATAACTTAAGTTAGATTGGTTGAAGAGACTAACTTACTATCATTGGGATCAAACTAAAAAAATGATCTCAGTTTTGAAAATATATTTTTGATCCTCAAGGAAAAAATAAAAAATTTCTAACTTAAGCGCATCTCTCGCCCTTTGTCATACATCAAAAAACCAAAAATACATGCACCAACAATGGAATCCTTTGGTTCTTTTTGAAAAATATATTTTGAAAGCGTAGCATAAAATTAAGTACTTGAGTATTTGAAACCTTTTCACTTAAACATTATTGCTTTAGAAGAATTTTTTAAAAAATGTACTGATAGAACAAATATCCAACTAGTACATTTTTGAAAATACAGTAATTTTGCATAATTTTTGAAAGAATATTATCTGCTTTGAAAAGTACAAGTACTTTGAAAATTGTTATGAGCTTTTGAAAAATGCAAGTATTTTGAAAAATGTACATTTTTGCCCATAAGTAACTTTGAAAGATATTGTGCAATTTTTGAAAAGAATCTGCAATTTTGAAAAATATAAGTACTGTTTGAAAAGTGTTAGACATTGAAAAATATAAGTACCTTTTTGAAAAAGTATTAGGCTTTGAAAGATATAACTACCTTTTTGAAAGGATATTATGCATTTTGAAAACATAATATTTTACTTGACTTGGTCTATATTCCAGTCTGACACAATCCTAGGAAACCTTGTTAACTACAAAGACATTTTCCTAAGTATCCTGGGAAATTTTCCAAACTCAAGAAAATACTCTTTCCGAACAAAAAAACAATGATAGTACTTTGAAAATATATGTAAGTATATTTTGAAGGACTGACTATTTATGTTTTCAACAAGATTTTGAAAATATAGTTCACGAAAACATATTCTTTAAAATGTTTAATAATTCTTTTAGTATAACATTCCCCTAAACCTGACCCAGTCCTAGGAAGCTTGTTGACCACAAGTACTCTTTCTCTGAGTCTTTAGGGTTTGGTTTAGACCAAATGAATTATTTCATGAAAGAAAAATTGAAAAATACTTGTTAGAGAATTTTTCTTTTGATTTAGACTCCCCCTAAGTTCGACACATCCTTAGAGTCCTTGTAAATCATTAAGTGAACCTTCCTCTATGTCTTTAGAGTTTATCAAAATCAAATGAATGATAATTTTCAGGTAGATAAATTCTGAAACCACAATTTGGAAAGATGATAATTTTTAAAGTATAAGGCTTTTTGAAAACATATGTGATAGAAATTGAGGCGCAGTTTTCGAAAAGTCTTTTCAAATAATAGAACAATTTTTAAAAGAGTGAAAATACTCCCCCAGTACCCGACATCGTTTGACTCTATCTAAGTACCTTAAGGAACTTTAGTGTTGTCCTAAGAGGCTTGTGTCTAATTGTGTGAGTCAAACAAATTTTGAAAATGATATAATTTTTGAAAACATATCATATATATTCAATCAGACAAGCATGAATTTCATACAACATTATTATGTTGAAGCTCTATTTTGAAAATATATTTTTAGAAAAATATTCTAACAATTTTGAAAATAATTTTGAAACATGCTCATTAATTTCTTAGCCCTTAACATCTCATCCATTCTAGGTGTCTTAATATAGCAAGCATGGTTGCCTTATGGGTGTATTGTGAGATGCTTGAATCATTTTTCTTAATTTATTATTAAATCTAAGATTTGATTGAAACTTATGTTAAATTCAAAACTAGCAATAGTAAAGTAAATTTGATTTTCAGTAATTGGCTTCCCGGTCTTGGCGAGGCACTAGACCTTCTTTGGTCGTAGCTAGCTTTATTGGATCATCAACCCTTTCCTTCACAAAGCCTTTTATAGAAAATTCATCTTCAAGTTACTTCTTGAAAGATTTTAATTTAACTAGTTTGGGTCTTGGATCGGTAGCTTCGGCTAGTTCCGCCAAGATGGATTTCCTAACGTACTATTATCTCACCTCCACCCAATACTAGGTTGATCAAGTTTCAATTATTCTTTTTCCTATAGCCGTTCTAAATTATACATAAAATTTAAATATGAATGACATGTCATATATTTAAAAGAAAATAACAAATGCATGTCTATGGCATTAATGCATGATTCAAACAACTCCAAAGCATTTTAGTTACGTTTCTAAAGATGTATCAAATTCTAGATTTGATACATGTCGTGTGAACTCGCGAATATGTCAACCCACTTAGACATATTTAGTTTTATTAAATTTATTGTTGCACATTGGGTAGGATTTTATTTAATTTGTGTTTATTTAATATTTCATTGGATTAAGAATTAATTGAAATTAACTTAATTAGAAAATAATTAATTAATTCAGATTTAATTGAATTTATTTAAGATTGAATTCATTTAGATTGAATTAATTTAAGTTTGAGTTAATTAGGATTAATTCAAATTAATTTAAGTTCGAATTAATTAAGATTTAATTTGAATTTAATTGACTTAATTAAAATTTGAATAATTAAGATTTAATTAATTTGAATTTAATTTAATTAATTTGAATTTGAATAATTAAGATTTAATTAATTTGAATTGAATAATTAAGATTTAATTAATTTGAGTTTGAATAATTAAGATTTAATTAATTTGAGTTTGAATAATTAAGATTTAAATTGAATTTGAATTTAATTTAATTAATTTGAATTTGAATAATTATGATTTAATTAATTTGAATTTGAATAATTAAGATTTAATTAATTTAAATTTGAATAATTAAGATTTAATTAATTTGAATTTGAATAATTAAGATTTAATTATTTTGAATTTGAATAATTATGATTTAATTAATTTGAATTTGAATAATTATGATTTAATTAATTTGAATTTGAATAATTAAGATTTAATTAATTTGAATTTTATTTAATTTTAATTTAATTTGAATTTGATTTTAATTTGAATTTAATTTGAATTTGAATTTGAATTTGAATTTAATTTAATTTGAATTTTATTTAATTTGAAATTAAATTTAATTGGAATTTAATTTAATTGGAATTTAATTTGAATTTAATTTAAATTGAATTTAATTAGAGTTTAATTTAATTTGAATTTAATTTAATTTGAATTTAATTTGAATTTAACTTAATTTCAATATAATTTAGTTTGAATTTAATTTGAATTTAATTTAATTTGAGTTTAATTTATTTGAATTTAATTTAATTAGATTTAATTAGGATTTAATTTGAATTTAATTAACTTAAGATTTAATTTGAATTTAATTTAATTAGGATTTAATTTGAATTTAATTAAAATTTAATTAGGTAAAACCTGAATAATTAAGGTTGAAATGATTAATTAACAGTTGTGGGTCTAAGTTCATAATTTTCATTATTTCGAAAATTTCTGACTCATCCTTATTTTTCTTTTCAAGTTTTTCTAGTAATTCTGATTTATTTGAACATTTGTGATTTTTATTAACTATGGCCTTTATCTTAGAAAATTCTATCTCCTCCTCAAGATTAGATCTTTCAATATCCTCAAAGTAGGTGGTGTAAAGTCGGCCAGTAGTTAATTTTTCAGGATTATCTAAGGGAGTAATTAAATTATTATCTAAAGAGATATCATCTCCACTATATTCAGAATTATTCTTATTATCCTCAGAATTATCCTTATGATCCTCAGAATTATCCTTATTATCCTCAGAATTATCCTGATTATCCTCAAAATTATCCTTATTATCCTCAGAATTTTCAAATTTAAATTCATAGCTATCTAATGGATTTTCAAATTTGGGTTCAGGTTTATACAAAGGGCTTTCAAATTTGAATTCATAATCATCTAAAGGATTTTCAAATTTAGAATTATCCTTAAGATTTTTGAATTCAGTTTTATCCTTAAGATTTTTGAATTCAGTTTTATCGTTAAAATTTTTGAATTCAGTTTTATCCTTAAGTTTTTTGAATTTGAATTCGGGATTAATTTGAGATTTAGATTCAGAATTAATTTTAGCAATTATTGAATTGGTATTAATGATTAAACGATTTATTTCTAATATTTTAGCCATGTTCACATTTTGTAACTTGTCATTCAAAATAGCTACTTGACTATGTAGTAATTCTAACTTATCAGGGAAATTATCTAAATTATTAAATGACATTGCAGGAATTTGTAAACTTTTTGGAACATAAATCTTACGTACCTTCGTTGGACACTTGTTTTTGTAGTGTCCGTACTTCTCGCATTTGAAGCATCGTACGTGATCCTTGTTTTTTCGGACTCTTGGCGCTGGTGTCTCCTTTGCTGCCGGTGGTGTAGATCGAGTCTTACGAGTAGGGCACTGATTTTTATAGTGCACTTTGTCCCTACACGTGAAACAAATAATATGGAACTTAAAAATGGATATTAAAAAATTATACCTGATTCACCCCTGGGCTCCCCCTCAACTCTTGGCATCGTTGCTCCGTCGGCGGTTAGTCCGGTGAAGAGCGGCCTTGCTCTGATACCAATTGTAGGACCGGTGCCGTCGATAGAGCGGGGGTGAATATCGACCATTGAAAATTTTCACAGACTTCGTAAGACTTTAGTTCGTACTGGACTCAGAGCGTTAGTGCAGCGGAAAATAAAATAGAAAGAACACAAGGACACAGCGGGATTTATTTACTTGGTTCCTAACCCCCCAGGGCCAGTACGTCCAAGGCCTATGTACTTGGCATGAGTCGACTATTGGTCTCCTTTCCAAAATTTTCGGAGGCGGAGAAAACCCGTCTTATAGTGTATAGTTACAAGCAACAATATTGAAAGTTAAGTACGGAACAAATAAAAGCAAACCGAACAAGAATCTGAAACTCGGCCGATCTGGATCTCCGAAGTGCCGCGCACTTCCTCCTGGAGCCTCCCGGTCGTAAAGCCTTGACTTTAGTGTGTTGTCGTCAGTCAGAATGATTAGAATCGCTCTCAACAGTTGTGTCTAAAGCAGAGGGGTCGAAGCCCCTTATATAGTGCTTCTGGGGGCGCCCAGGACGTCGGGGGCGCCCCTATAAACTTGGTCAAACCTTATCCCCGCACCGACCTCTTCGCAGCTGATAAAACTTTTGACCAGAGTGCCCCAGACCTCCCGGGCGCCCACGTGACGGCTTATCTATGTTTTGAACTCAAAACTGCAAATACAGCTTTCAACTTGGGCGCCCCGGACCTCCCGGGCGCCCTGCTTGAAGCCTATTCTGCCTGCTTCAACTAAACTGCATTTTTCTCCTTTAGCTTGGCCGCCCCCAACAATGGGGGTGCCTGGATGCTTGGGGCGCCCCCATTGATCGGGGTGCCGACATCAAATCCTTCAGCCCAGTTTTTTTGCGTGCTTTGTCTTCCAATCTTGGTACCTGCAAGATACACACATACAAAGCAAATATACACACATCCTTAACTTTAAGGACTTGGTTCGGACTTCGAATTTGCACAAAACCCTAGGTCGAACTGGCACAAGTTTCCACCCCCGAGAACGCGCCTTTCACCTACTCCTTTCAGGAGATGGTTGCCATCTAGTCCTTCGGGTGGACTTTTGCCCAGCATCCCTTCGCCAGGTCTTCAATGCCTAGTAGTCCTTCGCCAGGTGCCTAGCAGCCCTTCGCTAGGTATTCGATGCCTAGCAGCCCTTCGCCAGGTGCCTAGGATCCCTTTGCTAGGATCCCAGCAGCCTTTCACTAGGTCTTAGGGTTTCTATGGCTAGCAGCCCTTCGCTAGGTGCCCAACAGCCCTTCGCCAGGTCTTAGGGTTTCGATGCCTAGCAACCCTTCGCTAGGACATTTCTTCCACTAAGGTTATGCCTAGCATCCCTTTGCTAGGACTTTTCTTCCACTTAGGTTACTTCTCCTTTACTCCCCTTTGTCTGTTCAATGTATCACTGACTTAAGTGTATTGTCAAACATTAAAACACTTAGAGGAGAACATCATTGATGCAACTTGGACCAACACATTTCAAGGTCAATCAAAACCTCATGCTAACCAAGGGGCTATGGAGGTTCTAGTGGGGGAAATGCACAACAACAAAGGATAGAGGAGATGCTTCAACAACTTTTGCAACAACAAAGGAATGATCCAACCATACAAAACCTTGAGAGGCAAATTGGACAATTGGCTAGTGGGATGAATCAAATTCAAGCTCAAGGATCTAACCAACTACCTTCTCAAGCTACTCCAAACCCAAAGGGAAACGTTAGTGCTATTACTTGAGGAGTGGGAAGGTGGCTTCAACTCCAAATGGTCTAAGAGCTGAATTTTCTGAAAACAGGATAGTAACTTCATTTTCAACCCTAACCAGCCCTGAAATCACTTCAAAATCAGTTGGATCCACTCCTAGTCCGAGCCTAACTCCTTCATCAAGTAATCCTATGATTTTGGTGGGAAATGAGGGAGAAATCAGTGAAAAAGATGGACTTACAGCAGCTACTTCAGTGGAGAAATCAACTCAAAAATCAGCCCCTCAATTTTCGGCTCAAGAGGAGGATTTGAGAGTTCCTTTGCCATTCCCTCAGCGCAAAACCCAAGATAAGAAGCAAATGGAGGAGGAGAAAGCTAAGGAATACAATGAGCTTGTTAAGTTGTTTAGTAAAGTGGAAATCAATGTACCCTTATTGACCATGATAAAATAGATTCCTAAATATGCAAAGTTTCTGAAAGACCTATGTGTTCACAAGAAGAAGTTGAAGGAGAATGAGTTGGTCAGCTTGGGGAAAAATGTTTCAGCACTTATTCATGCCATTCCTTAGATGTGTGAAGACCCAGGGGTGTTTACGGTATCTTGTGAGATAGGGAGGACCATGTTCCATGATGCTATGCTGGATCTAGGAGCTTCAATAAATGTGATGCCCAGATCAGTCTTCCAGATGCTTGGCATAGGCCCTCTATAGCCTACTTGCGTGGTGATTCAGTTGGCAGACCGTAGTCAGACCCATCCAGCCGGTATAATTGAAGATGTGTTGGTGAAGGTAAAAGAGCTGATATTTCCTGCAGTATAGTAAGTATATTTGGTGGGAGACTACCTTGCACACAGATCTCCACTCATCCTAGGGAGACCATTTCTGAAGACTGCGAGAACAAAGATAGATGTATATGTTGGTACACTATCGATGGAAATTAGAGACTCAGTAGTTCAGTTTAGCATATTTGATGCCATAAAGCACCCTAGAGAGGACCACTCCATTATGAGCATTGGTATTTTGGAGGAGTTGGATGATTCAGAGATATTGGCTGCGGGAGTTTCATTTGATGTTTCCAGAGGAGTTGGTATTTAAGAAGAGGCTGGGGATATATTTACTATTGAGGCTGAGGATGTTTCAGAGGCTATTTCAGACCTACTTCCAGCTGGAGAGGATTTTCTAGGTGTAGGGGATTGCACAGAGCCCCAAGGATCACCAATCACTATTGATATTTCAGAGGACTCAGGAGAGAGGTGTGTGAGTGTAGGGGATTGCACTAAGCCCCAAGGATCACCCATACCTAGTGAGCAGGCCCAGATTGAACTTAAGCCACTTCCAGATCATTTGAAATATATGTACTTAGGAGAGGAGCATAATTTTCCAGTCATTATTGCACATCATTTGGAATCATAGCAAGAAGAGAAATTATTGCAAGTCCTGAGGCAGTACATGAAGGCTATTGGGTGGACTTTATCAGATATACCAGGTATTAGCCCAGCTATCTACATGCACAGGATATTTTTGAAAGAAAATGTTAAACCAGTGAGGCAGCCACAAAGGAGACTTAATCCACTTATTTTGGATGTTGTCAAGAAAAAGGTGACTCGACTTCTACAGGCAGGTATCATTTACCCCATTTCTGATAGTCAGTGGGTAAGTCCCATTCATGTGGTGCCGAAGAAATCTGGAGTTACAGTGGTAGAGAATGCAAGTAATGAGCTAGTACCCACAAGAGTTAAAAATTCATGGAGAGTATGCATTGATTACAGGAAGCTCAACACCGTCACGAGGAAAGGCCACTTCCCTTTACCCATTATTGATCAGATGCTTGAGAGACTGGCAGGGAAGTCCCATTACTATTTTTTGGACGGGTATTCAGGCTACTTCTAGATTTGCATAGATCCGGAGGACCAGGAGAAGACTACATTCACTTGCCCTTTCGGTACTTTTGCCTACAGACGGATGCTATTTGGACTCTACAACGCTCCAGGAACATTTCAGCGATGTATGGTAAGTATATTTGGTGAGTTGTTAGAGCATTGTATGGAGATCTTTATGAATGATTTTTCAGTTTTTGGCACGTCCTTTGATTCATGTTTAGATAACTTGTCTAGGGTTTTACACCGTTGCATTGAGACTAACCTTGTGCTTAATTTTGAAAAATGGCACTTTATGGTAGAGCATGGGATTGTATTGGGTCACAGAGTCTCTAGAAGAGGTATAGAGGTAGATCCTGTAAAAATAAGTGTTATATCTGCTTTATCATACCCCGTATGCGTACGGGATGCTCGTGCTTTTCTTGGACATGCAGGATTCTACCGCAGGTTTATTAGAGACTTTAGCGATATTGCTCGGCCCTTGACAAAACTTTTACAAAAAGATGTTGAATTTTGTTTTGATGATAAGTGTAAAGAAGCTTTTCACATGCTCAGGGAGGCTCTTACCTCTGCTCCTATTATTAGATCACCTGCCTGGAATTTACCATTTGAATTAATGTGTGATGCATCTAACTTTGCAGTGGGAGCTATTCTAGCACAGAGGGTGAAGGGAGCACCTCATGTCATATGCTATGCCTCCAAGACCCTAGATGCAGCCCAAGCAAATTATACCACCACTGAGAAGGAGCTTTTTGCCATAGTTTTTGCTTTAGATCGTTTTAGATCTTATTTATTATGCTCACATGTCATTGTTTTTTCAGATTATACAACTTTAAAATACGTATTGAAGAAGCCAGATGGTAAGCCTAGGCTAATCAGATGAATGCTGCTACTCCAGGAGTTTGATTTGGAAATCAGAGATAGGAGTGGCAAAGAAAACTTAGTTATAAATTACCTGAGCAGAATTGAAGGAGATGGATCTCCTACCACCATTGACGATGATTTCAGAGATGAGCATCTCCTTGCAGTACATGGTGAGTCACCTTGGTATGCAGATCTTGTTAATTTTTTAGCTGCACATGTTTTCCCTACACACTTTTCTAAATCTCAAAAAGATAAACTTAAAAGTGATGCAAAATTCTATGTGTGGGACGGCCCGTATTTATGGAAATTTTGTAATGACCAAATAATTAGGAGATGCATACCAGACCATGAGATTTGTTTTGTACTTACATTTTGTCATTCATCAGCATGTGGGGGACACTTTGGACCACAAAGAACAGCTAGAAAAGTATTAGAGTGTGGTTTATACTGGCCCACCTTATTTCATGATTCATACTTGTTTTATAAAAATTGTGATAGATGTCAACGAACTGGGAACATAGGAGCGAGAAATGAGATGCCCCAACATACTATACTTTTTTGTGAGATTTTTGATGTCTGGGGTATAGATTTTATGGGACATTTTCCTGCATCTTGTGTTTATCTGTACATTTTACTTGCTGTAGATTATGTTTCTAAATGGGTGGTGGTCATTCCCTCCAAGACTGATGACTCTTCTGTTGTTGTTAGTTTTGTCAGGTCACATATATTTTGTAGGTTTGGAATTCCTAGAGCCATAATAAGTGACCAAGGATCTCACTTTTGCAACAAACACATGAAGGCCCTACTTAGCAAATATGGGGTAGTACACAAGGTCTCTTCTTCCTAACACCCCAAACAAATGGCCAAGCCAAAATCTCAAATAGAGAAATCAAATCAAATTTGGAAAAGACCGTTGGGCCCAATAGAAAAGATTGGAGCAAGAGGCTAGATGATGCACTTTAGGCCTATAGAACTACATTCAAGACACCAATTGTCATGTCTCCCTACCGGTTAGTCTATGGTAAAGCTTGTCATCTACCCGTGGAGATAGAGCACAAAGCATATTGGGCGGTGAAGGCTTGTAATTTCGATGCTACCAAGGTGGGAGAAGAGAGGAAACTTCAACTTCAAGAGCTTGAAGAGATCGGACTTGGAGCATTTGAGAACTCAAGGATCTACAAGGAAAAGACCAAGAACTTCCATGACAAACACATAGTGAGAAAAGAATTTCAAATTGTTGACAAGATCTTATTGTACAAGTCAAGGCTCAAGTTAATTAAGGGTAAGTTGAGGTCAAGATGGGAAGGTCCATTTATTGTAACTAATATTTTTCCCTATGGTGTTCTTGAAATTAAAGATGAGACTAACGGTTTTACATGGAAAGTAAATGGCCACCGGCTCAAGAAGTATTTTGAAGAACTAAAGGAGCTAGAAGTGGATAGAGTGGACATCAAAGATGCTATCTACCCAACCTAAAGGGGAGTTTTCTTTTCCTTGCATTTTATTTCATTGTAAATACCCTTTATTGTTTTCAAATAGTTCAATCTTTCTTTTCCAATGAGTTTTCGATAATAAATGTTTAGGTAGTGTAGATTGAATAAATTGTGATTGTAGACACCATTTTACCATTTTGGCACCTTAATCTTTGCATGAGTAGGAATAAATGTATTCCTCTAGGTTTTCTCTATATCATATTAGAGTCTTTTGAAAACAAATTAAATTTGGTTGTCAAGACTTAGGATTTGAGTCAATGGATGAAAATTCTTGGTTGCTTGAGTACTACTTAGTTATGGACTCTAGAGTGATGATTTGAGATGAATTCTTTTTACCTAGTGAGGACTTGGTTTTATTGTTGAGATATACACGTGTAATTGTACTCTAGAACTTGCTTAGGTTCTTTCAAAATCATATTCTATGATTGGACCACATTTATGTAGGTAATCATTTTGTCTTCCCTTTTCATTGCAATAATCCTTGTTGATACATGCTTTATTCTCTCCTTTCCCTATTTTTCTACTCAATACCATATTTCTCTATAGACTTGGTTACTTGGGATTTTTCTTGATGTTATTTTGCCCGAGACGGACAAAGGTTTAAGTGTGGGGGAGGTGGCTAGAGTTTTGAAAGGGATTTTGGTGAGAAGTGATGCATGTTGAGTTTATGTTGTGAAAGCAATATGTTTTTAGGGATTTTTAGATGGATTGGTGTGGATTCTGAATGTCTTGATGGGAGTAAAGGAATGGAAAAGCATGAGAAACACAATGCAAAAACAGAGAAAAAAAATATAGAAGAGATAGAAGATAAAGAAGTGTGCCAACTTGATGGGTGGTGTATCAAAGATGAGTTGTGAGTATTGGATAGTTGAGATTATTTTTGGAACAACTTGATTTCTAAATGTTGTTTGGTGTTTCAACTCTATGAAGCCAATTTTGAAAGGGATGGGAGCTCAAAGAGGTTAGTTTTAGTGATACTTTTCAAGCCTACCAAAAGTTTCCATTTAAACATGGCATTGGCAAGTGGAATTGTTTTCAAAGGTTCAAATTGTTGCCATGACTGAAGTGGAGATGAGGGAGTTAAATTTGGGTGTTGGATCTGTATTGAAGCTGCAAGAAAAAAAAAAAACAAAACAAGAAGCAGCTGGAAAAAATTACAGAAAACAGGAAAAAAAGAAGAAAAGAAAAGAAAGAAAAGTCAAATGAAAACATGAAAATTCAAAAGATGGATAGATTTTTGAATTTGGAGTCGAGAATAAGAAGCTAGATGGATTAAGATTTAGTATTGATTGAATGAAGGGAAAGAATCTCGACAGAAACAGTTTCAGAGTTCTGAGATTGGCTACTGATCAGACCCTGTTCGGTCATCAGTCCGATCAGAGAGACCCAGTCCGATCAGTAGACCGATCAGGAAATGTTTGATCGATCTCTGGACCGATCCAAGAAGTTGGCACAGCACAGAACAGTGATTTCAGTATTGAACATCCTCCAATTCAGCTAATAGTCACTTCCCTTGGCTCAGAATTCATAAGAGGCTATCACAAAAGGGCAAAGAGCATTTAGAAATAATTTTGAGTATTCAAGTTTCTATTTTTCCTTACTTTTCCATATTTCTTCTTCATGTTATATTTCTTTATCATATTCCTTTTCTTATCATAGCATATGTCTCAAATTCCTTTACCATTGATTTTTGGTGTCAAATTTATGGAACTCCTCTTACATTTTATTCATTTCATACTTCTTTTATTTGTTCTAATAAACCTTTGTAGATGTGGATCCAAGGCAAGAATGATGGTGGAGAGTAGATAATAAGCAAGCCTATGGTAGTTCAAGAAACATGTTGTGTTTGAGTGAGCTCCATTTTCATTGAAATGTAGAACTTAGGAAGAGAGCCACTTTAAAATCCCTTGGGAAGGTTTTGTGTGTTGATTTCATCTCAATGAATCATGAAAGAGGAAGTATGCTAAGTTGTTGATTTAAGGACAAGATACTAGTCTATTGAGCTTAGATTTGTAAAAATTGACAACCCTAGGTAATTTCTTTTCGATTATTTTTCTAATATGATTGAGTACATCTTAGTTCCTAGTAGTTTGTGCAGGACGCCCAAAAATAAGTGTGGAGGAGTTGATAACTTTCATTTTGTTGATTAAATTAGGCCTTCAAATCAGCGCTTTGATGCACTATTCATATGCTTAAGTTTGCATTACATAAGGTTTCATGGATTGTCTCCATCTTATCTTAAAACTCAATTCTTTCTATATTTGAGATGTTTTGACACTATAATTTAATATCATTTTGTAGAGATCAGATGATCATGGACTTGGATCACATTAGGTCAAACTTGGGTCAGATTTGGATTCGAATCAAAGGGATCAAGCATCAGATTAATATGGGTCGTCCATTCAAGAGAATGCTTAGATCCGGACCATCCTTCAACTTCTGGTCGATCCAAGTTCAAGATAGACTTAATCAAGTAGATGGGCCAAGATCTGAAAGTTTGGGATCAGATCTGAGTTGATTCAGCCGTTGAATCAAGTAATGGAGGATCTAGACCGTCTAAGCTAGAGAAGAGGAGATCTAAGCCATCCGTTTCAGATCTGAGTGATCCGAGCTAAGGAGCGGTAGATCAGAGCCCTTGATCAAGATCTGGGAAGTTTGGGTTTGATCTGACTTGATCTGACCGTTGGATCAGAGCGGAACAATCTCAGACGTCGAAATTCGAAATGCTCGGTTAAAACAAAATTTCCCTCGCCAGTTCTTCGTCGTCGTGTCTTCGCCACTTCCTTACTGTTCTCGCGATTTTTCTTCTCCGATTCTTCTTCCGATCGCGCGGCCACAGCAGTTGGATCTTCAATTCAAGTTCCTAAGTCATCGAGATCAACTCCCCGTGAGGTTTCTGATGGATTCTCGTCGTTGAAAAGCTCTGCGGAAAGGGTTTTGCCAAAGGGTATGTTCTTCGTTTGATCGCCTCTTGGATGCTCGACTTCGTCGATCGGAGCTGCTAACGAATTCAGAAGGGTTTTTTGAAGTCTGTTGGAAGGTTCTGACCAACAAGTTTCAAACGATTCGTAGATCAGGAGGATGCTTGGATGAAAAGACAGTTTCGACTTGATTCAGCGAAATCGCACAAGGAGAGCTCAGATCTGGGTGATTTGGCAAGCTAGAAGGTTTCTAGCTAGATCTTGGGTGACAACAAGATAGATTTTGTATTGAAATTTCATTCTGCTGTTTAGTTTTCGATTCGAATTCGTTTTCTGCATTAACTCAGCTCTGTATCAGTGTGTTTTCAGTTACTGATCGGACTATTGTCCGATCTAGACTCCATCTGATCGGTCATCAGACCGATCAGGATTACATCTGATCGGTCAGCAGACCGATCAGGAGATTTTCCAGCACAGACAACTTTTATTTTAGTTTACAGCTTGCTTAATTTCCATTTCTGACTTTAGATATAATGCTAGTGAATTTCTACAATTGATATTAGTTTTAAACTTCAATTTTTCACTTCAATTTGTTATGCTAAGTTTACCTAGTGGTTAAGCTTCATTCTTGCAAAACCTAGTTAACTCTACTTAGTTACCTCAAGTCCATTTCAATTGTTATTTCCATTCTACTCGCAAAACAAAACCCCCATTTTATCTAGAAAACCCAAAACATTTAACGACAAATAATCTGCAAGTTCAAATCAACCATTCATTCAACTAGTCCTTGGATAAAAATACGACCTGAGGCCCCTCTAATACATTTAATCTTTGTTAGCCAAAGGGTTTTCAGTTTTATAAATTTTTAAATTTGAGTCCCCCATTCGTGACATCTATTCTGGGACACATCAGTTACCCCGAGGCTCTCTTCGAACGGCTAGGATTGGCCGCTACCCCCCTATATATAGGTGTCGGCTGCGACTCTCCCTATCGCCTTTTCTCTTCTGGTGCCCCTTTGCTGCTTCCGCCGCTGTCGAGAGCTCCAGTGTCTTCTGCTTTTCGGTCATCTTCTCCAGCAACCCCGTGTCTTCTTTGCGACAAGATGTTGGCGGCGGCCTTGAAGGAGGGGTTCCTTTTGAACGATGCCGAACGCGCTGCTCAAGCCGACCAACCTTCGGTAACTCAGGAGTCCACTCCTCCGGTGGCGCTTCCACTGGCGCTCCTTCGTCAAGCCTCGTAGAGGTGTCAGACTTCGATCATGACCTCGTCGACAAGGATGACCAGCCGTTGATCACCCAGCGTCAAAGGAACCGGCTGGCCAACTCTTCGCCCCCCTTTGGGACTACCACCAGCCCCCGTTCTGGGAAGAGGGTCAGAGTCCCGCCTCCTATGGTGACTTCGGCCCCTGCGCCAGTTGTTCCGACCCTGCCTGTGCCTGCGTCCACTACTCCGGCGGCCCCGGTTCAAGGGGTCGCTCCTCCTGTACCTCTTCAGACCCAGGCTAGTTCTTCGGGCACCTGGCCTCCCCTTCCTCCGCCTGCGGGAGCTACGAGCCCCCGCCCTGTGCATTTGGTCCTGCCGTCTCGGGCTGACCCTAGTACAGCTTATGAGACTCCTGTCACCGAGCCGCACGAGTCGGCCCAAGTAGTCTACATGTATGGTCCGTTAAGCGATCATTTGTACCACGACCTCCGGGAGTCCGACTATCAGGACCCGATTACCGAGGCTAACTCCGTCGTAGCGGGGGCCAGCCAGGTATGTCCTATTAATGACTCGCGCTTCCTCTTTTTCCTCTGGCTTACGGCTTCAATTCAAGCTCGGGCCCTACACCAGGCCGAGTCCCAAGAGGGGGGCCTGGAGGCCCAGCTCCGTCATGCGCAGCTACAATCCAGCGATGAGGCTCTGAACAGCCTGCAGGCTGAGAACTTGGCCCTTCATGAGTGTGCGGCCCATGCGGAGGCGCGCCTCGAGGAGTACCGGGCGGAACTAGACGCGGCCAATGCGGCGGTCATCCAGGCGCGGCGCCAAATCGCCTGCCTGGAGTACACAGAGCGCCAGGCCTAGGACCTGGAGCACCAGGCTCAAGACCAAGCTGGCCAAGGTCAAGGTGGAGCTCCTGGAAGTATGTCAGTCAGCCGCTATTCTGCGCGCCAATCTGACAGCCAAGGAGGAGGAGTTGAAGGTATGCTCGGACAACCTTGCTCAGCTCCAGAGGCAATACGCGATCTGGGAGTAGGCGCTGAATACGGCCCGAGTGGATCTGGATCAGGCTCGGGCGTATGCCGCATCCCAGCGGTTCACCCGTAGGCCTTGAACCCCCTAGCTTCGAGCGGCTGCTGGAGAGGTTGCCTCCTTTTTTGCCTTTTTGCCTTTTTTGGTAGAGGTCAAGCCTCGTTTTTGTAATAAGCCTTATTTTGAATGCGACTTGTTCCATTGCTATGTTGGTGTGTTTGTGCTTAAGTATTGGGAGCTCAGGTGAGGCCTCAACTCCGTATTTCCCGTTATGAGGTCAGCTTGAGCGAGCCATCGACAGAGCTGGCCCAAGTGCCCTAGCCCCACCCTAGTTTCTCCTAAGGCCTGGTCTCCGAGTGGTGCAATCACTCGGGTGCCTTAGTTGTTTGGGGTCGGGTTCTGGGGGGGGGGGGACATCGATCACCCTGAAGCCGGAGGTTACGCACTCAGTCGTTGAGAGTGGGTATGTTCGGTCGGGTCTTTCCCAAGGAGCGTGGATTACCGGGCGTTTGACTAGGGGCTGAGCCAAGAGGTTCGAGGGAGCATGCCCAGTTAGAACTCGCGAGAGCGAGAGTCTGGCTTCTCGGTCGAGGACGTCCCATGGAGCGTGGGCCGCCACGCGCCCGACTGGGAGTCGAGCCGAGGGTTCGTGGGAGCATACCCACTGAGAACTCGCGAGAGCGAAAGTCTGGCTTCTCAGTCGGGGACATCCAGGGAGCGTGGGCCGCCACGCGTCCGACGGGGAGCCAAGCCAAGGGGTTCATGGGACCATGCCCACTCAGAACTCGCGAGAGCGAGCGTCTGGCTTCTCGATCGGGGCATCGCAGGGAGCGTGAGCCGCCACGCGTCCGACTGGGAGCCGAGCCGAGGAGTTCGTGGGAGCATACCCACTTAGAACTCGCGAGAGCGAGAGTCTGGCTTCTCGGTCGAGGACATCCCAGGGAGTGTGGGCCGCCACGCATCCGACTAGGAGCCGAGCCGAGGGGTTCGTGGGAGCATGCTCACTTAGAACTCGCAAGAGTGAGAGACTAGCTTCTCAGTTGGGGACATCCCAGGGAGCGTGGGTCGCCACGCGTCCGACGGGGAGCCGAGCCGAGGGGTTCGTGGGAGCATGCCCACTTAGAACTCGCGAGAGCGAGAGTCTGACTTCTCGGTCGATGGCATCCCAAGGAGTGTGGGCCGCCACGCGTCCGATTGGGAGTCGAGCCGAGGGGTTCGTGGGAACATACCCACTTAGAACTCTCGAGAGCGAGAGTCTGGTTTCTCGGTCGGGGACATCCCAGGGAGCATGGGCCGCCACGCGTCCGACTGGGAGCCGAGCCGAGGGGTTCGTGGGAGCATGCCCACTTAGAACTTGCGAGAGCGAGAGTCTAGCTTCTGGGTCGGGGGCATCCCAGGGAGCGTGGGTCACCACGCGTCCGACTGGGAGCCGAGCCGAGGGGTTCGTGGGAGCATGCCCACTTAGAACTCGCGAGAGCGAGAGTCTGGAGAGTTTTACTATTTGTTCGAGAAGGCGGGTCTTCCACTATTCGGGTGGGGTTACATAGTACAAATATTTTTAATACCTTGCCGGGCGTGAGCCTTCTCGGGCCAGCCCGCCTGAGATCATATGCACTCCTCCCCGGATGGCGTTTTGTCGATTGGTCTGCTGTTCGTTCACGTCGTCTGGCTCGATGTGCTCTTCTATTGAGAACAAATTACGAGCGCTCTGGGGTTCTCGCCCGGGTCCTTCAGCGGCTAGCGGGAGGGTTTGTCTTCCCCGCCCTGAGCCTTGCCCCGGGGAGACTTGCCTTCTTTGTCCCTGCGCGGTTGTCTCAGGAGCTCGACCCCCGCCCAACTACCAACATTCCTTTATGTCGTGGGTGTGGCTATGATGGAACACGCAGTAGGGTCTCCAGCGACCCGACGTACACCCCTGAGCTACTTGCTGCACTTGTCTACGCTCCGACCCTGCTTGGTCGGGTCCTCGTGGGCTGTGTATGGGTCCGCCTGGCGGTCAGCTAGATTGTGCGGAGCTCGGGAGAGGCGTCTTGGTTGGTTCCTTCTTCCGAGCTACCTGTGCCTCTTCCACGTTGATATACTTTACAGCCTTTCCCAACAGGCTATCGAAATCCTTGGGCGGCTTTCCGATAAGCAAGCGGAAGGAATCTCCCTCTTGCAGCCCCTGGGAGAACGCGTTGATTAATACCTCGGGAGTGACGGTCAGAACGTCCAGGGTCACCCCATTAAATCTCTTGATGTATGCCCGAAGTGACTCCTTCGGGCCTTGCTTGAGGGAAAACAAGTTGACACTTGTTTTGTGATGTCTTCGGCTGCTCGCGAAGTGCTGGAGGAATGTCCTCTTGAGCTCGCCGAAGCTAGCTATCGACCCGTCAAGGCTCTGCCCGAACCATCATTGAGCAGACCCGGAGAGCGTTGTCAGGAACACTCTGCACTTTACGCCTTCGGGATACTGGTGGAGCAGGGATGCACTCTCGAATTTCATAAGGTGCTCCTCAGGGTCGATGGTTCCCGCATACTTGGGCATGGTGAAGAGCTGGAGATGCTTAGGAATTGGATCCTCCAGGATCCACGGAGAGAAAGGACTGCGCGTTAGGGTCGATGGAGATGCGAAAGTCGGGGCCTTGACCTTCTCCAGTCGAGGCCCATGCGTTCGGCTAGATGCGGATACCTCCGCTGGCGCAGGCATAGCCTTGTCCTCCCGGCCTCGACCGGGGGCAGCGGGGAAGGGGACCGAGCCTCCTTCGGGTGGGGTAGCTCGTCTTTGCCCTCCTGAGGAGCCTTGGGTTGACGGTCTCGGAACTCGAGCTGCCGGGCTACCGGCCTGCGATAGCTGCTGGGAGGCTCTCTGGGCTCTCGTGGCCCGTAAGAGCTCATACTCCTCGGGTGTAACGGTCATCATGACCCGATTGGGCGCTTCCATCGTACACCTCTGATCAGGCTAAGTGTCCCTCCTTCTAGCGTCAAATTTGATCATGTCGCGAAGCGAGGCGAAAGTCCCAAGGGCGAGACGGTACACCAAGTGCCACGAGCTCCACTGTCCTGGCTCCGAGCTGGCTCTAACTTGGATGCGACCTACGATAAGATGGTGGTTAGCAAACCCGCCGAGGA
The DNA here is from genome assembly GCA_024364735.1 of Boesenbergia rotunda. Lineage (NCBI taxonomy): Eukaryota > Viridiplantae > Streptophyta > Magnoliopsida > Zingiberales > Zingiberaceae > Boesenbergia > Boesenbergia rotunda. The sequence continues at coordinate 92,183 of JAGFNQ010007444.1, forward strand.
TTTTCCCCGGCCAGGCCCTCCGACGGTCAAGTCAAAAGGAAAGACAACAGAGTAGAAGAGAGTGTTATATCGCATATCTGCGACAGGGGAAGTGGAGGGGCTTATATAGCCGGGGGAGCTGACAACCCCTATCTGTGTCAACAGTACAGGGGTAGGGTGTCTGTCAGCTCATGGGAGCATCCGGCCACGGCATGGCGCGGGGCGCTCTGATAGTACGATAGTACTGAGTCGACGGGTTGTCCTCGACGTGTGTTATGAATGAGTAGGGTGTATATTACCCCGACGTCACGGTCGTACCCCAGATGTACTGATGTAGGGCAGCGTAGGGAAAGCCGGGTCCGGAGACCGAGTACCGACCAACAGATCCGAGTGTCGTGGACCGGGCAGAGTTGCGTCCAGGGAGCGTGGGCCGCCACGTGTCCAACTGGGAGATGTGAGGCGCGGGATACGCCCTGAGTCGGGGGTTTGTTGAACTGTACCTGTGCTGCCATGTTTCTGGTCTATAGGTTGTCAGATCTATAGGGTGCGGGGGATCAGCTTCCCCAACCTAGCCCGGGGTCGGGAATGGGGCCAGATGGCCGAGCTGGGAGGTGCTCAGAGCCGACCTGACTGACCATCCCCGGGGTCGGTCGGCTAGTGCTTCGGTAGGGTTCTTGGCTCGGGAACTCCCGAGAGGGGCCTTTGCTGGCCCTTCCGCTAGGTCTTCATGGCGCCAGGCTGGCTGGCCAAGCTACCCATAAAGAAGGCCGGGATCAAGAAACTTATCAAAAAATAGTTAACTCTTCATGAGTGATATAATAGCTTGCACACATATTCATTTGACACACGCACGCACAGAAAAAGAAAAATGTGGCATATTATGAAGAAATGATGGCTCATGGGATTTGCACAAGCAAACATGGAGTTGAAACAATAACTCAAAGAGTATAAAAAACCACATTGTACATCTTATTGGAAGAAGAATTTAGAAATCATGTAAGTTCCTTCGCAAAATTGAAATTGCACACAAAAAAATTATTTGGGTACCAAAAGGTCTATTGGAGGAACTATGCGACATAGCCTTGCGGATGTCGCATTAGTTCCACTGTGGTTACAGGCCAAAAGTTGCATTGGTTCCGCAAAGCATCCAAAGAAGAAACCTGCAAGAATTGGAAAACAAAAATAAGTTGATATTGACAATTGTATTTTTGAAGCTGACAATGATGGTTTCTTTCTGAGTGAACTAGAAAATGTTATTCTTAGTTATACTTAATTTTAAGGTCTCCCCAATTAGATCCTCCATTTGTCATATTTAATTAGCTCTACAAGCCATACAAGATTGAACTCTTCAGAATGACTACTACGATGCAAGGATCTTTCCGGCTGCATGATTCGAATAATCACTAAAGTAGGATGATTGCTTTCTATTGCTTAAAACAAACTAGCAAGAATATCTGTCATAGGACAAGAACCTTTCATGACAGCTATATTACAATCAGGATCGTATCTATGTTTTAAATCTATGAAATATAAACGGTTAGTAGAAGTGTGAAATCTTACTAACCAGTGACAAAACTATAATAGTCTAAACAAACAAGTAGCAACTGCACTACATGAACTAAATTCTCATTTCCAAAGGTTAACCTTATATGACTATTAGAACTAAAGATGAGCAATTGATGATTAGAAGCCAAATTTTAAGCACCTTTAAAATATTGACAAAATACTTGATATGTATCCACTTACGAATGTAATTGCTTGAAAAGGGTGCAAGTTTACAGCAAGCCCCTTCGACGTTTATAATCACTGACTGTCAAAATCAAAGGATGTCTCCGCCCATCACTGTCAGGTACCTTGTACCCATAAGTGGCTTCTATTTTCTGTTTCCTTGCCATAAAGCCCTGATGCACACCCTGAGAACCTCCAAATTTCTGCAGCACAGCCAATGAGATTGGCAGTTCAAAATCATGCAGGGAATTTGAGACTGTGCCGCGGTCTACTGGTGCGCTTGTATCTACCAGCTTACCAGCACCAGTTGCGGCTTCCAAAGCAGCAGCAGTTACAGCCTCACCAGTCTCCACCGCGTTTATTTTTATTGCTTCATTTGCATCTCCATCGACCCCAAATTTGCCTTGCTCAATATCCACAGTTGTTGAATTGTCATCTCCCCCAAGTTTTGAGATATAATAATTTGTCGATCTTGTCCATCTCCGTGAAAATGGATCATAGCCAGCCTCCCCAGCCCTCAAGGCAGTGTTTACAGGTTTCAACGCTGAGGCATTCTTGAAGTTCTCAGCTCGGTTTTTTCTGTTCATCTCTGCCAACCGAACAGCCTTTTCATCAATCTTCTTTGTCCGTTGAGACATGTTTTCCAGCTCTTTCAACCTTGCTTTAATCCTCCCCATCTCTGTTGTATCACGACGATTTTGGGCAACTTCCAATTTCTCCCTAAGTCGGTCCTTCTCAACAGCAATATTGACTGGTCTCAATGAGGCTGACTTCTTCTCTAGCAGCATCTGTTTCACAGTAGCTGCTGAATACACAAAGTTATTGATCTTCTGAATTTCAGCCTTCTTATCGAGCACCTCCTGACGGGTCGGCATCCGACCATTGCCCTTCTCCACTTCCCATTTCCACTCATTGAATTCATCTATCAGTGGTGGAGAATCAGAGACCATAGCCATCTGCCATCTAGCAGCTGAGGAATCACTACCCCATATGCAATTCAGCCATTTGTAGGTGGTATAATGTTCAAGTTTGTAGTGTTTTTCAGGGTCAGTCGCATCCACATTCCTGACTAAGCATAGCTTGTATTTGGGCTTCCCCGTGCGCGTCTTCCCAATACCAAGACGTACAAAGCATCCTGCAATAAGCTCTTCAAAAAAGGGTTCCATGAACCACTTCACCAGCTTTGACCTCCTGATTGTTATCTCTTTAACATCCTCAAACTTTGGTGCATCCAATCCTGAGGGGGATAGATCATCCAAATCATAGTCCCTTTTATTGTCATCACGGTACCTTTCATTGTCACTGTCAGCTCTGCCTCCACTCTCACCTTCATTGCTATTATCACTGGGAGGACTTGCAGCTATACCAAGAGTTCTATGTTTAGGGGGAGAAGAATCACGGAGACGAAAGCCATTACTTCCTTCCCCGGTCAAATCCCCCAGCCGGCTGCGGTAACCATCAGGATCTTGTTGTCTCATTCTCTTAGCTCTCAGCTCATTCAAAGCACTCTTTGCTGCAGTTTTGTCATTCCGGGCAGACGATCGACTGTGAGGTGGAACAGGAGGAGAGCTCTCCTTCCGACTTCTCTCCATCTTTGAAGACGATGCTCTTGCCATCTTTTTTAGCTTGTAATCATCTATCTTTGTACTCCTTTCCGCCAAAATCATCTCCCTGTCCAGTTCAGACATCTTACCAAGTTCTTCTTTATCTGCGTCATCCTTATAAAGATCACTCCCGACAGAGGGTGCACTATCCGAATCTTCATCACTATGCCTGACTCCTTCACCACCGTCCTCATCCCTCCAGCCACTCCTTTTGCCTGACTCCGGTAGATCAAACCTCTTCTTCACCGGAATCTGGGAGCCCGATGACTTTCGTTGTTTGTACTTCAGATTGTCCAAATCATCATCCTTGGAATCGCTTCCATCAGAATAAGAGTTGTCCCGCCTCCACCTCGATTGTGAACGTGAATTGTTGTTGTTCCTCCGGCCAGACCCCGTCCTCCCTGCCGCCTGCAATAGCAAGTTCTCCAAATCGGCCATTGTGTCCTATCCCCGCTGAAATATATGGCAAAACATCAATACATTAACACCCTTGCTCTCTTTAATGAGCTCGACCAAAAAACAAATAACAAAGCAACAAGGTTCCGGAAAACTCTGAATTGATGTAGAACATTCCATCGAACGAACATGACGACCTTGAAAACTTGGATCCAAATGACGATCATCCGAAGAAACCAATTCCCCCATACGAAATCGATACCCACGAAAAAATCAGATAGAAGCACAAAACGAGATCCTTATTATCATAAAACCACACGACGATACGCATACCGATGAATGAAGAGCGACAGGCCAAACAAGTTAACAATGCAAAAGGAAGAATTCCAGGCGAAGGGCACCGACCCGATCGCTGTGCACGAAGAGAGAATCCGATGGATGCCGAGGCGACAGGCCGATCGGATGAGGTTATCCGTCTAGGGTTTCCGTTGTCACGGCGGCGTGCACCGGCTGCTGCCACTTCGTCGCTTCGATTTGCGGTGGTTGCGAATCAAATTGAAGAAGATGGAGATGCCGAGGGCATTAAGAGACGTTCTGAGAGCGCATGGGCCGCCTTTCGGCCCATCATGCAAACATATTCAAAATTTATACGTTGGCCACTGTTGCGGATCGGAGATTTGCGATTTTGCCCCCACTTATTTATAAATATTACAAAAGAACGATGCATTTCAGTACATTGATATTTAGATCCCTTATATAAGTTCTAAAAATTATATAAATATTCAGGATGAATAAAGGAACATTTACCTATTTACGTATCGGATCGTATGGTGGGTCACAAATTGAGAGAATTTGCACCTACTCTGTCTTTTGCGAAACACACCAGAAACGATAATAAATCTCATCGTTAAATTCATTTTTTTATACTTTATATACTTATGTATTTGTATTTAATATACATATATACAATCTAAACATCTAAATATATGTTATACAATATAAATAAATATTTTGTCATCGAAAAAATTATATAAACATACTCTAAAGCTTAAGTAAATTTTTAACAATTGATTAAAATTTTAAATATATACATATATAATTTCAAAATATCTAAAAATGTAAAGCAATGGAACGACAACAAAATTACACAGCAATCCGAAGCGACAAACAAAGCTACAAATTCTGAGGATTTACTTGGATAGAAATGTCAGTGAAACAATGAAGTGGTCTTCAGAAGGAAGATAATGCACTTAGTCAGGATCATTCTTAAACCTATGATCATAGGAAGATATTCTTCCTTTTTTTCTTCTCTTCCAACACTCTAATGCTAATGCTAGGGGTATAGCGCAAGAGCAAGCAATCTCGATAAATAAAGAAAAATACAGTACAAGAAACATAGACACAAGCCCGCGATAGATCATCTGAAGTCGGTTCCCAAGAGCTCCCATGTCCTCGTCAGCTTCACTTCATTTTGGGATTCATCTTCCGGCAAAGATTAGCTGCTCTCAAATCCAAAAATCCGAAAAATACCTGGAAGATTAAACGTCAGAATGAACTGAATGGAAACAAGCATGGGTTAATAACACCATAAAGTATAATTATTCGCATCTAGATACACGATAAACCTTAGTTGTTTGCACTGCTTCATTGGGAAAGGAAGATACTAGTCATCATAAAATGGCACACCGAGTGCTTTAGGAGAGAATGATTGATTTCAACAGAGGGGAAAAAACTATGTATCGAAGCTAGTTATAGAGACATGAGTTGCATGTCACAGAAAAAAAAGTGGTGTCTCTGACTCTTAGTTTAGTGCCAAACAAGAGGAGCATAGTTCCTCGACAATTTTAGTGACTCAAGTAGTAGGAACAAGCAAGGGCACTCAGGTTTCAATTCTTGGCTGGAATGGTACTGCGTCGGTGTTGTACTGGGCATTCTGACATATGATACCGGAGGCACATGGAGTAGGAAGGAACGAGTCACATGAAGAAGCCTGACCTTCATAGTCGCCCACAGAAGCTCAGTCATGGCTGCTCATGGGAGCTCCATTTCAAAAGTCTGACCCCCTTTTTGTAGTGAGGGTCTTGAACTTGTTTGTGTGCTGGTTGGCGAAATGGAAAGATAAGTTCTTCCCATGCCGGCCAACATCGAACAATTTTTTAAATCATGTGAACAATTCTACTGCAAGTTAATGTTATCCATTGACCAGAACCCAAGGATCAACAATTTGCCCTTCGATTCCTGTTTTTCGAAATGGAACAAAATTCCATTCGCCAGATTTTTGTACTAATTGGACCAGACTAGTTGCGCTTTCACTCCTGTTTAAATCGACCAGCAATCCAGTACCATTTTCAAAAAATTGGCATCGTACAACGGCTTTTTGTTTCCTAAAGGTGTTGAATATAAAAGAATATGAATGAGGAAAATAGTACTTGGATCTGCATCAATAAAGGCAAAAACATTGACACAATTTCTCTTAATTGGTGCATCAGATGAACAGAAATAATAGCTAATGGGAAGAGAGCAAGGAATGCATTGAAGAAGAATACCATCGTCAGTCTGATACTTGTTCTTATCATCTCCTGCATAAGCCAGAAGGTTGTATTTTGGGTTCCACTCCACGCTATTCATGGGTGCCTTGCAGGGAATTTGATGAACTGACCTCCCAGTTTGGACATTGGACTGAAGAATCCAGAAAGGAAACAATTAAGTACGTGCAAAACAAATTTCGGATATAATTGAAATTAAATGTATAGTGTAGAAAGATGAGTCTCATGAGAACTACATACGATATCAACAAACAGATCTTCACTCGCAGATGCAATGTATTCTCCTGTATAATTAAAGCTTATGGTTCTGACAGGCCATCTGAAGTAGAATCATAGTTTATGTTTTAAGATACTCAAAATTACAAAAGATAAATCAAACCTCACATTCTAGCATTTTTCATTCACTCAGAGATAAATTAATTCACCAAAGATATTAAATGTTAGCTCTGATGCAGGTATCCATAACCAGTGGCTAACTTATGAAATGTTAAGAACATGAGGTTGATTCGATGCTTACTCCAGTTTGGTGAATGTTCGAATGCACAGAATATCTGAGACACCCCAGAGGCTGACAAGTGAATCTGCACTTCCTACAGCAAAGTATCTGCAATTGAGTAGAAGTTCAATGGCTTAGTTCTGCAGTGTAGTTTTAACGATCAGAATGGATTCTACAAAAGTGGAATCAAATTATTATTTAGTTAAATTTAAGCCATCTACATGTCAATATCTGACCGCAATGGAGCAAACAATTAATTCTGTTGGTAATTTGCTCATAAAGATAGAAGCTCAAGACTCAAATAATCCATGAGTTCGTTCTTTTCATTAACTCACAAGGTCCTCGGAATATCGGAAATAAGAAGCCAGAACAGTGATAGTAGCTTTAGTACAAACCCAAATAGGTGCAAATGCACTCTCTAGCTCAATTAGTAAATTTCTAGATTAGACTCCACCATGAATATTTGGCATGGGTATAGCTAGAGACATTCGATATCTCATCTCATAAAAGCCACCTAATGTATCAGGCGTCAGTGTCTAACTCAGGGTTGGTTAGAGCTAGTAGCTGTCTCAAAATAGTTAGAATTTGGTCATCAGATGGCAGGTTCTAGATTGGAAGTATATGAAGGTGTACAGAGAATCCTTAGAAAAATAATGTCCCTATCTACACAAAATGAACCTAATGGACTTACCAATAAATTTAAGATGAAAATTTATTCAAACAAGAATCAGCTAGATCACCTTCCAATTGGATCAATAGCAATACAATAGCATCCTGCAGTGTGAGCCATAAGGGTGTGAAGCACCTTAAGGGATGGGTATGACAGCACTTCAACAGTACCTACATAAACAAAAAATGAACTGTCAGCCCTTCAAGAACATCATACATATTGGCTTCCCTCAGAAGATATCAAGATTGCGTCTCACATCATGTATTCGTCCAAGTAGTGAATCAGCATATTAGCACAAATAAAAGGAATATTTATGTGATTCTAACCATTCCCAGTAGTAAGGAAAAACAGCTCTCCAGTTGTATTCCATGCTATCTCATTTACCTGATGAGCAGATCATATCACATTAAAGCAAGCATATTATGAGAATTTTTTATTAAAAAAGGCTTTTTGAAACACAAAGAAATAGAAGTCATTAAATTTACAAGCAAAGTTAACCAAACACAGTAAAAAAAATTTCTTCGTTTATGATTGCATATGAAAACTACAGCATAGATTTGAAGTACCTTTTAAAGCAAATAAACGTGTTTAGAGATGAAAGCACTACGAGCTCAAAACATTAATGAAACGACTGCCAACTTAATATTAATAGGCAAAAGCTATCAGATAGACAAACTCATGTTTAAAATTTCCTTAAAAGATAGATAATACTATGATGTACAACATATGATGTAGAAAGCTACAAATATATGTGGAAAGCACACCTTAAAAGATCATATTTTCAAATTTATTTATCAATATGCCAACTCAATATTTGGTACATTAAGTACTTTGATTGAAACAAGAGAACACAAATCTGGTGTGATACAAGTGTGTCAATGTTCACGAAGAAACTTCAGAAAATCTTTAAAGAAACAGTAATATCTTCAGCATGTGACCTCATAGTTAAATTTGCGTCTATGTATTGGTTTATATTTCCGAACATCCAATATAGTTAATTCATCCTCCTGCAATCAAAGAAAACACTGAATCAATGATATGCACTTATGAATTTAACCAAAAGGCGGCAAGGACTAAAGAGCAAAAGCTGGTCTTGCTAAACGTTCACAAATGCACGTTACAGAAGCTATGTGAAGTTTTGAAAAAATATGTCATAAACAGCATAAATTTAAAAATGGAGTTCACAGAAAATAATGTTCATGATAAGTGTCTGCCCCATGATGAAGCTTTGACTGCATCAGAGTCGAGCAGGTAGAAATGAACAGACATGATGAGACAATATTGATCATGCACAGTGCAATCCTAACAATCAGCATGTACCGTTTAATTATAGACAAGGTTATCTATCTATCACACATTAAATGTATAATGTATACATCATCATTTGCTGATAATAGCGATGCAACCACATCAATGATGCCACTCGAATTGATGGCTTCGCTCCACATTAATAGCATCTATGAGCATATTTGATTGGAGACACAATTGCTCATCCTATAAATGCGACCAACAACCTTGGTCCTTAAACTACTCTTGTTCTCACTTGAACACTATTTTGCATGCAATCCATTTCCCAAGTTCTTTTGTTAGGCATCAGGACCCATTCCCAACTTACTCATCCTTCTACACAGGTTGAGCACAAACACGCTTAAAGTAACTGGACTCCTCCCCATCAGTTGCATAAGGAAAAGAAACAGACCCAATTAATTTAAAACAAATGACTTTCACATTAGAGAAAAAAAACTGAAATAAGGAAATGTGGATGCCTTAAGAAAGATAAAATAATCAAAGAGGTAAATGCAAGGACCTAAATCCTGGTATGTAAATGCAACTGTTTGATTAAAACAACAAAAATTTCAGTTTTGATAGGAGCAAGTCACAACTCACAACATGACAAAAAAAAAAGATAACAACCAATTTATCAAACACAAATTAACTATACTGCAGTAATCTCTACTTAGGTTGAAGAGATAGGGATATGTGCAGCTTATGATTGTGACACTTTTCTAGCCAATGAGTAGGGAAGCGGAATAGAGAAATGAGAAACATGATCTTAAAATCTAAACTGTTGTTCCTATTATTTCACTTATGTCCAATTTGGCAAACAAAGTTTCAAATATCAAGCTACAGAAAAATGCAGAAATAAGCTCTTCTTTTGTACCTTATTTCCAACAGCTATGTGAGTCCCATCCGGTTTGTAAGTAATGTTGATGTTTTCTCCACTTAGCTCGACATTTTGAGTACACTTTCCACCTATAAAACACATTTAAAGTTGTCAAAAGAATCTTCCGAGCTCCAACTAGGATACAGCACAGAGTTTGTGTATCTAGTTTGCAGAAATGAAATATTATTGAAAATAGCAACCTCCAAACTGGAAAATGATAGGGAACATTCCTCTTAAGAAGAGAAAATGAGTTTCATGCCCAAAAACATATTAGATCATGAATGATATATCCTCTAAACAAAAGTTGGCATTCCAGTATAATCAAATTGCTCATTTTCGCTGAAATAGCAAAGCTTAGTATTCACCAAACAAGAAACATAAGATTTCTACTCTATCAGCTAGTGCTTATCAACCATGCACATATACGTAGGCACACCTCAATAGCCAAAGCAAACCACGTTAACCAAAAAAATTATTATTGATTATTACATCTAGATAGATCTACATTCACATTGGAAAATAGACATCAATGCCGAAAATACAAATGAGAAGTCCTGAACTTGGACTTCTATTTCTTTTTGAACATTTTTTTTAACATTATTATTAATAGATAATTTAAGAAAGTGAAACCTATCAAAGAAAGAGTAATTTACTCCGAGCATCCCAAAAGCGAACAGTCTTGTCCCCTGCTGCAGTTGCTACAACATCTGGATGCTTAGGGTCCCAGCATAGCTGATCTACACTGTCTGCATGACCTTTCAACTCAATGTCTTTGACTTTTCCCTGCACATGTAGTAATGGAATATGTAAATGACCAATCTGTATCCATAAATTTCTTTCTTAGATAAATAGGAATATTTGCATTACATGGCTTCACAAATTCAAACTAATCCCAATGAAAGTTCTGAAACAGAAAGAATATATATATATATATATGATTAACAATGCTTCTCCTCTCGGATAGACAATGTTTCAGATACCATGGAAAAAATCACTCATTTTCGTGTAGTGGCTCATTACCACTATCCAGAATTGACATGCAAAGATAAGAATAAGACAGGTAAAACGTAAATGAGATTTATTAACATATTCCAACAGTTTATCTTCTCAATCGGTCAGTGGAAAGAATAACAAACAGGAGGAGGAAGTAAAATTACATGACCATGAGCATCGATATTCCAAACACGAGCAGTATGATCAACAGACCCGGACGCAAGCTTCGTTCCCAGACAATTCCAGGCCACCGAATGAACCTGGAATATAAACCTCAGTCAGATTAATCCTCGAACGCTAGAATGAAAATTTTTAGGGTTTGAGAGCATCCCGGACAAAGAGAGAGAGGAAAAAAAAAGAAGCAAAATCTCCAATTCATGATCAGCAAAAACATGAAATGAAACTTCATGCAGCATCCTGGCAAACGAAAAGGAGAGAAGAAGACTTTTTTTAGGCCTTTCATCCATCTTAAGCAATAAGTGGTGGAAAAATAGATTAGCAAAACCCTAGATGAAACTCCATAACGAACAGAGTAAAAGGAAAGGGAAAAAAAACTAAAAAAGATTAATATCATCCCGTGCAGTCACCTTCTTTTTGTGGCCTTGGTACTCCCTGGAGCTTAAATTTTTGAAATTGAAGGCTTTCTCCTCCATTGCCGGCTCCAAGATGCTCTGACGAGGTCACTGCAACTCGATAATAGAAACAAGAGGGCTTCCAAAACAGGCAGGAGAAAATAAATAAATCTCACATTGGCCCTCCGAATTTGTTTTCCCCTTAAATTATACTTTACCGCCTAACTGTTACGAAATCATATCATTTCCCTTATAAAATGGTACGATTTCATAAGCGCTGGAAGTTTTAATGTAATTGATTAAACTACAAGGAGTAAACTGAAAATATTGGATGATTAAAGTGTACTTCTTTTGTGTTTTCCCCTAAAGTTAAAATATGAGTTTGTTTTATGATTTTTTTTGTGTAAATTAAAAAAATAAAATATTAGTTGTAATTGAAAAAAAAAATCTAATGAAAAAATAAGCTAAAGATAATTTCACTCACTCATGCACCTTGACACTCAATCCTTTATCATCGTTCATAAGGTTTCTTCCCCCTTCACAAACCCTTTTGTAGTTGTTCACAATTTCACTTCATCACTACTCCAAAAACCCTTCACTATTTACTCTCCCCCTTCTCATACACACACATCAATATCAATCAATAGGTTTCATCCATTGTTTGTTATCAATCATGATTCCTACTTTGCCATTCATCATTATCCATGAGTTCTCCTTCGTCTTTTGTCCTTAATCGTAAAGTCCTAGTGTCATTCGTCTTTGGACGCGAAGTCTCATTGGCCCTAGGTCATAATCATCGTCTTTTGTCGTTAATCGTAAAGTCCTAGTGTCATTCGTCTTTGGATGCGAAGCCTCATTGGCCCTAGGTCATAATCAACGCGTCTTCTCCGTTCTCTACGATAGACTATGAGCTCCTCTTAGCCCTCTATTATGGACCATAGAATCTTCTTAACCTTTCGTTATCAATGACAAGCCTTTCTCTAACTATGAGCCTCCTTCACCTCCAAGCATTAGTCGAGTTAAAAATTATAATATTAATAAGATAATTAAATAAGTCAATCAAATTGAATCTAAAATTAACCAAGCTAGTAAATTTAAACTTGATTTATTTTCTTTTGAGGGCTCGAACTTAGATCAGGTTTAATTTGAATTAAGTCGAGTGCCCTTTATTTATGCATCAAAGACCAATAATATATTTGTTTTATATATTTTAGAAACAATATTTTATAATAAATAAACGTATTTTAATAAATGAATAAATAGTTCAAAACTATCTAATAACAAATTAAACTTCCACCTCAGTAAACACTAGTTTTTGTTTTGTCTGTTTGTCGGAAAAAAATAGAAAACTTTATTATTTTTTATAGATAAAAAAAATCTAAGAAGTTATCATTTAATTATAATCGAGTATATTTTCTATATAATCGAAAATAATTTTTTTTCTCCTTGACCAATCAATTTAGAGCTTATATCAATCGATTGGTTTAGGTTGAATTGATTGAGTGATTATATTTAAATGGGGCTGAATTTATGATAAATTATATCTCATTAAATTTTTTTATACCTACAAAGTAAAGATAATTAGATAAATTGAAATACATTAGCGAGTTGAAAAAAAAAATTGTACATAGGAAATGAGAATAAATTTTGTTCGGCATAGGACTAGAGAAAGTTGAGTTTAATTTTAAAGATTTTAAGATAATTTAATGTTAATAAGGTTAATATAGTTCATGAATTATTAGAGATATATGATACATTCAGTGAAAAAATTCAATGAAACGCTCAGTGAATGACGTGATATTTTGCATGCACACATCCGATTATCGCTCGGACATTATCGGCAGCCTCCGGCCGTCATCCCAAATCAAACTATACTCTGAGGGACACAATAAATTCATCAAGGATCATTACATATAAAATATCACGTCATTCACTGAATTTTTTTTGAAAGTTTTTTTTTGAGATTTTTTATTGAGCATATTATTTTTCATTTGTTTTTAAGTATAAATGAGTTTTTTATTATTTTATTCTCTTATTTTTTCCATTTTCCCATCCTTCCTTCAGTGGCATGCAGTGAATGGTGTTTCACTGTTTCCAGTTTAGTCCTGCGCCATAAATAAAACCCAACCCCCCTTTGGCTTCCTCTCCCATTCATCGCCGCCTCCTCTCGCCTTCTTCGTCCGCCCCGAGCCGTTGCGAAATCGAGGCTGCTCTGCTGTTGGGGGATCGAGATCCTTCCACAATCCGCCGCCCGATCGCCGCGTCCTGCTTGAATCCGGAGCCGATCTCTCCGGAACGATGGATTCAGGCAGATACATGGCCTATTCGCCCTCTCCCTCCACCGCCCCTCACTCGCCCCACATCTCCGGCATGCGCACGGCTGGCGGCGCCCTCGGCGAGCAGGAGAAGTAAGATTTTGCTCTTCCCGATGCTTTCTGTATCGTCGGAAAGCCAAAAAAATAAAAATAAATCTTTCTTTTTTTTTCTCCCTTTCTTTAGGTTGTTTTCATCTGTCTCTGTTGATTAATACAAGGACCATGCACTGGTAATTTTCTGGGTGTTCAAAACTCTGGTTGGCAATCGGTTTTCGAATTTGTTTTTTTCAGGAATTGCGTGGCGGAGTCACTAATTTTTAATATTATGTCTTCGTTTTTTTTTCCAGATCTTTTGGACTTTATTTTAAGATCTAGATCTTGCTTCGATTGGGATGAACTGATTTTTATTTTGTCAGATTATGATGATTTTATTGACGCTGTGCATTAAGTGCAAGCCTTCATTTTGGGAATCAATAGAAGTTAATCAATAGACGTTTCTAGAAAGAAGATGCTAACTAGCTTTAGTTGATAAGGGCCTTGGATGTTGGAAGTTGTAGCAAAGGGTTTGAGTTGGCAGTCTGCCTTGCCAACTTGTGTGGGGGTTTATTACTCAAACGTGCCCTTTTGGAAGATCTGTCGCATCTGGATGCAAACATTTAACCCAACCAGGGAACTTGTTTTCTGTATCTTGGGACAGTTTGGAATCACTTCCTTTCAATTTCCTGAGGCTTGAGGATGTTGTTTTTTTGACAAATATTCTTGTAAAAGTACTGAGACGTGCATTGTTTGCCAGGTATCTAGCGGAATTATTTGCGGAGCGACAGAAGCTTAACCCATTTGTGCAAGTGCTACCTCACAGTTACCACTTGCTTAGCCAGGGTGAGTTCTCAAATCTTTTAAGGACACCAGATTTTTTGCTTGAGATTTGCAGTTGTCTACTATGAAATTGGTAATGTATGTGAGATATGAGTAGTTAACTATAGGATTGTTGATGCCTACTACTCTACTTGTCAGAAGCATGATTCTGAAAATTAAGATTTTTGTGCCTATTTATTCCATAATGATATTGCCAGGAATGAGAAATTCACTATTTTAAACTTTTTGAATCCTTTGCTAACCAAACTTAATTCACCCTGTTTGGAAAGGAAGGAATTGGAATTCCTTTGGGAATTGGAATTCAATTCCATTGTTTGGTAGCAATTTTTAGGAAGGAATTGCTAAGGAATTGAATTCCAATTCCTTTCAAACCCCTCAAAACAAATCACACCTAAACACATGTGATTTGTGAAAGGAATTCACTTAAACAAATTAAATTACCAAATCACCCCCTCACAAAACAAATTAAAGTTGCTCCGACTCCATCCTCGCAGGATAAAATCGTAAAAGTATAACAATTGAATTCAATTGAATTCTGTTTTTACAATTCATTCCAAACATGAGAATTGGAATTCAATTCCGGATGGACCGGAATTGAATTCCAATTCCTTACTTAACATGTTTCCAAATAGGGTGTGATGCATATGATAATTGATTGCCAAACTATTGTCTGTATTGAGTGAATCACTTGATCTTCAATTAATTCAAACATGTCAAATTATGAATTCCCAGTGATAGTGATAGACTTCTGTGGGGGGGAAACAACAACTGTGCATGTACTCACAAAATGAGAAGTGTGAGCTTTCTTTTCTAATGCCCAATATGTGTGTTAAGTGGTATTAGTTTAATGAACATCAATCTTCTGAGCATGATGAAGCTCAGATCTGCTACTTTTTTTAACCTGTTCAAAGGTAAGAGCCTAAAAGTTCTTATTTTGCCAAGCCGAGTACACCAAGATAATAGTTTGCTAGAGGATGGTTATATTACTTTCCATTGACTCTGTATTTTTGCAGACAAAATTACTTTAATTGGTTACGTTGTAGGAGTAGAATAAGCTAATTCAGGGTTTCTTAATATTTCTTGTCTGTTACCAGTTTATACAAGTGGTCTTGGTTCTAATTATCCAATCATTAACCCATGATTGTCCATTTACTGCTAACTAATTCAATTAACACAGCTAACTGGTAGTTCTTGTGCTTGAAATTGAATGTGGAGCAGAAATTTTGCGTGTAACCACACTGTTGGAGAATGCATCTCTTTTAGATCAATCTGGTTTTGAACATGGTAGCCCACTGATCACTGGAGGATTATTTCCAAATGGAGGCGTTGCTGACATGAATAGCTGGGCATCAGCATTTCAATCTGAAGTACGGATACTGACTATTAACATGACTTCCTTTTTATCTAGTATACTGCTCAGTAAATTTTATCCTGCATATTCTTTTACTAGGTGAAACTAACTGATTAATTTTCTGTTTAGTGCATTGTTTGTATAGGTTTACAATTGATGTAACACTAGATGGGGTGTCTACATAGTTGCAGCATGCTTGATTACTAACGTAATTGTAAATCCATTTTTAGTTCCGACCTTGTTATCTTGAATGGCTTCCATGTTTCCACATACTGTGCTGCTTTCTCTTAGAAGGGGTAAAATTCACATTGTTTTCATGAGATACATGTGTCAGGTAACCTTCACGTACAGAACAACTTAATGATCTGGAGAATGTCTGATTGAACGATTGTCATGTTTGGCTTAACTGCATTGACAAATCAGTTCCTTAATCATGCAAGTCATAGATGACTCAGTTGTTTAAGCATTTTTTGCTTAAACATATAATATAAATAACCTTGCACGCAGGTGTTTGATTTTGAGTATTGTATGCAACAATATATTTCTTTTAGTTTTCGGTTTCTACTTATTGTGTAGATAACTTAATGCTGTTCTTGTCTTAGAAAGAATTATTTTCTGTCGATGTGAGTATTTAACTCTGCTGGGTTTTGATTGTTCTGCAGAGATTGGGAACATTACAACCTTCAACTAGGAGTAGTTGGGTTGGACAACAAGGCAGCTCTTCTGGTCGTATTGTAAAGAAAACAATTAGAGTGGATATTCCTGTGGATCAGTACCCCAATGTGAGCAGCACAATTTAGCTTTTCAATTTTTGTTTTATGAAGTCATTCTCTCTAATATGTTTCCTCCTGATTTTTTTTATAGTATAATTTTGTTGGCCGACTCCTTGGTCCTAGAGGAAACTCTCTTAAGAGGCTTGAGGCTCTCACTGCTTGTCGCGTTCTAATACGGGGGCGAGGCAGTATTAAAGATCCTGTTCGGGTACAAATTCCTTTCAACTATTACTCTTTCTTCTGAATTCCATGCATGTAATTACAACTCGTAGAGAAAACCAATAGATGCAGACTATGAGACAATCCAAACAGTATAATTGCTTTGTTATGTAGGTTAATCAGTTGCTTTACCTTTTACATGTAGGCAGATGTTAATGCATAACATAAAAAACTAATATTATTACCAAGTACCAACTAGTGCTCTCTGGTTGACAATAAAAATTACAAAGTAAATAAACACACTTCAGATGTGCTTCTGTCACATTCAATCTGTATCTTTCCGTATCTGTATCTTTCAATAAACTATCTCTTTTATACACAATATATTAGTGTGACTTCTCTAGTTCTTCCTAGACAACAGCTAACCTGTTATGATCGTGTTGTTAGCCGAGTTGATTACTACTTGGTAGATTTGTATAAATAGACAAGAGTCGATTCCCGACAAAGCTGGGGAAAATAGCCTTCCATATAGTGGTCTGCTCGATTTGCCTCTCTATAAATGATTGTGGGGCTGGTCATGTGGGGGCGTCTGCGGTCAGCGTATGACCTTTTGCAGAAAAAAGGTTTTACCTGCATTTGAAGTGAATATGGTTTAACAATAAATCCCCTTTTGTCTGCGTTAGGCTTGTTGGGTTGTAGCTTGTTTATCTTTGGTCGATTCTGTGTTATACTGGTATTAGCATATTGATAAATAAGTGCAAAACTAGAATGAAAGGTTTATGGTAATATCTAAACTCTAGAGGTGTGAATGTCAATTCACGAAATATCAGAATAATCTTATTACATTTATCATCTACTACCTGTAGGAGCACCCAGTGAAGCATGTTTACATTCCTTGGCCTATTCCAAGGCCACATTAATATATATTCAAGTGAAAAATGTATCATTGATACAATATTTAATTTATTTGCCCTACTCATGATGCAATTCTTAGACCTCAAGTCGCTTGAATGTATATTCACACGAACATTGATACTTTGTTCTATTTCTTCCTTGCTCTCTACCATCTCTTCTGTTTTGTATCATATTCCTGGTTCTCTTTATTTTATGAAAATCAAAATGCATATTTCTGTTTTCATAATAATAGCTGAAATTGGTTTTATATGTAGGAGGAAATGATGCGAGGGAAACCAGGTTATGAACATCTGAATGAGCCTCTTCACATTCTCGTAGAAGCAGACTTGCCTGTCGAAATTGTGGATACCCGCCTAATGCAAACCCGTGAAGCCCTCGAGGAGATGCTGAAACCTGTGGTATACTTTCATCCAGCATCAAAACCAGCCACCATTCTCTTTGCAGATTCAATTACTAAAGCTTCCATCTTTCATTTGTGCAGGACGAATCAGTTGACTTCCTGAAGAAACAGCAGCTCCGAGAGCTTGCCATACTCAATGGTACCCTCCGCGATGAAGGCTCTCACACATCGGGGTCGATCTCCCCCTTCCATGACAGCCTTGGCATGAAGAGAGCTAAGACAAGAGGTTGAACTTTGAGATGGACATTAGCTCTTTTCCCGCTGCCAAGGATTGTGTCTTTGGTGGCCATTGCAACCAAATTCTCCATGAAGAATCAAGTCAAAGTTGAAGTAATTAAGCATATGAGCTTGCTGTGGACTACTAAGGAATGCTGTGGCTCTAACTAGGGTTGTCTCAGAGTGTCGTAGTGCTGGAAAAGGGTGACGGTAAGGGTCTTTGTTTGGCTATGCCGCCTAGTCAAGTCTGTGTGTGCCCTATTTTAAGTGAAGATTGTGTGATTACAGTTTTGATAGCAATGTGGGGATGTGAGGTATGTGTAGGGAAATCAAAAGTGCCTTCTTAACATTTACTCATTCCAGTCGGGAGGTTACTCTAGCACTATTCGTTGGACATAAGATTTGATCGAGTCTCCCTCCGTAAGTGATCTTATGGAGATACTTCATCAGTAAAATATGGATCTTGAAGTAGTGGATTGTATTGATCTTGAGCAGTTGTATGCCATGTATTATGCCTTTTGAATTAGAAACATATATCATGGCTCTGAGCTTCGAAATATTATGGTTTCGAAGATCGATCGTAGTATACTACGATTGTGATTCTTTGGAACTTGTATACTTTGAGCTTATGGTTTACAAGAATAAGACTTTGAAATGGCGATGCAAGTCAAAAATGCAATCTTTTGGATCGGAAGCATATCAATATTATATTATAAGTTTAATTATTTTATTTGATATAGTTTTAAAATTGTAATAGAATGTAATGTAATCTGAATTAAAAAATTAATTAAAATTTTATAATCTATTATAAGCTCATACGCTTAATCAAACATAGTCTTACGGTTTTGGGATTTAAGATTTGTGACTCCGGGACGAATTTAAATAGAACCTTAGAAATGAGATATCGTGGGAGTGGTGATAGAAGGTACGGTGTAAAAATCAATCCCATTCGCTTCTAATTAGTAATTATCCTGAAAAATTATTGTTATAATAGCCTTTTCAATTTTTAAAAAAAAATTATAATCTGATTTATACTTGCTCTTGTTACTTTCTGACTCTGTGTAACTTATTGTTTATCGTTATAATTTTAAGATTTTCTTTTTTTATATAATCTAGATTTGGTCTTGAGTTCAACAAATCATAGAGGTGGCGGACTTCTCCTGATTCATCTCTCCGATAAATTCGGAAGCACAAATAGGTCCACTGCAAGCATTCAACTTTTTAAATTCTTCATCCCATTCGAGTAAAATATCTATAATATGATATAGTTATGAATTCGAATCAAAATATTTGAGAGATCGCCAACAAAATTATGAATTGAAATGAGTTGGTCTATTTAATTGGACCCGTTCCTGCAGCCATAATGGGCTTTATTTAGTGGCCCAAAATATTTCACGTTTGCTTTATCAAAATCCCATGTCATTGAATGATTTTTTAAAACATACAAATAAAAAAAGAAAAGAAATAAAGTTGCTATTATTCATTTATTCACATTATTCATGGTCAAACTATATTTACTTAAATGGTGTTTGATTTTCTCCAAAAATATTTTTTTAAAAGTATTGCAGAATACAGAACAAAAACTTGTAAGGTACGAGAGTGTTGCTTTAATTTTTTTTTTATTTGGAAACCAAAAAAAAAGAATAATTATCTTCCTTTTAAAAAAAGAGTTAAATAGAATAATTAGCTGGTCGGCAAATTAAAACTGTGGGCCTATTTTAGTAGGCAAAATATTTCCTCCATTATGACTTGAAGACAAATTCACGACTGTTTACTTCAACAGAAATTGAAAAGATGAATTGACAGCGAGGAATAAATCATATGCTAAATAATCTATTTTTTTCATTAATGAGAGGAAATTTGGAGATTTAATGACATTAATTTGGTAATTTAACTTAGATTAACGATACGATTAAATTTCAAAGATATTGTCGGTAACTTCTAGCTTCTAGTCAATATATATACATTCGATTGTCATTCGAACATCGTTAGTGATTTTTGACCGTCATTCCGAATCAAATTATATCCTAAAAAGTATTATGAGCACGGTAAAAATCACTATAATTATGATACCATATCATTTCTAAAAATTTTCTTTGAATTTTTTTATTCATCATATCATTTTTCTTTAACTTAGACTTTGGTGTGATTAAGCCAGCTCGATCAATTTATTTTATATAATATAGATCTCTTTAAAGGTAGATGACTTTTCTTTTTATCACCTATTGAGTAAATTTGAAATACAATTTATGTATACTTTGATATCCATCTTTAAAATATTTGTCTAGACAGGAGTTTTTTTTTTTTAATTCAAACTTTCATTGATCTGAATGTTGAAATGCTTAGAGAGAAGTTTATTGTCAAATATCTTTCCTATCAAGAAGATCTCTGATCCTGTCGCGAAACGAGTTAGGTGTCCCTATAGTTAGATGGGTTTTCGGAGAGCGTAAGATCACTGAGGTGGTCTACTGAGCTGGATCGCCTCTAGCTTGCAAGACAGAGACCGTTAGAATCCGCCGGGAAAAGTCCCCGACCAGGCACTCCGACGGTCAAGTCAGCACTCGACGGTGGCAATAGAAAATAATAGAACAGTATGGAATTGTACTATTACGCGTACCTGAGGGATGCGGAATGAGGAGGCTTATATAGTCGGGGAAGCTGACAGTTCCTGCCCTACCTATCACCTGTTGTCATATAGCGAAGACAAGGTAATGCATGCCCAGAAGTGGCAGGATAAAGTAGCGCATACTGTATTAAGGAAATGAGCACTGTCAACTTAATGGTTGGCGTCGTTGGACGTCGCTCGGCCTGACACCAGTATATGTGGTCGTGGTACTGGGGGGACAGGTTACGGCAGGAAGATCAATACCTCAGCGGGATATCCGTCATTTGAGACCAGGAGGGCTTCAGTCCTGCGCCGACCCCGTACAGCTTCTGGTAGTCTAATGTCAGGGAGTGATTGTGTTGCCTGCTAGGGCCGACTGAGGGCCTATAAGGGTGCCGACTGGGGCACTGCGTGTCGAGGCCGGCTGAGACACTGAATGACGAGGCCGGCTGAGGGCCTATGAGGGTGCCGACTGGGGCACTGAATGACGAGGCCGCCTGAGTGCCTATGAGGGTGCCGACTGGGGCACTGAATGACGAGGCGTCGAGTGACGCTCCCTCCGGTTCGGGCTTACCCCCAGAGCGTGGTCCGCCACGCGTCGGCGGGGAGCCAAACCTGGAGGGGTATTAGAGTATGAATTAATGTCCAAGCTGGGGTCAGGCCGATACTAAGGAGCGTGGGCTGTCACGCGTCCGTTTAGGGGCCTTGATCTGAGCGACACCTATCCGCCGGGCCTTTCCAGCCCACTAACCATTTTTCTTCTGATTATGTGCCAGGCTACCGGGTTAGGCTACACACAAGTTGACCCGGGATCAATCCCTACCCTTTTTTATATATCAGATATTCAATTGTTGTCAATTCTCAAATGAACAGTCTAATCTTAATTATATTTCATCTTGATAAATCCAAGAAGCATGATAATTTATATCATCCCAGCATCATCAATAGTTCAAGCATCGTTGATGTGTTTTCCGTGGGAATTAAATTCTAATTCTTTGAGAATATGTCTTATTTTTTTATCATCGCACTAAGAAGACTTTTATAAGTTGTAGCGAAAGATGATTATATTCATCTCAAACGTTCTTCACAACTCTTCTACTTCAGGTTCACGAGGTTAATTTATAATATACCGCCAAATGCCTAAGGAGGTAAGAGGAGAAACATAACTCTATCAATTGTGGAAGGTATTCTTAATCGACGCTCGCTTTAGAGAAATTTAAATTTATTTCGACAATTTATTAAAGGACGCATCCAAGAATTAATATTTATCAAAAGATATCTCATAATTTCATTTTCATCAAAAGACGTACTACTTTTAGTGAACTTCCTCTTTTACCCCTCCTACTATGTACTACCTTTCTCTTTCTCTCTCAGCAACAAATTCCGATAAGTCTGTACGTGATATTTCAGACTTTTATTTTAAAATAATATATTATGGAATTGGCGCTAAACTAAAAAACATAAGATAAAATCGAAAAAATATTTCAGTTAAAAAATATCTCATCTAACTTAATTAAAAATATAAATAAATAATTTTTATATTTAGTTAATATAAATTAATATATTAAATAATATTTAATAAATATATTAATGTAAAAAAATATTTAGAAAAAAAAATTAAAAAAAATGAGAGTGGGCCTGAAATTTTTTATTTCAGACCCACATTGGGCCTGAAATCTTTTGATTCAGGCCCGACGTGGACTCAAATTTTTTTCTATTTTAAAAATATATTAATATATAAAAAAACGTATCAAAACGTACACTTAATTTCAGATTCAAACGCAGGGCCTGAAGTCATCCTAGAAGGGTTTGACGTCAAATAACTTCAGATCCTATAAATAATTAATTTAATAAATAATAATTAAATATAAAAAATATTTTCAAAATTAAAACAATTTCAATACCCTTGGGGCCTGAAGTCATCAGACTTCAGGCCTAAGGAGGGTCTGAAGTCATCAGACTTCAGGCCCTCCATAATTAAATATAAAAAAATATAAAAAAATAATTTATAAAAAGGTATAATATATAATTATATATTATTTATAATTTTTATAAAAAAATATAATATATAATTACATAATAATAAAATATTATTATAATAAAATCTAGATATGAGAGGTCCATCAGTAGGTTTTGGTCAAAATCCACTGATATTTCTAAACTACTCCTATTTCATTGGTGATATCTAATATATAGATGTTTGAACACCTAAAGCATCATCTCCTACCTCTACCTTCTCTATTCATATGGAGTTTTCAGAAATCCAGATATGATAGGTCTATCAGTGAGTTTTGGTCAAAACCCACTGATATTTCTAAACTACTTATATTGCATTGGTGATATAGGCTGTATAGATATTTGGACACCTAAAACATCTTCTCCTAGGTCAACCCTGTCTATTGATATATGATTTTCAGAATTCCAGATATGGGAGGTCCATCAGTGGGTTTTGGTCAAAACCCACTGATATGGCTAAATTACTCCTATTGCATTAGTGATATCTAATATATAGATGGTTGGACACCTAAAACATCATCTCCTACCTCTACCCTCTCTATTCATATGGAGTTTTCAGAAATCCAGATATGGGAGGTCCATTTAGGGGTGAGCAAAAATTCGGAAAAATCGAATTAACCGAACCGACCGAATTTTGAAATTCGGTTCGGTTAATTCGGTTTTCGATTTTTTTTTTTAAATTCGGTTTGGTTTTGGGTTAATTCGGTTCGATTTTCGGTTTTGAATTTTGTAATTCGGTTAAACCGAATTAATCGAATAAGAATATTAGTTTAATTAATTTGTATTTAAAAATATAATTAAATTAAATAAAATCTTATTTTTTTATTAAAATCAAATAAAATTTTAAAATTTTGGTCAAATTGGATAATTCGGTTAAAATCTGAATTAACCGATTTTTTACGGTTCGGTTTTCTCGATTTTTATCAACAAATTCGGTCGGTTCAGTTTTTTTGAAAAAAATCGGTTTATTTGATTTTCGATCTATTCGATTCGGTTTTAACCAAATACTCACCCCTAGGTCCATTAGTGAGTTTTGGTCAAAACTCACTGATATTTCTAAACTACTCCTATTTCATTGGTGATATCTAATATATAGATGTTTGGACACCTAAAACATCATCTCCTACCTCTACCCTCTCTATTCATATGGAGTTTTCAGAAATCCAGATATGGGAGGTCCATCAGTGAGTTTTGATCAAAACTCACTGATATTTCTAAACTACTCCTATTTCATTGGTGATATTTAATATATAGATGTTTAGACACGTAAAACATCATCTCCTACTTTTATCCTCTCTATTCATACGGAGCTTTCAGAAATCTAGATATGGGAGGTCTATCAGTGGATTTTGGTCAAAATCCACTGATATGAGAGGTTCATTAGTAAATTTTGATCAAAACTATGAGCTACATCAACCCACATTAATTATCTTTTAGCAATTTTGGTAATTATATATATATATTTTACTACATCAACCCACATTAATTATCTTTTAGCCATTAAAATTATGAGCTACATCAATACTCATTACTCCTTTATTATATATTCGTCTCTAATACTTAATACGTGAACCGATTCATATCGACCCAGACATTTGGCTAAATTACTTTGCCATAAATGTCATTCTTATCCTATATATTCCTTTTCATCAAATTTGGATTTCATTTATTTTTGATGAGCTGGTTCTTCCACGTAATTGGATATAAATTACGACGCCATACCGGCCACACGGGATCTTATAGTCCTAGAGGATCTCTATCCGTCTATCTTATACTCGATGATGATTAACGACTCATCTGATTGACGATTAAATATTATTGATAATTTTTTATCGTCGTTCCGAATCAAAAGATATCCTGGGATAACGATGAATCGATCGAAATCGTCGTATTACAATCTCATCAGATTTGACGATGAATACGACGATATCGTAATTACGACGATATCCCGATGGGTTCGCTGTACTCGCCATGATATAGTTTTGTTCGAAGCGGCGGTCAGAGACCGCCGATAATATCCGATCGACGATCAGATAACTCATCGACTATCATCGACGAGTGAGACAGATGGACAGGAATCCTCTGTGGGACAGAGGATCCGGCCTCCATAGCGGCATTGAGCTTGTTGACGTGGAGGGTGGACCCCACAACCACTAAATTGGACCGAGACCACTCACTGAAATAATTAAATAAGAGTTTTTTAAAAAATAATAATAATAAATAAATATTCTCAAATACTCCAAAAATAATATTATATTATTTTAAAAACTTGGTCGACAAGGGCGTTGACTGGCAGATTTCTTTATTTTCCTTTTGTTAATTCTTCGAATCCAAAATAAATCCTTTCTTTTAAAATTTTATTATAAAAATAAATATTATTAAATGGAATTTTAGTAGAACATGCTAGATTGAGCATAATTTTATTTATCTATTTCACAAAATATATTTGATATAAGTGAAAATAAATCGTGTTTATAAAATTTTAGAAAGTAATATATCGAAATGAGTGGGAATATTTCCCAAACAAATACAACTTTCCATTTGGGTGGTTGAAACGAAATCAATCTCTATAATTTTTTATTCATACTTTTGTTTTTTAAAATAATTTTTAAATATTGTCGGTGGGATTTTAATTTAATGGACGGAAAATACAAAATGATAAGAACGCTAAAATTCACAAAATAGGCGGATATAAAATGAACGACTGGGATCTCCGATCCGTGAACGATAAATGCACTCCATTGTTTACCATAAACTACGATCCTTTCTTCACACGACTTTATAGGTTAGGCCAGCCCGCTTCTGGAGTGAGCGTGGAATATAAAAATTGAGGGGTAGATTTATCTCGTGATTGCCTTTTTTCGCTCCGTGACTGGCTTCCTCGCGAAGGAGGCGCCTTCAGTTTCGGTGCGGTTTTCCGGCGATCGACGGCGATTTCGTGGATCTGCTTCTGCGGTAACACCTCGAGACGCAGTGGAGATTTGAGTTTACTGTGCTCGGTTTTCTGTAGAAGCGGCGCGGGAGGACTGGTGGGGAGGGTGTTGCTTTTTGCGGGAGGATTTCTGGCGGAGAATGTGCGACAGTCGAAGATGACGAGGAAGAGAAAGCTCGTTCTAGCCTTGCTCTGCGTCACAGTTCTCTCTCCTATTGTTCTCTACACGGATCGGCTCTCCTTGGTCTCGAATCCTAGCTGTGAGTGCCCTGGATTTAGGAGATGGGGGAAATATCGAGTTTTTAGGAAGGATATGTGGCTCTGATGAAATATTTCTTAGGAAATTTCGGCACTTTTATGGTATTGTTGTTCTCATTGTTTCATTGCTTTTCTTCTCTCTTTTACAGCGAATATCGAGGTCAGCGACGAGGGTTCTAATCTGGTAATTTTCGTATCTTTGGAAGAACTTCCCTTGTTCATTCTTATTTTTACTAGACATGCCGTCCTGGAATTCTTCGTCTTTTTGGCTATTTTTTTTTCTTTCCCCCTTTTCACTTGAATAACGTCCGTTGTTTCGCCAGAGATTTGGGACGAGCGAGGCTGAGCCTGGGGAACTACTACATGCACTTTCGCAGGTAGTAACTACTAAACAAATTGCAGCTTAACTTTCTGCAATTTACTCGTTGTGATTTAATATTTTAACGAAAGATTTGTTCTCTCACGTATCTTGATTTTGGTCCTAAAAAAAAATTGTTGCAGGAGTTGACGGATCCTGTAAAAGAGCCAATAGGAGTCTTGTTTTTTGATAATTCAAACAGTTCTGATCAGGTTTCAGCAACTCCGGAAAATGGATTGATTTCACCGAAGGTTGAAGGTAGATCTTCCTTGATACGCGACAAAATTAAGTATTTTTTCTTTCATCAGTGGAATTCTTCACTTTATGGATATTAAGTAGCTGGAGAATCTAAATCCTTGATTTGTGCTTTTTATCCTCAAGAATGGTATGTTGATGGTGACTGTTGTTTTCCTATCTACAGAAATGCCATCGACGAAGTCTGAGGAGCACAAGAGCAGAGTTCTGTCGGCTGCTGTTGATGGGGGTTTACCAGAGATAGAGTCTGTCATCAAGGAAGTTACTGACGGGGCAATTGAGAAAGTAGATACTTTTGGAAAAGTTGACTCTCAGAAACCTGAATCGGTGGAAGACAGCAAGGTGAACAAGAGCAAGGATTCGGCTATCATGCCAACCTCCATTTCACAGATAGAGGTACATATCTTTCCTATTGTGCTTAAAGTTAGGAAAAACTTGCAATGTTGATTTGTTTAGTCTTGTTCTGTACTAATTTGTAATATTTTTTTCTGGAACTGATGAGGAACTTCATATAAGTTTATGCTTCCACTCTGCATCCTTCTTTGATAGAAACCCATGTCATTTCCCCCCTATTTTATCATAGAGTGATGATAGGGACAGTGAATTTGGGACAGTGAATGGAAGTGAATACGTGCATATTGTACCGTCCTCGCACCCCCCCCCCCGTCCCCCAACTACCTCACGTCCCTCACGCCGCATCTCCATCATTCCGTCGATTCGATTCCTTCCATCCTGCGATTCCCTCCTCAATATTTGATTCAGGATATCAGATCAGTTTGTCCGATACATGTACCAATTTATTTCATTTTCTTTTCTTCCTCTTATCTTTATCATATGGGCTGATAGATTTGTGTCTGACCCTAAATAGTTAGGATAAACACTATTTTATGACAATGTTAATGATATCATAATTATTTTTTGTTGTTTTTATTTAATAGTAGTTTAAGTGTATGATGTCTGAAAAAATTAGATGGACTTACTCAAGTTGCTTGAGAGAAGAGGATCATACATCTTGTTGGTGGAATGAGGAAACATTTTGTTGATTAAATATATTGGAACAAATTAAAGAAATCCCTTTATCTTTTACATATTCGCGCAGTCTAAGAAAAGTCGAACTATGTATGTTAAAAGTGGGATATTGGATGTGGTTCTGAATATTTTCACTCAGAAGCCTCCTCCATCTCAAGTCAATTATTTCCTTATTTTTCTCTTTTATTTTCCTCTTGACTTTTTTATTCTAACCATCTCACTTGCAAACTTGTATTTTTCTCCTGTCAGCAAAGGAAATCTGAAAACAATGGTCAGCAGACTCCTGACAAGATTCATGTACCAGAACACCAGACGGTTCCTAGTGAGCAAAAGAGCATCAGCACACCAATTCCAGATGCTATGGTCAGGCAACTCAAAGATCAATTGATTCGTGCAAAGGTCTATCTTGGAATCGGGTCAATTCGATCCAATCCTCACTATATAAGGGAGTTGCGCCTGCGAATAAAGGAAATTCAGCGTACACTTGGAGAAGCAACAAAGGATTCACATTTACCAAAGCAGTAAGTGATTGTTTTTTATCAATTACTTCTATATAAAAGGATTTCATTCAATTACTTACCTGTTCCTGTTACTTTTGATAAAACTTTTGCTTGCTTCAACCCCCATCATGACATTTCCTTTTTGTTGGCCAATTTAGTTCATATGATAAACTTAAAGCAATGGAGCTAACTTTGGCAAAGGGCAATCAAATTATAGATGATTGTTCTTCTATCGCAAAAAAACTCCGCGCCATGATTCATTCAAGTGAGGAACAGTTGCGAGTTCATAAGAAACAAGCATTGTTTCTTACACAACTTGCTGCTAAAACCATACCTAAAGGTCTACACTGTCTTCCTCTAAGGCTTTCCAATGAATACTTTTCTTTGAACTCGAGTCAGCAGCAATTTGCAAACCAAGAAAAGCTCGACGATCCTGGTCTCCATCACTATGCTGTATTTTCAGACAACGTGTTGGCTACCGCAGTTGTGGTGAACTCCACAATATCAAATGCTAAGGTCAGTAGTTGACTACCTCCACTACCGCCTTTCTATCTAGTCAGTTGGATATTTATATATTTGCATGAGTTTAATAAAAAAAAAATCTCTCTTGTAGAACCCTGCAGATCATGTTTTGCACATTGTGACTGACAGACTGAACTACGCAGCAATGAGGATGTGGTTTTTAGCTAACCCACCAGGAAAAGCCACGATTCAAGTCCAGTACATTGAGGAGTTTACATGGCTAAATGAGAGCTATAGTCCGGTGCTGAAGCAACTTAGATCTCGGTCCATGATTGACTTTTACTTTAGGACTCATCATGGATCTTCAAACTCTGATGCAAATCTGAAGTATAGAAATCCAAAGTACCTATCCATCTTGAATCATCTGAGATTTTACCTTCCCGAGATCTTTCCAAAGCTCAGCAAAGTGGTGTTTCTGGATGATGATGTGGTTGTACAGAAGGACCTCACTGACCTTTGGGAGATCAATATGAATGGGAAGGTCAATGGTGCAATCGAGACTTGTGGTGAAAGCTTTCACCGCTTTGATAGATATCTCAATTTCTCGAACCCACTTATCGCCAAGAACTTCAATCCTCGTGCCTGTGGTTGGGCATACGGAATGAATGTGTTTGATTTGGATGAATGGAGGAAGCAGCAGATCACAGGAGTCTATCACTATTGGCAAAATATGGTTAGATATGATCTCATTATCTTTTTAAATTACTGGTTGATAGAGTCATGCACCTCCTCTTTTTTTAGATTTAGTACATTTTCTGCAAATTTTAGTAAAAATTTTCTTATAATATGATCATTAGCACGAATCCCATTTCATATTCAATCTCCATAAAAGAAAAAAAAAAGTTTCAGAGTATAATAATCTTCGAAAAGGTAGATCAACCTTTTGAGCCTTAATGTTAAGTTACTGATGCTGCATCGAATAATTACTACTGATGCAATGTGGTTGTAGTTACTTGCTTGTATGCTAATTCTCCGTTTTAACAGAGGATGTGTCTCTATTAGTTTCACTGTCTACATCTCCAGTATCATATGCTATTTTCCTTTTCCGCAGAATGTAGATAGGCAGCTATGGAAATTGGGAAGTCTTCCTCCCGGTTTGTTAACCTTCTACAACCGCACACTCCCTATCGATCACTCGTGGCACATTTTGGGCCTCGGCTACAACCCTCAGATCGACCAGAAGGAGATCGAGAAGGCAGCAGTCATCCACTACAATGGAAACATGAAGCCTTGGTTGGATATCGGCATCTCTCAATATCATCGCTATTGGTCCAAGTACTTAGACTATGATCACCCCATCCTACAGGACTGCAACATCACTCCTTAAAGAGTGCCCCTCCTGCTTAAATGTGTTGTTCCTTGCAACATTGAAGTAATCTCTTCAGCTAATTTTGGCTAGTTTTTTTCGACAACCTCTAATTCATTTGTAGCTTGTAGTTTCTTATTCTCATGGGGCACTGATCATCTGCACAAATCAGGTCTACTGTACATGTAGGATTTATTTTGTTTTTGCCCTTTATTTCTTTTATGCTTATGGCATTATATTCTTGTGTTGTAGCTTTTCCATGGAAAATTATTGCAAAATCTATTGTTTCTTTTCCTGTTTGTCTCTTCTTATTGATGATAAAATGATTACAAATTGTGGTGATTTCTATACCACCTGATGACTGATATTGAATTGGGTGTGGAAAATAGATTTAATTTTCTTCAACAAATAACTTGATTAACTGAAATCCATTGATCTTGTTTTTACTAAAAAAAAAATGGAGCATTACGAGCTGAGTAAGGATTTCGCAATATCGAAATCTAAAATTGCTGATTAAAAAAAAAACTAGTAGTGCCAACAGCTCATCAAAGACAGAAATTGGCAGTGGTTTTTTCTGAGTTCTGGCACTTTGTTTTCTAGAATTTCTTACCTTTCTCACAAGTCAAACATTTCTGCAAAATCAGTTTTGTTTATCAAAAAGGTGATGAGAGAATCTGACTTCTTCATAAAACTCCAAGTTTAAGTCGCATGAACATCTTGACTGAAGCCCGCAAAGTAGTTGATCTGTCTACAATTGAAGCTTATCTTTGGTTTTTTGGGTATAAATAACTTGTTCTTGCAACTCTACATGATCCACTCAAGTTTAGCAAGTAGTCATGAGGAAGATGCACCTTCTTGCTCTTCTCACTTGGTTTATGATGTCGGGGTTCACTGTGCACTCTGCAACTGCAACTATCAGAGTGGCACAACCGAAGTATCAGTTACAATCACTTCGTGAGATTCAACTCTCCAATTAACAAACTTGATGCCAATTTTTCAGTAATTTGTATATGCATATAAATACCATGTTTCCTTTCATGCTATCTCCACGGGATGGACTGATGGTTAAAGCATGAATGTTGCCACCTTAAGATATGAGGATCAAAACTTGACAAAGTCAGTATTGCCCGCCCTTCCTGTTGGGCAATCTATGGTCCGGAGTGACCATGTGTTTTGATGTTTGGGCAAAGGTTTAAGTTAGGTTTACCGTTGTGTTTGATGTGTGTATTTGAGTGTGCAAGTTTGCAGGATACACATGGACTTAGCTGGACGGCTTCGGGTCCGGTGAATGATGGTGTGAGGAGACAAGCCGTGGGCTTGTATGCATCCGAGGGACCGTGGACAAAGCAGGGACGATGAGCCGAAGGAAGCGAACTTCGAGGCATATACGAAGGATGACATGGGGAGACGAGTCGTGGGCTTGCATGCATCCGAGGGACGAAAGCCAAAGTCGAAGAATGCTTGAAGGCAACAGGTCGAGGCTGCTGGATGAAGAGTCAGCTAAGTCGTGAAGGTTCGAGTGCTGAGAGAAGCGTACTCGGGAAATCCTAGGGTTTGAGTGCTGAGAGAAATATACTCGGGAAGGGAAACCTTAGATTTAAGGGTGGACCAGTCGATTGATGCTTGGATCAGTCGACTGATGAAGTCCACAGAAAGATCAGTCGACTGATCCAAGGACCAGTCAACTGATGGCAGCTGGAATTCAAACGTTGGATTGTAACGTTCGAATCCAAGTGAGACCAGTCGACTGGTGCTTGACCAGTCGATTGGTAACGGTCATTTCAGCAATGAGCTCTATTTAAGAGAGCTCGATTTTGGCTGAGAGTTCTTAATGAAATAAGCTTGGTTAGAGCTTATTAGTAGTCTTCTAGTGATCAGGTATTGTCGAGGGTTTGTGGCGAGGTTTCTCCACCCACAAGGAGCGACAAGAGCTAGCCGGAGGTCTTCCGGGACTCATCCACCGACGATCGGGATCGTCCACCTTACGGACAGCCGTGTAGTAGGAGCCTTATCTCCGAACCACGTAAACGATTTGTGTTAGCATTGGGTTTAATTTATTGTTTTAGATTTCCGCTTGCGCTCGCTAACCGTTGTAGGAAGAAGATCGAAAAGTAGCTATTCACCCCCTCTAGCTAAACGACAAGGTCCCAACAAGTGGTATCAGAGCAAGGTTCGCTCGTCTACGGACTAACCGCCGGGAGAGCAAAAAGCTAGAGGAAGATGGACTCGGAAGGTCCGCTAGATGGGATACTCGGATTCCACCTCCATACGACCGAGATGACTTCGATTATTGGAGGAAGCGGTTGGAGACGTGGTTCCAAATGGATTGGGACCATTGGACTGCATTGGAGGTTCCATTTGAAGCTCCAACGGACAAGAAGGGAAAACGCCTTCGACCTCGGTATTGGACCAAGGATCAAAAGGAGGAAGCGGAGGCGGATAAGGAGGTAACTAGAATTGTATTAAATTTATTACCTCCATATATTGTATCAAATGTAGGAGAATACAAGTATGCGTATGAGCTATGGAGAAAGGTGATAGCTTTACATGAAAATTCGACACAAAGACAAGGAGAAGAGGAGCCCAAGGAAAAGGGTCATTGGTCCAAGAGAAGGAGAAGGACCAATCGGAAGTTGAATCAAGTTCAACATCCGAAGAGGAGGTGAAAGTGGAATCGTTCACATCCTCAAGTGAGGAAGAAATAGGAGAAGTCTCCACGTCAAGGATTGAGGGGGAGGAAAGACCATCCTCAAGATCGGAGCAAGAAGAAGTCTCCACCTCCACCAAAGCAAAGGCAAAGGAACACATAATTTGCTTTGGGTGCAATCAAAAGGGACATTACAAGGACAAATGTCCATTGGGTAAGAAAAAGGAGGTAAACCCTAAACTCAAGTCAATTTCTTCGAAAACTAACATGGGTTGTAGGGAAAAGAATGAGAAGAAGCATATAATTTGCTTCACGTGTGGTGAGCGTGGACACTACCACACCAAGTGCCCAAAGAAAGGAGAAATTAAGAAATTGGCACACTTGAAGAAATTGGAAAAGAAGAGGAGCTCAAGTCAAGGGGGAGCTTCAAAGGTTAAAGGGAAGGTAAACCCTTATTTAAAATTAAATCTAATTTTAAATTCTTATTTGCTCATTAAAAATAATCATGGATTTAGATATCATGATAAAAATAGGGTTAATGTTGCATATCAAAACCCTAGAGAGTTCATACATCATGATAAAACAAGAACCTTTAGACCTAAGGACCAAGACATTAATCCCAAGAAGGGAGACATATGCCTAGGAATGTGGGTAGGTCTAGGAATGTCCAAGGTGGACATATTGATTCTAGGTTTGAAAACCTAGAGAGGGAAAATCAAGCTTTAAGGGCAAAGCTTAATAAATTAGAGAAAACCCTAGATAGATTCACTATTGGATCTAGGGGTTTAGGTATGGTGTTGAGAAGTCAAAAACTCAACAATGATAGATCGGGTTTAGGATACCAATCTAAGTTCTCCGATGCCAATGAAAAGAAATATGCTAGGGTAGCATATAACTATGGCAAGGAGGAGAAGTCTAAGAATGGCAAGGGAAAGCCATTTAAAGGAAAAAAGAAGAACTTAACCAAGGACAAAGTGTCCAAAGTTAAGAAAGTTAAGGGTGTAGGCCAAGAGTCACCGGAGGTACACCGGTGTGGCCTAGTGTTTGTTGAGTCACCTAGGAAGGTGACTAAGGCTAAGAGCTCAAGGGGGAGCTCTAGGAGCCAAGTTGGGACCCATGGTCTATGGATCCCGGGAGGATTTCTCTCGGAAGTCTAGATGGGTCATGAGTGTGACAAAGGAGTTGGAGACGGATTTGAATCTCAATCCTAGGGATTTGACACATTGAGTTTGAGTATCATGCATAAAATATGACATTGGGGGTCATATAGCATGGAAGTTGATTTTTGATATGTAGATGTCATATAAACAAATGCTAGGGATGTATTGTGGTTTGGTATGGGTAGAGACATCAAGAGGAGGTCAAAACTAGGACTTTAGGTCAAGGTTCAATTGAACCATTTAGATAGTTTTAAGTTTTGTGTCAATCTTGGGATTGGTGATAGATACATCTTTAAATGTATTTTTCTCAAGTAGATATGGGTACCACAAACCTCTCCACAAAATTTGGGATTTTTTGGAGATTTGTGGAATTTCTAGTGCATTTCTGAAATTGGGTCAGAAATGTTGAAAATAGATTTTCAGAGTACCAGTCGACTGGTTCAGAGAGCAGTCGACTGATACAGGCTGAAATTATTTTTTCAGCAATCGACAAGTGTCATAATGATGTAAAACAAGTGTATAATCTTATGGGGGTAATACACTTTGTTTATAATCATTAGAGGTCAAAGGATCTAATAAGAGGGAAATTGTCGGAGTCCTTTTGATGTGTGGCAAAGGGGGAGAAGTGTTAGGTTTAAGTGGGAAACCAAACACGCCTTTACAAGAAATCCTAGGTCAAGGGGGAGCATTGTTGCTCATTTGGTGGCAAAGGGGGAACCTTGGAAAAGATCTTAAAAAGCCTTTATAAGTCCAATATAAGAGGAGCCTTGGAGAGGTCTTAAAAAGCCCGATTTGGTAAAAGTCCTAAACTCATTGGGGAAGTTTAGATGTGGGGATGCCTGGTGATAGGATCCATGCATATTTGCATTGCATACGCATTAGCGGTATAAGTCCAAGGTAAAATCTTGACAACGTAAGTCCAAATGGTTCTTAGCATTGTATTTGCTATTTGTTTTCCCTAACTTAAACGTATTGACAAACATCAAAAAGGGGGAGATTGTTGGGGCAATCTATGGTCCGGAGAGACCATATGTTTTGATGTTTGGGCAAAGGGTTTAAGTTAGGTTCACCCTTGTATTTGATGTATGTATTTGAGTGTGCAGGTTTGCAGGATACACATGGACTTAGCTAGACGGCTTCAAGTCTGGTGAAGGATGGTGTGAGGAGACAAGTCATGGGCTTGTATGCATTCAAGGGACCGTAGACAAAGCAGGGACGATGAGCCGAGGGAAGCGAACTTCGAGGCATACGCGAAGGATGACTTGGGGAAATGAGTTGTGGGCTTGCATGCATCCGAGGGACGAGAGCCAAAGTCGAAGAAGGCTTAAAGGCAACAGGTCAAGGCTGCTAGATGAAGAGTCAGCTAAGTCGTGAGGGTTCGAGTGCTGAGAGAAGTGTACTCGGGAAATCCTAGGGTTCAAGTGCTGAGAGAAATGTACTCGGGAAGGGAAACCTTAGGTTTAAGGGTGGACCAGTGATGAAGTTCACAAAAAGATCAGTCGACTGATCCAAGGACCAGTCGACTGATGACAACTGGAATTCAAACGTTGGGATGTAACATTCGAATTCAAGTGGGACCAGTCGACTGGTAACGGTCATTTCAGCAAGGAGCTCTATTTAAGAGAGCTCGATTTTGGCTGAGAGTTCTTGACGAAATAAGCTTGGTTAGAGCTTATTAGTAGTCTTCTAGTGCTCAGGTATTGTCGAGGGTTTGTGGCGAAGTTTCTCCACCTACAAGAGCGACAAGAGCTAGCCGGAGGTCTTCCGGGGACTCATCCACCTACGGATCGGGATCGTCCACCTTACGGACAGCCGTGGAGTAGGAGTCTTATCTCCGAACCACGTAAACGGTTTGTGTTAGCATTGGGTTTAATTTATTGTTTTAGATTTTCGCTTGCGCTTGCTAACCGTTGTAGGAAGAAGATCGAAAAGTAACTATTCACCCCCCTCTAGCTAAACGACAAGGTCCCAACACTTCCCACATGCTAGCCATAGCATTCAGACTAGTAGCCTCATGATTTACCTCCTTCGTATTGACCATGGGACGAGTTAACGGGAGCGTTGAGACGAGCAAATCGTCTTTGCCACCATATTTCCTTTCATGCTTATTTTGAGTTGCAGATCCACTGAATAGATATTGATTCACTTACAGCTAGTGTTCTTCCATTAATCTAGCTTGCATTTGCTGGTGGCTCACTCAAGGCCCAAAACCAACCTGTGGCCATGCTTGCTGTGGAGAAAATTGCTGCAAACAAGTCCCTCCTCCAGTAGTAAAGCCATCTCCCTGATCAAAATTCACAATGTTCAGATACACAATCGAAGATAATATAACTAGAAGGGTTTTCTTCTGTGTTCAAAAAAGTAATCAGATTAGTAATTTACTTTGAATGTCATGGCAACAGTTGAAGACTCTTTCTTCAGTGTACCCAAATGTATGTCGCAAGGAATAAAAATGCATGTTTGTTGTAACACTCATGTGTTAGATTTCCAAGTAATAAACAACTACATTCATATCTTTCTACACAAAAAGCATTACAAGGAATTCATAACTCTAAGATAAATGACCACCCACAATGCCATGATCCACAAACCACAAAAGATTCCACATCCGATACACGAACAATTTTTGTCACTGATTCCAACAACAAAGCGGCAGTTACCCACTGTTGGATCGAGAAATGTAATCATTCCAAGGCCATCAAAATCACAGCTTCCGGCATCCTGCTTCTGCATCTGATAGTAGCTGTTGAAGGCATAAGAAATGTTCCCCTTGTCGCCGATTGCATTGCAGGATCCTCCATAGTACAATGTTGTGCAATCAGCGACACTGCAGGCAAGCTTCATATGGTTGGTGACTGCAGCAGGATCCTGAGTAGGACTCATGATGCACCACCTTGGTGGAAGGTATGGAACATTTTTAGCATTCTCAAGCCAACCATTGCCAAGGTTCAAGGGGTACTTAGCCTGGCCGTCAAAGGAGTAAATCCCCCAGTGGCGCTCGAAGTTCCCTGGTAAGATGCTCTTTTGTTCTTCGTCGAGAAGACTGAAGAGATATACATCAACTGGAGGAACCCCTGGCCTCAAAGGAGTCCCTTTGTTGCTCATAATATGAACAATAAGGCCTTGGTTAAAAGACTCTGCAGCAGTTACAGTTGCGCTTGGTGCTCCCTCTGTTGGCCAACCCACCTCTCCAATCGCAATGGGCATTTGTCCATAGCCAATTCTGTTTAGTGCGGCAATTAAGGTATCATAATTACCATCGAAGGCGTTGTAGTAAACATTCTGACCATCAACAACAGGATGAGAAGAACCCTTGAAAAAAGCATAATCTTGTGGGAAATCTGCACTTTGGTATAAACTCAGAAAAGGATAGATATTGACGACAAAAGGAGAACCATTCAAGTTAAGAAATGAGACAAGTTGTGTCATTATCTGTGTCAGCTCTGGTCGAAACATTCCTTGAGAAGGAACTGATGCTGACTGATAAGCATCAGCATTGCAAGGAACTACTAGTTTAACATAGCCAGCAAGATTTACTTTGACTAGTGATTGCTGTAGATTGAGCACTGCAGGAAGGACCAACGATTGATATTGTCCTTGGTAGCTTGTGAGGAAAGGCTCATTTCCTACTGCAATGTATCTGAAAGTAGAATAATCTTAGTCCAGAATGACAATGCATGATAATGTCGAGAAAACTTTGTAGCAACCTATTTCATTTGATAATTAAGCTAACTACAAATCATAAGTTCCTAAACAATCAGTAATTTGCAAATGTAAATGGAACAACTTGATGGAATTCAGAATCAACACAATAACATTGCATCATGAATGTGAAAAAATTAGGCAATTTACCATATATCACGCTCCCTTGAATCACTTAATTTTTACCAAATCACAACCCTAAAACAAAATTATTTATGTTCAGAATCATACTAATAGTTACTAACTGAGAGGTAGAAATCCATCTGGTTAAACAAGTGCCTAGCTAATCCAACAGTGCTATTAGAGGCTAAAAAAGGGAATGGAAAACATATCACATTTCTTAATTTTAATCCAATATATACATCATCTAGGTTTCGTCATTGCCATCAGCACGATCAACAACTGTCTAATTTGTTTTCTTGGCGGAGAACATTGCACTATATTGCTAGAAGAAAATTATAATATTTGTGATCGTAGTTACAGAACATTATGGAACACTACTTTTAACTGAGAAGAACTAGAGGAAGTTCTAGCAAAGTTGGCTAATCAATACTTTCTACTGCTGTATACTATGTTAAGCTTCAATACAGCGTCTTGTTTGTAGACTCAGATAATCTTGAGAATAAAGCTATGTATTGTTGCTTATGTGTTCAGAAGATGAAAGCAACCATTATCTCATGAATACAAGCCGATGACATCAAGTAAATGACAGCTATTTTAGAGCTAGTTAAATTTGCATATGAATGGCAGTAGGGTTGTAAAAGAGCCAAGCCAATAGCTTGACTATGGTAAAGTAATTGTGTTTATTTTATTAATCTTAAAACAAATATTCAACCTTGTTTATTTTAAGGCTTATCGAGTTTGAGCTTTCACCAAGTTCAACTAGAGGCAAGATTGTTCTTATAGTTAGGTTAGAATTTCAAACGTTGGCCTAGAAAATGGAACATGTTATTTTTGACATATTCAACATATTATCGATAATTTGAGCATTTACAATTTTATTACCTATACAATTTGTAAAATATTTAAAATAAGAGACATACAATAATCACAAATGCACATGTACGACATATTCTTTATATATTTGAATAAAAAGCAAAAGAAACATCGATAAGTTTGTAGATAGGGTTATTCATGACCAGTTCATGAGCTTTACATGCTCAAACTTATTTATTTTGCTATCACATAAGCAACACAATTAATATGCAAACCCACTTCCCATGTTGTTTTCTTGAACCAAAATAGATGAAATATATAATTATAAACATGAATCATGCATATTTTTAGTTAAAGAACACAAGGAATAGGCCATGCTAATTCGAAATAAACACTCACTCATGGTGAAGAAATATCTAAGGTTGATCTATTATGATATACTAGATCAGACACACTCTCTATATGTGGATTTAGCAAACAAATAATTTTCTCCATTTAACATATCATTATTTCATATTACAACAACAACCAACCAAATATTTATCCTAATAAGTAGGGCCGGTTATATGAATCATTCTACAACATATCATTATCTATATTAGATGAAGTCTTCTTTAGTCTCCCTCTTCATCCGTCAGTGTTTCATACTCGTGTTCACTAAAATTTTCCCCCTGAAAACATGTCAACCAAGCATAAAAACAAACAACTGGAAGACATGCTAACATATGCTAAAAGCCTAAGACCATAAGCTCCATTCAGCAACTATAAAATTTCGACAACATACCTGATATCAACCCCGCCTTTAACCATGTACCTCGTCACATTCTGACTCACCCACAGGTCGGAAGCAGCGGCCGAAGACGCCAAGACGGCCAGTAACTCGTTGGGGATCCCCAGCATCACCTCGATGCCGCTCCCCCTCAGCGCCCGGAGGACGTCGGGGTCGGCATCGAACAGCTTCACCTTCCCGATCCTGTTCTCCTTCATCAGATCCACCACGACATCCGGCGGAAGCTTATGGGAGGACACCGTCCCCCAGTTGACGCCGACAGCAGAATCCACCCAAAGTAGCCATCCGCGTAGGAGAAATCCCCAAAGCAGGATGCTCGCCCAATGGAAAGCTACCATTTCGGCCAAAGCTCCGATCTTTACCGCGTCTGCGTGCATTCAACCGGCATTGGCATGGATTTGGATCGACAACGAGCTCCGACGGCTCTGGTGAACTCAGGGCGTTGAAGAAGCAGAGAACTCCCAGGAAATGAAGAGAGAGCAGCGAACCCAATGGGATACAATGCTAAACCATCATTCCAAAAGGAATCTTGCAGTTCCAGTGCGACATCGACACGTGTATGGATCATAAGATTGAGGGCATTTGATAGAATTGGAGGTCAAAACTTACATGATACCTTGCAGCTAATTCAAATAGGCCTTTTACAAAAAGAGAAGGCTCATTAGTTCAAGTTGAGTCATCGGATGATGGAAAAGTGATCTGGATATATAAATAAATTGATAATTAATTTATTAATTAATTTTGTGAGGTGGATCGAGAGCTGGTAATTGTGGATAATTCATGGATAAATTGATATCGATGCATTCATTTTGTGTGACAAATAGAATCTTTAATTTAATTTTACATGCCACTTTTACTTTTCACTTTGAAACTTTTACTGTAGAAAAACTTTGTACTTTTAAAATAGCAACTTTTGTTATATGCTATGCATAGTATCATTGGTTTGGTATTTTAATCCATTGATTTTAATCACGTTTCAACTTTTTTGAACCGATTAATCGATACTTAATTAATTATAAAAGATTATTATTGTTACACCATAGCTCGAGAGGCGTCCTAGTTAATTACAGAAGCTCTTTGCTATTGTACCGTGTCATGGAGACATTTAATTAATTGCGGAATCTCCCTATCATAGACCCGACTAAGGATTGGGTCCAGCTCGGACCCGGCCCGGGTCAACGGGTCGGGTGACCTAGTTCGTTGGGTTGAACCGGAACAGGATAACCAGCGGTTCGAACCGTCGGTTCCAACAGTTCCGAATCGGCTATTTGGAGCCGTTGGGAGTTTTTTTTTTTATTTTTTTAACGGTTAAGATTATTTGACCATTTTTAATTTGATCAATGACTATGATTTAGTAATCATCATGATCCAAACTCTATAAATAGGGAGTTCATTTCATCATTTTCACACACATCTTCTCTACTCACATTCTCAACTTCATATTCTCTATGCATTTTCGACTCCATCTTTCGACGACAATGGAAGGAAGTCACGAAGCTTAATCATCTTGATCTCGGAGGAGAAAAGAAATAGCGCATGAAGATTCCGACATTCAAATTCAATCCACCAATGATGAGATAGAGGCTTAGCCCCAACACCTTCCGATGCCTGAAACACAAGGAAGTACCGATGCAATTACTTCTAAGGTTCCAGAAAATCCTCCTTTAAAATTTTTTATTTTCACTAAACATTTTGAGAAGGTCACACTTCTGTCGGAGAATTGCGTGCAAAATATAAGCATTGCAATGCTTCCTACAAATTCCAAGCTGCCGACGGCAGCTATGGGTCGTTGAAACGACATGTAGAAATGAAGCACCCGACGGAATATAGACTCAACCACTCTCAAGCATAATTATCAAGATTTTTTAGTGATAGTAATATCGATTCTGATTTATTTTTATATTCTGATAATAAATTAAGATAATCATTAGCTAAATTTATTTTCATAGAACATCTTTCTTTTAGTTTTGGATCTAAATGCACATTTGATGATTTTTGTAAAGAATCTCTTAATCCATATGCTAAACATATTCCTAGGACTACACTTACTCGGACAATTCAAAGATTAGTAAAACGAGGAAAAAAATTTTAATTGATGAATTTAGTAAATTAAATAATAAAGTTTTTTATGTTCCGATATTTGGAGTGTCATTCTTATATGGGTGTGACTTGCCATTAGATCGATAATTCTTAGGGAGCGTTTGGTTTGCTCCGTTTTATATTTTCATTTTTTAGAAAACTGATAAGGGCCTTTGGTTTGTTCCATTTTTTATTTTTATTTTTTAGAAAACCGTATTTTCTCATTTTCTGGAAAATGACTTTATTTTATTCTCTAATTTTTCAAAAAATGCTATATCTTTTTCTGGAGAACAAGGCTGGAAAATACAAACCAAACACGTTCTCCGGAAAATCGCATTTTCTACAGAAAATAAAAATGGAAAACAAGCGTACCAAACACCCCCTTAGATTCTCCAAAAAAGATTGATAGCTTATAGAGTTTTTGATGAATCACACACTACCCATAACATTGCACAATTATTATGTTTAATTTTAGAAGAATATAGATTGACTCATAAAATATTTTCAATATCATTAAATAATGTTGGATCGAGAGAACCGATAGAGGGGGGGTGAATATCGAAAATCGTTCGGATTTAGGGAAAGAGCAATTGCACAGCGGAAGATAAAAGCAAATACGCGAACACAGTACTTTTTTACTTGGTTCGGAGCCTAGGTCGACTCCTACTCCAAGGCCCACGATCGTTGATCGTTTACTTTGGGCAATTCTATATGAGGCGCAAAAACAGTTTACAAATATTGATTTACAACTATTGCACAGTAAACTTTAATAATTAAAAAGGCTCTTCTTTTACCGACGTCCGATTGTAGGTTGACTTTTTCCGGAGCAGCGGGACGTCGTCGGCTCGAGTTGGGCAGTTTCCGGAGCGAGGCGCGAGAGCAGAAGAGCGTAGAAGCGTTGATTCGAAGTGTTGTTGAGCCTTGGGGTCGAGGGCCCTTTATATAGGGCCTGGGGGCGCTCAGAACGTCGGGGGCGCCCCCCACGTGTCACATGATCCGCCTCGGTCTCGGTCAATTCTGATCCCCTCAAATTCGGGATCAGACCTTGACCGGGGCGCCCGGAGCGCTGGGGGCGCTCGGGTTGACCGGGTCAAACTTTATCCCTTGGCTTCGCTGGGGTGAGCTTCGGTGCTTTGCTGTTGGGGGCGCTCGGAGCTCTGGGGGCGCTCGGGAGTACGGGGCGCCCGGGAGCACGGGGGCGCCCGGGAGTTGCACTGTCGAAGCTGCTTTGCTTTTCTTGTGTTTTGTGTTCACCATGGGGGCGCCCGGGACATTCCGGGCGCCCTGGTCAGCTGTTGCCTCATTCCTTTGAGGCTCTCTGAGCTGCAGACACTCGTTCCTTTGGTCCTGCATCCAGGGTTAGTCCAAAACATAATAAAATAATAAAATATTAGTTTATACAGCCTTAGCTGTCTTGGTTCTGACTTTGGGTCTCCAAAATGGAACCCTAGGTCGAACCGACGCATACTGTTCCCTCGACGGGGAACGCGTCCTCACCTACTCCTCTCGGGAGAATGTACCTGATGCCAACCGCTTCTTTGGTTGGACTTTTGCCTGGCGGTCCTTTGCCAGGTCTTGGATTTCGAGCTGTCCTTCGCCCGTCACCTAGCAGTCCTTCGCTAGGGCTTTTACCCTGGCATTCCTTCGTCAGTGCCTAGCAGTCCTTCGCTAGGGCTTTTACCCTGGCATTCCTTCGCCAGTGCCTAGTATTCCTTCACTAGGGCTTTTTGCTCTGGCATTCCTTCGCCAGTGCCTAGCAGTCCTTCGCTAGGACTTTTTAGCCTGCACACTAGAGTAACTTGTTAGACAACAAGTAAGACTTAACTTTTGAACCCTGTTGCCATTATCAAAACACAGGTTTGACTGTGGTGCTTTCTGCACCAACAATCTCCCCCTTTTTGATTTATGACAACCCTAGTTCAAAAAGTTAAGTTTAATCAAAGTATGTAAAAACACTAAGTTTTGTTCCCTCCCCCTGGAAGGATTCTCCCCCTAGATTTTTCAAAAATTCGTGGGGTTATAAGTTTAAGGGAGAATTTTTACTTAGAATTTTTTTTTTCACAGAAAGCTTCTGTATTTTCAAAGATGTTTTTTGCACTTTTGAAAACTTAAGTGTAGGTACTTGGAAATCTTTTAACAACTTAAGGTTTTAAAAGTACATAGAAGAGTTTTTGAAAGCATGAGTTTAGAGTACTTTGAAAAAATTTTTTTGAAGTCTTAAGTTTTTATAGTACTCAAAAGGTTTTTGCAAGTTTTAACTTAAGTACCAAAAAAACTTAAATTTTTGACAAGCTCTAGTACTTAGTAAATTTTTGAAAAAGCTTAAGTACTTAGTAAAATTTTTGAAAATTTGAGAAGCTTAAGTACTTAGTAAAATTTTTGAAAATTTGAGAAACTTAAGTACTTAGTAAAATTTTGAAAATTTGAGAACTTAAGTACTTAGTAAAATTTTTGAAAATTTGAGAATCTTAAGTACTTAGTAAAATTTTGAAAATTTGAGAACTTAAGTACTTAGTAAAATTTTGAAAGTTTGAGAACTTAAGTACTTTGAGAAACTAGGTACTTTTTGAATAAAGGATAGAAAAAAAATTTGAGCTTTGAGCTAGAAGAATTTAAATAATTTTAAATTCTCTCCTTTCCTATCTTTCCCCCTCTGCCATATATCAAAAAACAGATAAATAAAGCAGAAATTAAAGGAAGTGATTTTCATAAAGGAAAATATTTGCTGATTTTGCTGTACTGAACCAATTCATGATAAGACTTGAACCAAATCACTTGATTTTCTCTTGTAGAGACCTGTCTAACCCATTTAGCTACTTACTAACTGTTATAAACAGTAGCTTTTGCTAGGGTTAGTCAAGTT
Source organism: Boesenbergia rotunda (assembly GCA_024364735.1). Taxonomy (NCBI): domain Eukaryota; kingdom Viridiplantae; phylum Streptophyta; class Magnoliopsida; order Zingiberales; family Zingiberaceae; genus Boesenbergia; species Boesenbergia rotunda. The sequence continues at coordinate 136,294 of JAGFNQ010007444.1, forward strand.
AAGTGTTTCTGTTGAAGTTAGATTTTCTAAACTTGACACTTAACTTGATTGCTGTGTAAGTTGTATTTAGTGCCCCAATTTCTACAGATGCACTTACTTAAAGCATCTTGAATTAAGGCAAAGACCTAAGCATTTCTACCCTTTCTAGGTTATCAAAAAGTATCCTAAGGTGCTTGTGAGATGCTGGCTTCTAAGTCTATAGGTGCATGTAGTTCTAGGGTTAGGGCCTAGTCTAAGTCCATTTGCGAAAAAGCCCTAGTTTTGAAAGAGGATAGTTTTAAGAAAAAACTAAGTTGGAAAAGATTTTAAAAACTTAAAAAAAACAATAGTTTTTCAAAATTCTTTTTAGAAAGTGATTTTTAAAACTAAATAAAAAAATCAAAAATAGAGTTAATCTATTCTACAGAGCACAATCCTAACTGCCTTCTTAGTGAACTGAACTCAGATTCAGGTAAAGATTTTGTGAATATGTCAGCTAAGTTGGATTTAGAGTCAATATACTTAAGTACTATTTCACCCCTGGCTACATGGTCTCTTACAAAGTGATGTTTGACTTCTATGTGTTTGGTTCTGGAATGTTGTATTGGGTTTTTAGTTAAATTAATTGAACTTATATTGTCTATAAATACTTGAGTTTGGGTGTAGTTGAGCTGGAAGTCCTTAAGAGTGTGCATCATCCATAAAAGTTGAGCTACACACTCTCCTAAGGCCACATACTCCGCTTCAGTTGTGGATAGAGCTACACAGTGTTGTTTTCTGCTGCACCAACTAACTAGACTTTGTCCTAACAGTTGGCAGCTCCCACTTGTGCTCTTTCTATCTAATTTACAGCCAGCATAGTCAGAATCTGAGTAGCCTGACAAATTGAAGGTTGAGGTTCTAGGATACCAAATCCCTACATTTAGGGTGCCCTTAACATATCTTAGTATTCTTTTTAGGGCTGCTAAGTGCATTTCCTTAGCACAAGTTTGGTATCTAGCACACATCCCTACAGCAAAAAGAATATCAGGTCTACTGGCTGTAAGGTACAGTAGGCTACCTATCATACTCCTATAGAGTTTAAGGTCTACTGGCTTACCATCAGGGTCACTATCTATTTTTACATTAATGGTCATGGGGGTACTTATGCTTTTAGAGTTATCCATTTTAAATTTCTTTATTAACTCTTTAGCATATTTGAATTGATGGACATAGTTTCCATCCCTAGTTTGTTTGATTTGTAAGCCTAGGAAAAAGTTAAGTTCACCAACTAGGCTCATTTCAAATTCGTTTTCCATTATTTTATCAAATTCATTTAGAAAGTTTGAGTTGGTGGACCCAAAAATTATATCATCTACGTAAATTTGGGCAATAAATATATCTTTTCCTAGGGTTTTAATAAATAAAGTCGAGTCGATTTGTCCTTGTTTAAATTCTTTAGAAGTTAAGTAAGTTGATAACCGTTCATACCAGGCCCTAGGTGCTTGTTTTAACCCATATAGTACTTTAGTTAGTTTGTAAACGTGGTCAGGTTTTTCTAAGTCCTCAAACCCAGGGGGTTGTCCTACATAAACTTCTTCTTTAATGAATCCATTTAAAAAGACTGACTTTACATCCATTTGGTATAACTTAAATCCTTTATGGGATGCAAAGGCTAACAACATTCTAATGGACTCAAGTCTAGCTACTGGGGCATATGTTTCATCGTAATCTAATCTCTCTACTTGGCTGAAACCCTTTGCTACTAAGCGGGCTTTATTTCTAACTATTTCTCCTTGATCATTCAACTTATTCCTAAAGACCCATTTAGTGTCAATGATGGATTTGCCCTCAGGTTTAGGTACTAATTCCCAGACTTGGTTTATCTCAAATTGAGCTAGCTCTTCTTGCATAGCTATGATCCAATCAGGATCAGGTAGGGCTTTTTCTATAGTTTTGGGTTCAATTTTTGATATCATAGCTATTTGACTAAGGTTTCTATAGGAGGATCGAGTCCTGACTCCTAGAGCTGGATCACCCACAATTTGATCGGTTGGGTGACCAAGTCTAGGTTTCTTGGTTCTTCTAGAACTTGGTTCAACCTCAGGTCCGGCTGGTCGGTTTGGTTCAGTAATTGATTCGACTCTTTGGGCTGGTTCATTTGTTGGTTCGATACTCGGTTCAGTTGACTCATTAATTGGTTCGATGGTTAGTTCGTTTAAGGGTTCAATTAAAGGTTCGATAGTTTGTTCATTATTTTCTTGGTCAGAATTTGTTGAAGTTAGGTCTGGATTATTAGATGTTGAATTGATTTCTTCATCAAATATTAAGTTTGTTGTCTCTTCAATTTTCTTAGTTTGTTTGTTGTAGACTCTGTAGGCTCTACTAGTGGTTGAGTATCCTAGGAAGATACCTGGGTTTGACTTGGACTGAAATTTCCCTAAATAGTCTTTGGTATTTAGGATATGAACTTTGCATCCAAAGACCCTTAGGTAGTGTAGATTTGGGAGCCTATGGTAGTACAGCTCATAGGGTGTTTTGTTGTGTCGTTTGTTAATTAGAACCCTATTTTGGATGTAACAAGCCGTGCTAATTGCCTCTGCCCAATATTGGTTTGCTAAGTTAAATTCGTTGAGCATGGCCCTAGCGGCTTCTTGTAGTGTTCTATTCCTTCTTTCGACTATCCCATTTTGTTGGGGGGTTCTAGGACATGAAAATTCATGTAAATACTCATTTACCTTACAGAATTCCTCGAACCGTTGATTTTCAAATTCTCCCCCATGATCACTCCTAAGTCTTTTAATTTTAGTGTCGTTTTGATTTTCAATTAGTTTACAGAATTCATTAAATAGGTTTAAGGTTTCATCTTTGGTTTTTAGAAACCTAACCCAGGTAAACCTAGAGTAATCATCAACTATTACTAAGCAGTATCGATTCCCGCTTAGTGACTTGGCTCCATGTGAATCAAATAGGTCAAGGTGCAGGAGCTCAAGTGTGGTTTGAGTTAAATCAGATTGGGTTAGTTTGTGATTGGATTTGGTTTGTTTACCTTGATTACATGATTCACATATTAGGTTTTCATTATTTTTAATTTTGGGGATACCTTTGATTAAGCCAAGTTGGGTGATTTTTGAAATAGTTCTCAGATTGGTATGACCTAATCTCCTATGCCAGAGGTTTGATTGTTCTAACTGAGTTAACATACATTTGGGTACCCTTGATTTAGTTTTAGTGAATTTTTCTAATATAATATTAGTATTAAATGAACATATAAATAATGAATCTTTAACTTCTTGTATATTATTTATGAAAACTAAGGGGGGTGCTTGGTAAGCGAGTTTAGAAGGTGAGAATGGGAATGAAATCTATTTCATTCCCATTTATGATGCTTGGTATACCGGAATCGGAATCAAAATAAGGATATGATACCCTTGATTTCATAACCCAACCCCTACTAGATTATCACTAAACTCATAAACCCCTCAATTAAACTCATTACCATTCCCATTGCCAAATATATACCAAGCGCCCCCTAAATGATTTTTTTATTTTATTCCTGAAATTTATTTAATTGCATTTGCTTTAGATCCTAGATTTAAATTAGAAATTTTATAAGAAATGTTAACTTTATATTATCACGTTTTAATTTCTATTAAAGATTATTCTTCTCCAATCCAGATCTAGTTAATATTATATATAATATTAAAAATTATTTATATAATTTTTATAATTAATATTATGTTAAATATGGAATACAAACTAATATTTTTGAACCATAACAACCTAATAGTACTAATTTAAAACTTACAAAAGTATAACTTTTATTAAAATAATAGATGAAATGTCGACAGGGATCCTCAAGTTCCACACAAGAACTTAAGAATTATTTTACGACTTCTTTTGATTTTAATGAAGCAGATAACGAAAATTTGAATATCTTATAGTGGTGGTCACATAAGGCTTAAAGCTTTCTTGTTCTCTCTGTGATTGCCAAAGAAATTTTAGCTTGTTCAGTGTCAACTATTGCTGTGGAGCAGACGTTCAATGTCGACGGTAATACGTTAGATGAACGACGATCAACTATGTTTTCCGACTCATTGGAAGCTCAAGCATTACTAAACGATTAGACCAAAGCCGAGAAAAAAATCTAAGGAATGTAACTTTCAGAAGAGGAAGTCGAAGAATTTGATATCGAATGAACGAATACAATGGAAATGGGAGAAAATAGAAGTGAGTGGTAAAAGTTGTAAAAAAGTAAAATATAAAAGAACTATGTGAGTTTTGATTCCTCTATATCCTGGAAGGATACGTAGGCAACTTAAATAAGTGCAAGTCATTTTAAATAAATTTTATATTTTAAATTTAATTTTTTTTAATTTTAATTTTTTTAATATAATAATTTAGAACCGTGGCAAACCGTGAACCGAATCGTGAACCCGCAGTTCCGAACCGTGAACCGTAACTGTCTTGGGCAGTTATGGTTAAGAGTCGGCCTCCTATGAACCGTCGAACTGGCAATTCCTAACTATCGAATTGGTGATTTCGAACCGTCGAACCGTCGATTCCGAATCATGATTGAATCTACCTTATCATTGCATACGATTAATATACAATATTGGATCAACCCTAAATCTACGATACGCCCCCAAACATACCAAGACAGTGTCAGATTGGCCCGGCCCAATTCACTTCCAAATCATCGTACTGGGCCACGGACATTGCAGGCTACATTGACAATTTTTTTAGCAATTCTTTTGATGTTATTCAAGCTCATTATTATTATTTATTATATTATTTTTTATCTTCACGGATTGGATCGAGTCATACCGGAACCCGATATCTGCCTTTTTCCTCCTCTATTTAGTGGCGACGGAGATTGATGAAACCTAAAACCCTCGCGGCCTCGTCGCTCGAGAACCTAAAACCCTAAGTTCACCGCCTCTCTGCCGTTTGATTCCCCGTTTCACGCCGTCTCTAGTGGTGGTCTGGTCGGAGAGATGTCGAAGGTGTCGGCTTTGGATATGCCGGACGTACCGATGGGGCAGCTCCCGGAGCACCTTAATCTCCAGCGGACCCGCGCCGTTTGCAAGGTTGATGCGCCGATCCATGTAAGGCTCCCCTAGCGTCTTCTTTTTGCGGAGTTTTTCCTGCCTTATACGTATATTTGAACGCTTAAGAAAACAATAATGGCGTAATCCTCGCACCTGATTCATCCTTTAAGAGGATAAATTTACCGAATAGATAATGGTTTTCTTGATCAGGAGACAAAATTGGGATTTTTTGTTTCTTTGTGCACTATTGTATGGTGATGTATTACGGCTGTATCGTTGACTTCTTTTTTATTGTGAGACATATGAAGACAGATGCTATTCAGTACTCTGGTGCGTATACATTGATGGAAGTGGACAACAGTATGGGACTAGAAAAATTCTCCAGGGACTTTAAGATTGAAATTGTCAGGCTGAGTGAGGACGAGATTGAATTTGATATGATTGGCATCGATGCTTCATTGGCAAATGCATTCCGGAGGATTCTTATTGCTGAGGTACAGTGATATCTTGATCCTAATATTGTTGTCACTTTCAAATTTATGAATAAACTATAACCTTTTTTTTTAAAGTTTCCTTTTCACTTTAGACATGCAACCAAGTTTTATTTGCTTTCTAGTCAATTTTATGGTTGTACTAAAAGTAATGTTCATTCTGAAAGTTTAATGGTTGTTCCCAATTCTGTTTTCAGGTTCCTACCATGGCTATCGAGAAGGTACTCATGGTAAATAACACATCTCTGATAGCAGATGAGGTGCTATCCCACAGACTTGGCCTTATTCCACTTGATGCTGACCCGAGACTATTTGAGTACTTGTCCGGTCTGTAGATATTTTTTTTAAAAAAAATCAGTGATATATAAACTCACTTAATGCTTTTGGATGCATTATATTTGCAGAAAATGATGTGCCAAATGAACGGAATACTATTGTCTATAAGCTGGAAGTATCATGCAAAAAGGATGGTCCCCGCATTACAGGTAAACTTGTCTCATATCAATAATCAAATAGTAGTTGAAGGATTTTTTTTTATCGTGAATTTGCATTACATTTACAATAAACGCTCACAATCAAGCATTTCATGGATACTTGCTACTGAATCCCTGCTTGCATATTCTCTTTTCACAGATTATGTTCATTATGCTTTCATAGTCTGCTGTCAATCTTTTTATTTGGATTTCAATTCTGTTTATTTCCTTGTTATCTTTCATTTTGCACTGTGCTCTTATACTTTCACGACTGTTTGTGTCTAGGTGCTTTGATGCTTTACATATCTTGATGGTCATATTTAACTTTTTTGCTAACCCTACATTCTTTGTTTTGATTTACCAGTTAAGTCAGATCAATTGAAATGGTTACCAAATGGCAGTGAGCTTGAAATGGCTACTCTTGACAAATCTGCAAAAGTGAAAAGTTATACCTCTTTCAGCTGCAGTCAAGATTCTTTGCCGGAAATATCAAAGAAACCACTAGGAGTAAAGCACGATGATATCATTATTGCTAAACTAGGGCCACGACAGGTATTGTTTCCATTTTGTGGGATGGCAGACAACTTTCTTGTTTACAGTAAATTTTTACTTATGAATGTGATATATTGTATGTTTCAATTCGACAATTGGGTTATATAATTAAACAAGTTGAATGGATTAATAACAATTACATTTATGAATCATAAAGAGAAACAAAAAAAACTCTATTTATGAATGGAGTACTAAATGTTGTGGATATTAGTCTATTGGATTACATTCATAAATGGTGAACAAATAGTTGGGTGAATGGGAAAAGTAGCAAATAAGCAACAATTGCGTTGCTTTATATAAACAACGTTTCCTCATTTCTAATGACACTTCGCTGCCAGGCAATTGAACTTGAAGCACATGCAGTCAAAGGCATTGGCAAAATTCATGCTAAGTGGTCTCCTGTGGCTTCAGCATGGTATCGGATGCTCCCCGAGGTGCAATTTGATGTCTGTTGTTTTTAAGTTGCATTGGTGGTAAGGTCATGCTTGTTAAGGTATATTTCCTATTAGGTTGTACTATTGACAGAAGTAACAGGCCTAGATGCTGAAAAGCTTGTAAAGAAATGCCCTGTCAATGTTTTTGATATCGAAGACCTTGGACACGGTTAGTAATTTTTTTCCCCTTTCTATATGTTTCACTCCTATATGTTGATATGACTGGCATATTAGTTCACCTATTATCTGTATGGATTGCTTTTATTGGTTTTAGTTTATCACCTTAAAGAATGCTCAAGAAGATTTTAGTTATTTTCACTCATCGCTACGCAAAGCTAGAATTGTTGCATAAGAAGAAACTATAGAAAAGGCTAAAATCCAGAACATCCATAGGCACCTCACCTCAATCTTGAATACTTAAAGAGAACTCTTGTTTTTCTCATCTTCCTGGTTTTTTTTCAGCTGCAGATTATCTTTTGTTGTTATTTTTTAATTTACTACTGCAGCATTAAATTTTGACTCACTCATCAAAGCCATCTACCAACTAGGGATTTATTTGGTATTAAGCTATCTTCTTTGGCATCCAGTGTACCATGACAATGTTAAGTTCATTGGCCACCTTCAAATTGTTGTCGTATAACAGTTCTCCAAAGACTCTTGCCTTCAGTAAATTTATTGCAAAAATTGGTTAATTTTTCTTTTTTGAATAGTATATGTTAAGTTGCTTGTGTTGCCTTGTTTCAATCTCTTAACTTTATTAATTGTCATCTCTGTTTGGAAACAATTCCCTCTCCCATAAACCCACTTCTCTTCCCATTTCTATGATATGAGTTTTTATCTAATTCTTTGCAGTATAGCTTCGTCTTCTTTTCACTTAATAGGGTTACAGAACCATCTAATTTCTTTTGTTTTAATTATGCTTCTAATTATTTTTCGGAGAAGAAGGTTTCAGTATGTCGCAATACATTTCATATCGCTTGATTCATGTTGTTTACTGCACTTGTGTGCAGGTGGCAAGAAGGCAGTCGTAGCCAACCCTCGCGCCTGCACATTATGCAGGGAATGTATCCGCGGGTTTAACGAAGAACTGGTGGAACTGCGTCGTGTTAAACATCACTTTATCTGTAAGTCACACACTACGCTATTCTTCAATGAAGATGCACTGTTTTCTGACCTACTTTTTATCAGTTTTTTCATCCAACTTATCATGTGTTGCATCCGGCAGTTACTATCGAATCTACTGGAGCTTTGCCACCAGACGAGTTATTCATTGAAGCTGTGAAAATCTTGGAAGAGAAATGTGACCGTCTGCTATCTGAACTATCTTAATCTCTCTCTCGCTCTCTCTCTCTCTCTCTCTTATAAATCTTGTGTCTGATGCGAAATCTAAGAATATTTGAGTAAATTACTTCCTGTTCTTCCCACTTTCTGGAGGACAGTAAGTTATATTCAGTAACGTGATATCAAGCGTTGTGCATGATCTTTGGAGAATTCTGTTTTTTTCCTGTAAATTATTTGTGCAGACGGGTTTCCTTTCTATATCTAATCGAAACCTCAGTGATATTGAATTGTCTAAGACGAGTGTTATCATTCTAGTATTTCAATCTCATTCATAACATATTACATCTGGATAATTTGAAAATTTTATAACGTTTAATCGTCTGTCAGATTTCATCCATGGTTTCCAATTTACCTAGATAGTCATCTTCGGGGTTACAAATAGAAAATGACCTTCCGAAATAGCATCTCAAAATTTGAGTTTGACGTTCTCTCTTCATGAGACCCTTTTTGAAAAAGTAATTTCACATAAATTCAGGGCTTTAACATAAAATTGAAAACACGACCTCGACAGCTGGCCATGTTTCCCTGCTCCAATATCAAGTCGCCACGTGGCTACCAAGCTGTAGCGGAAGCCGAAGAGGCCCTTAACGAACTCAACCGCCCACTCCCCTTCCCTCGCCTTTTTAAATTTCGAACCGTCTCTGCGAATTCCGATCTCGCTTGGGACGACGAAGAAGACGACTCCAACTCCGCAATGGCAGATCTCGGTCGCCTCTCCTTCCTCCTCCTACTCTCGATTTCCTCCCTTCTCTCAGTGTCCGGCCTCGAGTTCCACGTTGGCGGCCCCCGCGGCTGGGTCGTCCCTTCCGCCGTCGATGAACCAGAGTACTACAATCGCTGGGCGATGCGAGAGCGCTTCCACGTCGGAGATTCCCTCTGTGAGTTAATTCATTTCTAGTTCCGAGGTGTCCCGATCCATCTCAGATGTTTTATGATTAGATAGTTTGATGTCTTTCGTTTTAGTTCCAAATGCGATGGTTTGAGTAAATAGCTTCGATTGTTTGATCCAAAATTTTTAGTTCCAATCTCGGTTTATCACCAATTGGAATACGATTTGAGAAAAAGGGATCTCCTCATGATCTCAGAGATCCAAATGATTCGATTGTTTGATCTGTTTTCTTTCCCTTTCCAGATTGCGAGTACGATAAGTTCTGTAGGACACGATTTTTTTTATCCATCCCAATTTATCCAGTTTGAATAATATTTGATTGGACAAGGCTTTACATCCCCTGCTTCATCTCAGAGATCCAAACGAATGAAACGATTTGATAACTTAATCTGTATTTTCTTCCTTGTTGCTCTAGATTTCAAATACAAGAACGACTCGGTGGCCGTGGTCGACCAGGAGGCCTACGGCAAGTGCAGCGCAGCAGATCCGCTTCTCTTCTTCGACAATGGAAACACCACCTTCCGCTTCGACCGCTACGGCTTCTTCTACTTCATCAGCGGCTCGCAGGGGCACTGTGAGGCCGGGCAGCGTCTCATCGTGCGAGTCATGGTCCACCCGGCCATCTCTGTGGTGTCCGGCAGCCCGGCGCCCACGCCGGCCACTAGAGGATCGTCCGGCTCAAGCTCAGGTTCGGATTCCGGGTTCGATTCAGGTCCGGCCAAGTCCGGTTCGCCTCTGGCGATTCATGCCGGTTTAGGTGTGGGCATTGGAACTCTTCTCGCTGCTGGCGCTGTTAGTTTAATTAGAAGACGTGGTTGGGAATCCTAATTGTTCATCAAATTATGTCTTACATGATCCGCTGACATCCCTTCATTAAGTCTACAAAATGGTGTTCTATCAACTTCTAAATGCTGCTAGTCTAATTTCTTCTCACTTGCTGTTTATTGTAATCCTACATTTATCTGCTATCAATGTACTGCTTGCTGTTAGCATTAATATTATAAAAAAAATATATGATTTTTATAAACTGTGCAAGTTCACAAAGTCTTCCATAGATGTCAACTCTCCAGGTTTTGCCTGCGTTTTTATTCTATAGAGAGGGTTTATGCAAAACATTAGAAGATAAACAGGAGAAATAAAATGCAAGATGTATCATGTGTAATTGCGTACTATGACTGGATGCTGCTCAACACTCTCCAATTTGTTCTGATGAAGATATGCGTTGCAGTGAATTCCCTAGCATTTTGAGCGTTGCAAGTAGAATTTGAATAGGAAAACAGATGAAAGGCCACAACTTTTTTTTTTATTTCTTTTAACACTGTAATAACGGTGCATCTGATTCATACCAACAAATGGAATGAGCATCCCTATGTCTAGTTGCAGAAATAAATTTAGAATTATACTGATTCCATAGCAATAATATTCCCGATATATTCCTTATGTTTTTCGGGAATCATTATTTTTAAACATTACACGTTCTGCTCTATCTATCCTCCTGTAACAAACACTAGTCACTGGCCGTCTGTCCAAGTAGTTAGACGGTGGAGATGCGGATTCATATTCATTTAGATAAATTTAAGATTAGGGACGTAAACTAATGTTAAATTAGCAATTCTGATATTAAATTTTTAAAAATACTTTTTTTTATAGTTTTAAAGTTGAACGTTTATTTTTTTAAATTTTAAAATTTAAAATTAACAATTTTAGTACTATGCAATGGAGACACCTCAAATTTTTTTTATTTGTGATTAAACATTATAACTTAATAGGAAAAATGAATCTTAGGGGTTTTCGATATTTTTTTTTAAGTTTGAACACACCAATTGAGAATGTGAACCCTAGAGATTTTTTATTATTATTTTTTTTTAGCTCGAACACTATAACCCAATTGAGAATATAAACCCTAGGGGTTTTCTATTTTTACTTATTTTAGCTTGAATATTATAACTTAATTGGGAAGGTGAATGATAAGGATTTAGATTTTTAATTTTTTTTTTAGCTCGAACAATATTCTAACCCATTATGAAGGTGAACCTTACATTAAAATAAAAATAAATATTAACTTCGAGACTAAAAAAATAGTTTTAAAAATTTGATATCAGAATCATCCATTTAATATTAAATTTTATATTCAAAATATATTTTCTTCATTTAAAATTATACTTGTTGTCCTCATTTATTTTTTAACCGCCTGTAATTTTTGTGTAAAAAGAAATACAATATAAAAGTTTATAAAAATAGTTTTCACTAATGTGATATTGTTCAAAAATAATAAAAATTAAAATTTGAATTATAAAAATTAATTTTTGAATGTATATGTAGTTCCGGGTTATTAGAAAGTGAATACAAAAAAAATCATATACTATATTTTATCTCTTTAAAGTCTTTATTCAATTTTAGAATAATTTTTTAAATTTAATAACTTATATTACTTAAAACAATTACAGATTAGTTTTAGTTAATCTTTAAAAAAATTCGCACATTTTTTAAAAATATTTCTATTCTTTAGATTATGGTTTCGGTTCATTTGGATTTTCTTTGCAATCGAGTACTATATACTCTGGTCGCATCATGTTAAAATTCAAATTGAATTAAATTAAGAGAAAATTGTTTTAAACTCTGTGCATGCAAATTCAATTCCCTCTTCAGTCCCTATGTCAGAAAAAATTTATTTTAATTCCTTACATGCAAAGTTTCAGGTGCTTTAACTATAGATTTACTGAATTTCCCCCAAATTTTTTAGTACAAAAACTCTTAAATAAAGTGTGATTCTTTATAAATTTAGCATCATTTAATTAAAACTAGTATATTTTCTATCAAATTAAGTATTGCCCAATTAATTCATCCAAAGCTAATCAATTGATATGAAATTAATCAGGCGAAAAAAATTGTGTTCAATTTGATAGATAATATACTAAATTCTAATTTAAATATACTGAATTTAGAAAAAATTATATTTATTTTTGAACTTTCTGCATTTGAAAAAAGTGGTACTTAATATGATAGAAAATATATTAAATTCTAACTATATGATACTGGATTCAAGAGGAATTATACCTCCTTTTAAATTTTTTTACCTAAACATAATGGGGATAATTAGGTAAATCAATATATATTAGGGAGCGAAAGTAAATAAAACTTTGCATGCAGAGAGTGGAAATAAACTTTGTCTGACATAGGGACTAAAGATAAAGTTTAAAGGGAAAATTATCCTAAACTCCCTGCATGCACACTCAACTTTCTCCTCAGTCCCTGCGTCATAAAAAATTTATTTACACTCCCTACATGCAATGTTTCATGTGTTTCAACTACAGATTTAATGAATTACCCCTCAATTTTTTTGGTACAAAAAGTCTGAAATCAAGTATAATTCTTTTTAAATTCAACATTATTTAACTAAAATTTAGTATATTTTATATCAAATTTAGTATAACCTAATCAATTCATCCTAATCTTATCAATTGGTATGAACTCATAATCAATTGGTCCGGTGAAAAAAGAATTATGCTCAATTTGATAGAACATATACTAAATTCTAATTAAGTATACTGAATTTAGGAATAATTATTTGGACATTTTATATGTATAAAAAGTGTAGTACTTAATTTGATAAATGATATATTAGATTTTAATTATATGATACTGAATTTAGGAGTAACTATATCTCATTTTGGACTTTTTGGACTTAAAAATAATAATAGCAATTAGGTATGAACTCCTAATCAATTGGTCTAGTGGAAAAAGAATTGTGTTCAATTTGATAGAATATATACTAAATTCTAATTGAAATATACTAAATTTAGAAAGAATTATACTTCTTCCTGGAATTTTTATACGTATAAAAAGTGTGGTACTTAATTTGATAGAAAATATACTAGATTTTAATTATATGATACTAAATTTAGGAGGAACTATACTTTATTTTAGACTTTTTTATCTAAAAATAATAAGGACAATTAGGTAAAGCAATATTTATTATGTAAAATAATTAGGATAAAGTTTAAGATTTAATTGGGGATTTAAAGACAATCTACAGAAGTTTAAATTGTAATTAAGATTTTAAAGATCATTTACAGTTAAATTAATCAATATTAAATAAATCAAAATTTCCGAAGTAATCTGTTAGATCATTCCGGTTCGCTAGAGGGGGTGAATAGCGATTTTCGAATACTTTCTCCTACATGGTTAGTTGCGCAAGTGGAAATACAATAAAAATAAAACTAACCAATAAAAGACAATGCTAACAAACCCATTTTACTTGGTATCCACCCCGAACGGGTGACTAATCCAAGAATCCGTCGGTGGATCACTCCCCGGATAAACTCCGGCTAGCTCTTGTCGCTTCTTGTGGGTGGAGAAACCTCACCACAAACTTTGACAACATTCTGAGCACCAAAGACTACTAACAAGCCTTAACCAAGCTTGTTTCGTCGAGAACCCCAGCCCAAACCGAGTTCTCCTTAAATAGAACTCGGGCTGAAAACCCTCGCCGGCAGTCGACTGCTCCCATGGCAGTCGACTGCCCCCATTCAGAATTCGATCGTTGATACCCCCAACGTTCGAATTCTGCCAGCTCACTAGTCGCTACCAGTCGACTGCTCCCATGGCAGTCGACTGGTCCAGGCCTGAGACCATTCTGTGAGTTTCATCAGTCGACTCCCTTCCACCTAAGGTTACCCTTCCTGAGTACATCTCACTCCGCACTCGAACCTTATGATTTCCCGAGTACAATCACACAACACTCGTACCCACACGACTCAACTGACTCCTCATCAGCAGCCACGACTATTGCCTTCGCGCCCTCTTCATCTTTGGCTCCTGTCCCTCGGATGCACGCAAGCCTCCAGCTTGCCTCCATGCCATCCTTCACACATGCCTCGAAGTCCGCGCCCCTCAGCTCATCGTCTCTGCCATACCAAAGTCCCTCGGGTGCAAACAAGCCTCCAGCTTGTCTCCATGCCACCCTTCACCGTACCGAAGCCGTTCAGTCAAGTCCATATGTGTAACCTACACAACCTGCACACTCACATACACATATCAAATACATAAGGGTAAACCTAACTTAAATCCTTTGCCCAAATATCAAAACTCATGATCACTCTGGATCACAGATTGCCTCAACAATCTCCCCCTTTTTGATGTTTGACAATACGTTTATATTAGGGAAAACAAATAATAATAGAATAGCAAAAACCAATGCTAAACAAACAACTGGACTTACGTTGCCAATACTCCCTCTTGGACATACACCGCCAATGCATATGCAATGCATGCATGTCATGGATCCTATCCCGATGCATCCCCACACCTAACCCTCCAAGTTAGGACTTTTCACACCTAACCCTCCAAGTTAGGACTTTTCCACACCTAACTCTCCAAGTTAGGATTTTGTACATCTAACCCTCCAAGTTAGGACTTTTCCACACCTAACCCTCTAGGTTAGGACTTTTCACCAAAATCGGGTTTTTTAAAGCTTCTCCAAAGCTCCCCCTATATTGGACTTACAAAGGCTTTTTAAGAACCTCTCCAAGGTTCCCCTTACGCCAAGAATGGAGCAATCATGCTCCCCCTTAATCTCAGCTCCCCCTAAACCTAGGGTTTCTCGCAAATGCGTGTTTGGTTTCCCAAATTAAACCCAACAATTCTCCCCCTTTGCCATACATCAAAAAGACCCCAATAATATCTCAATTATTGGTTCTTTTAATCCCCAATGATTCTAAACACAGTGTACTAGACCCTCATACATCTGTTTCTCATCATTTGGTCACAAACCAGCTGCTGGATACCCAATCCAGCCTTGGGCAGTCGACTGCCCCCATGGCAGTCGACTAATACTTTGAAAATCAGTCTTTCTGGCCAATTTCAGAATTACGCCAGAAATTTCACAAACCTCCAAAATTTTCCAAATTTTATGGAGAACATTGTGGTACTTATACCTACTTGGGAAAAATACATTCAATAATGTATCTATCACTATTCCCAAATTTGACACAAAACCCAAAAACTTCCTATGAAAATTAAGGCGACCACGGGCAACCTCCCCCTTAAACTATATCTTCTCTCAATTTTCAATTCACTAAGGTTAAGTTCTACCCAACCTAACACACTAACAACATGTTGCTTTATACCCAACCCAACACCCGAATTCTTCCCCCTTGGACACCATTAAAGGATTGCTCCCAAGCAACCTTATCCCTAGTGCCAAAAAGAACTCATCACCACTTAAGAAAGTCTAAAAAGTTTGCAAGTACATTTGCTAGGATATACCCTATCCTAGAAAAATATGATTTGATTAAGATTATCAAATGTGCTTGACTTTGATACAATTCTCTAATTTCCTTAAGAATGGACACTTTGTATCAATTTTGAACTCAATTCATGATTCCTTATGTTTGCCAATTCTAACCATTATCAATTTACACAAGAAATTGTCCTCAATTCTTTTCTTTTCCACATGTGTCCATAATATGATGAAATTCTCCTTCTTCTTATCTCTTAACCTTAGATAAATATTTACTTATCAATCTTCCTTGAATTTCAAGATATTAAATCATGGGATAAAACTTTATTCAAGGAATATGAAATCATAATCAAGACTTTTAATCCAAAGTCATATCCTATAATCCAAATTTGCACTCTCTTACTATCCAAAATGCCCTTTTGCAAACTCTTACAGATCAGTCGACTGCCCCCATGGCAGTCGACTGCCAAAACGAACAGAGAATTTTTGGGCTGAGACTAGTCGACTGCTCCTGGGGCAATCGACTGATACCTTAATTTTAGGTTTTCAACCCAATTTCAGTAATGCCTAGTTAATTCCACAAATATCTAAAAAATCTGAAACTTCGTGGGGAGATTTGTGGAGCCTATGCCTATTTGGGAAAAATATGTTTCCAAATAAATGTACTCCAGATCCCAAGATTGGCACGAAACTCAACTCTTCCTAAATTATATCATTTAAACTCCTCCCAAAAGTCCTAATTGAGACCTTTCCTTGATATATCTTCTAATACCTGACCATGATTCCTTTTTATCATTGAATTATATGGTATTCACACATTAAAACCTAATTTTACCCAATATAAATGTATTTTCATCTTTTTCTCCCTAAAATTCCTTGTAATGTGCCAATTTTCTAGGATGAAAACTTACCCAAGTCTTCTAACCCCTTTGGCACATTGCATCTAATTTCCTTGGAGAAAATCTATTGAGATTCATTTACCATGGACCCCAAAGACTCCTAGAGCTCCCCCTTGAGCTTAAGTCCTAGCCACCTCCCTAGGTGATTCAATCCATACTAGGCCACACCGATGTGCCCCCCGGTGACTCTTGGACTATAAAATGAGCCCTCTTAACCTTAGACACCTTGTCTTTGGTTAAGTTGTTCCTTCTACCCTCAAATGGCACCCCTTGCCATTTTTGGTCTTCTCCTTTTGCCATGATTATATGTTTCCCCAACATACTTCTTTTTGTTGGCCTTGGAGATCGTAGACCAGTATCCCAACCCCGATCTATCATAGTTGGATTTTATACTACCCAACACCATGTCTAGACCCTTTGATCCAACCGTGAGCCTTTCTAGGGTCTTTCCAATGTATCAAGCCTTGCCCTTAAGGCTTGATTTTCCCTTTCCAATTTTATAACCTTAGTGTCCATGTGTCCACTTTGGACATTCCTAGACCTATATATCCTCCTTTCTAGGCACATTCCTCCTCTTCTTGGGATTAATGTCATGATCCTTAGATCTAGAGTTTTTGGATTCATGGTGCATGCCTTTTCTAGGGGTTTGATCTACCTTGTTAACCATATTATTATCATTATATTTAAAACCATGATTGTGCACAAGCAAACAATTTTCATGAATTCTAGCATGCATAGAGGGGTAATTAACACTACTTTTAAAATTTAGGTGTCACGAATGTGAGTCTCAAAATTTAGATATTTGTAAAGTTGGAAACCCTTTTTGCTAATGAGGATAAAAATATAGTAAAGGGGTCACAGGTTGTATTTTTCCTAGGGCTAGGTGAGGTTGCTTGATTCGAGCTCGAGTTTATGTGTCGTCAAATGTTTTCGGGTTTCAAATAAGATTTGGATTTGAGTTTGGTTTCAATTAGAAATGAAAACGCAATGCAAAGAAATAAACTTAACTAAGAAAAACTTAAACTAGGTATGACAATTAAGGACTCAACCAATTAACACTTTAACCAACTAATGAAACTTTGCAAAATTCAGAAAATCAAAGCTAATATCGAAACTCACTAATGCAGATTTTTGCTTCAGGGTTTGCCATTCAAAACAACCAAATGCTAAGCAATCTATAGACAAATTGATACAAAGTCAATACCGAAACTCACTTGATACAAGATGCATGCCACCAAAACTTGATACACAAGGAATAAAGCTTATGTGCCGAAATGAGACTACAATTCAGAGACAAATCAAATGCAAATGAAACTGATTTCAAGCATAACCATACACTAAAAGATAGGTTTACTTCTGATACAAATCAGTACAGAAATTCAATCTTGATACAACATGCAGAAATTCAGCAACTTGGCACGCAGATAAGGAAAGCTGAGGTGCCAAAATTGATACTAATGCAGAACTAACATCTAACAACTAAGGATTGAAACTGATCGATGCAGCATTGGACAGCACAGCTATAAATGAAGTGATATGCAGGGATGAGTCAAGAAATTCAGAACTCGGAAGCTAATCAATTCAAACACAAGCTTGATGCAGAAATGATGCGCAGGAATGCAAAAATTCAGAATTGATATGATTTCAAAAATAAACTTGCAACTGAGATTAAATTGCACAAACTAGTGCCAAACGAGATGTAGAAGATCTAAAGTTCACTTGACCCAAACTACAAGAGCTAAAACTGAAATTTTGCAGAACTTGAGCTGAAACTGATACGCAATGACAACTTGATACGCAGAAATACTAAAACTGAACAAAAACTCAGAAATGAAACTAAATGCGAAGCAACTTAGATCAAATTCAATGTTCACTAACAAGCATCTATCTGATACTAATGCAGAATTGAAAGGTTACTAACTGCAGAACAATTCAGGAAACTAAGGGGGCGTTTGATTTGCATTTTCCAGTCTGTTTTCCATTTTCATTTTCTGTAGAAAATGCGGTTTTCTGGAAAACCTGTTTGGTTTGCATTTTCCAGCTTTGTTTTCCAGAAAAAAATATAGCGTTTTCTGGAAAACTGGAGAATGAAAAAAAGTCATTTTCCAGAAAACTAGAAAATGCGGTTTTCTGGAAAATGAAAATGGAAAATGAAACAAACCAAACGCCCCCTAAGTGTTCGGATACAAAATTCAGAAATGAAAATGACTTGCACAAATTGAAACTATAGCTAAAATCAGAAATGCACTAAGAAAATGATCATCAATCCCTTCTCTTAGCTCAAGATCTCCTTGTAGTCACACAAGGGTGAGCCTCGAACCCGTAAGCTCAGCAAATCGCTGGGAAAACTGACTCTGCGAATCAATCCAACTCAGCTCTGCTCAAATCTGAAAACTCCATTCGATCTCCTCAATCCAGCTGTGTTCGATTCCACTGATGGCTTGGGGATTATCCGAGCATCCAGGGAACCCCTCCAGATAGCTAAGATGGATGGAAATGTCACACAACCGAGACCAAGGCACTCAAACGGCAGAACTGATGAAACCTCACTCAGCTCTGTTCTTGGGCAAAATTTGAGCTGGAAACTTCACGGAAACACCTTCCCAATGATCTAGAACTTGATCTAAGCTTAAGATTGATGTGGTCACGCCTTCGGATAAAGAAAATTGCAGAAGAAACGGTGAAGAAGCTCGAAGACGAAGAAGATAGCGGCGAAGACGCGACACTGCGACCTGGGGAGTGTTTTGATTTAAATACTTAGCAATGGACGACCCAGATATTCCTAACTCCATCCAACGGTTGGATCTCATCCGATCTGAACCAAAATTTGATGATGTCGATCAAGGGTGAGGATCTGCCTCCCAGTAGCTCGGATCCTCCAGATTTGCAACGGATGGTTCAGATCAACCTGATCCTTGAATGGACGATCTAGATCCCTCTGATCTTGATCCAACAGCTGAATGATCTCTGATTTGGATGAAACCTTCAGATCATGATCTATGGTCATGATTGACTGTATCGTGAACTCGGATCGACCAAAAGTTGACCGATGGCTCAGATCCTACCGTTTTTGAATCGGACGACCCATATTAGTCGATGCTTGATCACTCGATCCGGGTCCACTTCTAACTCAAGTTTGACCCAGCCTGACCTAGGTCCATGATCATTCCAAGCCTGCAAAAGTAGATCAACAATTTAGTAGCAAAATAATTCAAATATATCAAGATCTATAATAAAGCCCAAAATAGATTAGATTCATGAAACCTAGGCTAAATTCGATATTAAACAAGTAAAATATGGGTTAAACTTGGATTTTAGAATCTAAAATGATCAATAAAATAGCACTTATCAGGCCGAATGAGGGCCTAGAGTAGCGCGCGGTGCCGTCTGAGGGCACAGAATGAGGAGGTCGACTGAGGGCTTAGAGTGACGATGCCGACTGAGGGGCACGGGGTGATGGTACGATTCGGGGATACATTAAGTAAAGCCTCCTCTAGCTCGGGCTTACTCCAGGAGCGTGGCCCTCCACACGTCGACTAGGAACCGAACCGAGAGAGGCGTGGGGGCATGCCCGCGATAGTCTGGACGCTCGGTCAGACTGAATATGAGGAACGTGGGTTGCCACACGCCCAATAGGGGACCCTGAGCCGAGTGTCGTGCGGGAGCTGGCCCGCTCGTAACTTCAGGCCACCTTGAATGTACATTCCCTTGACTCGGGAATTTTAAGGCTCGGGGAGATCGTGAGTCGAGCCTCCATGGATTCGAGTTTCCCTAACCCAGACCTTCCGGGACTCGGGGACCTTTTGAATAATTATTATCTTTTATCTTTTAAAAATAAAATAAATACATTTTAAATAATTATTATCTTTTAAAAAACAATTCAGGGATAAGAATTGATTATTGTTTTTTATCTTAAAAAAAGTCTCTATTCAATTTTAGAATAAGTTCAATTTTTTCATTTCTTTTTTTAAAAAAATTATTCTATAGATTCGGTTCCGATCCGTTAGGATTTTTGTGAGCGCTGCGAGAAACTATCTGCCACCGATATGCCTTTTCTCCTCTCCGAACCTCTTTCCTCTGAGGAGCCCAAAGGATCGAAGCAATTTATCTAGATTTGTTTTAATTTAATGAATTCAAATGGAATTAAATCGAAAAATATCATTATTAAAAAAAATTGATTATCAATGGAAAACATACCTAAAATGATAATAAAAAATAAATTATTTTAATATTTATTAAATAATTGAAATTTGATTTATTTGAATTTTTATTGAAAAATTTAATTTTGAAAAAAAATCATCTTATTCAATTTAGATTTAAATGAATTTGGTTATTCACCCCGTTAGAGGTGGATATAAATATAAGGTTTTATTTGTTGTCCAAACTTTTATTTTAACTAATTTGTATTTAAAAAAGTATACCATATAAAAATACACAAAAAATAGTTTCTGATAAAATATTTTGAAATAAAAAAAATCCAATTTTAAATTTAAAAAATATTAAAATTAATTTTTTAAACCAATATAAATTATGTTTCGATTTTATAGAAAAGAAAAATTCATATACATTTTAAACAATTATTATCTTATAAAAATCGATTTCAGGGATAAGAATTGATTATTGTCTTTTATCTTTAAAAAGTCTCTATTCAATTTTAGAATAAGTTCATTTTTTTCTTTTTTTTTAATTATTTTATAGATTCGGTTTCGATCCGTTAGGATTTTTCTGAGCGCTGTGAGAAATTATCTATACATGCCTTCTCCTCATCCGAACCTCTTTCCTCCGAGGAGCCGAAGAGATCGAAGTAATTTATTTAGATTCGTTTTAATTTATTTAGGGTTTTTGTGAACGCTGCGAGAAACTATCTGCCACCGATATGCCTTTTCTCCTCTCCGAACCTCTTTCCTCTGAGGAGCCCAAAGGATCGAAGCAATTTATCTAGATTTGTTTTAATTTAATGAATTCAAATGGAATTAAATCGAAAAATATGATTATTAAAAAAAATTGATTATCAATGGAAAACATACCTAAAATGATAATAAAAAATAAATTATTTTAATATTTATTAAATAATTGAAATTTGATTTATTTGAATTTTTATTGAAAAATTTAATTTTGAAAAAAAATCATCTTATTTAATTTAGATTTAAATGAATTTGGTTATTCACCCCGTTAGAGGTGGATATAAATATAAGGTTTTATTTGTTGTCCAAACTTTTATTTTAACTAATTTGTATTTAAAAAAGTATACCATATAAAAATACACAAAAAATAGTTTCTGATAAAATATTTTGAAATAAAAAAAATCCAATTTTAAATTTAAAAAATATTAAAATTAATTTTTTAAACCAATATAAATTATGTTTCGATTTTATAGAAAAGAAAAATTCATATACATTTTAAACAATTATTATCTTATAAAAATCGATTTCAGGGATAAGAATTGATTATTGTCTTTTATCTTTAAAAAAGTCTCTATTCAATTTTAGAATAAGTTCATTTTTTTCTTTTTTTTAAATTATTTTATAGATTCGGTTTCGATCCGTTAGGATTTTTCTGAGCGCTGCGAGAAATTATCTATACATGCCTTCTCTCCTCATCCGAACCTCTTTCCTCCGAGGAGCCGAAGAGATCGAAGTAATTTATTTAGATTCGTTTTAATTTGTTTAGGGGTTTTGTGAACGCTGCGAGAAACTATCTGCCACCGATATCCCTTTTCTCCTCTCCGAACCTCTTTCCTCTGAGGAGCCCAAAGGATCGAAGCAATTTATCTAGATTTGTTTTAATTTAATGAATTCAAATGGAATTAAATCGAAAAATATCATTATTAAAAAAATTGATTATCAATGAAAAACATACCTAAAATGATAATAAAAAATAAATTATTTTAATATTTATTAAATAATTGAAATTTGATTTATTTGAATTTTTATTGAAAAATTTAATTTTGAAAAAAAATCATCTTATTCAATTTAGATTTAAATGAATTTGGTTATTCACCCCGTTAGAGGTGGATATAAATATAAGGTTTTATTTGTTGTCCAAACTTTTATTTTAACTAATTTGTATTTAAAAAAGTATACCATATAAAAATACACAAAAAATAGTTTCTGATAAAATATTTTGAAATAAAAAAATCCAATTTTAAATTTAAAAAATATTAAAATTAATTTTTTAAACCAATATAAATTATGTTTTGATTTTATAGAAAAGAAAAATTCATATACATTTTAAACAATTATTATCTTATAAAAATCGATTTCAGGAATAAGAATTGATTATTGTCTTTTATCTTTAAAAAAGTCTCTATTCAATTTTAGAATAAGTTCATTTTTTTCTTTTTTTTTAAAATTATTTTATAGATTCGGTTTCGATCCGTTAGGATTTTTCTGAGCGCTGCGAGAAATTATCTATACACGCCTTCTCTCCTCATTCGAACCTCTTTCCTCCGAGGAGCCGAAGAGATCGAAGTAATTTATTTAGATTCGTTTTAATTTATTTAGGGTTTTTGTGAACGCTGCGAGAAACTATCTGCCACCGATATGCCTTTTCTCTTCTCCGAACCTCTTTCCTCTGAGGAGCCCAAAGGATCGAAGCAATTTATCTAGATTTGTTTTAATTTAATGAATTCAAATGGAATTAAATCGAAAAATATCATTATTAAAAAAAATTGATTATCAATGCAAAACATACCTAAAATGATAATAAAAAATAAATTATTTTAATATTTATTAAATAATTGAAATTTGATTTATTTGAATTTTTATTGAAAAATTTAATTTTGAAAAAAAATCATCTTATTCAATTTAGATTTAAATGAATTTGGTTATTCACCCCGTTAGAGGTGGATATAAATATAAGGTTTTATTTGTTGTCCAAACTTTTATTTTAATTAATTTGTATTTTAAAAAGTATACCATATAAAAATACACAAAAATAGTTTCTGATAAAATATTTTGAAATAAAAAAATTCCAATTTTAAATTTAAAAAATATTAAAATTATTTTTTTAAACCAATATAAATTATGTTTCAATTTTATAGAAAAGAAAAATTCATATACATTTTAAACAATTATTATCTTATAAAAATCGATTTCAAGGATAAGAATTGATTATTGTCTTTTATCTTTAAAAAAGTCTCTATTCAATTTTAGAATAAGTTCATTTTTTTTCTTTTTTTTTTAAATTATTTTATAGATTCGGTTTCGATCCGTTAGGAGTTTTTTGAGCGCTGCGAGAAATTATCTATACATGCCTTCTCTCCTCTCCAAACCTCTTTCCTCCGAGGAGTCGAAGAGATCGAAGTAATTTATTTAGATTCGTTTTAATTTAATGAATTCAAATGTAATTAAATCGAAAAATAACATTATTATAAAAAAATTGATTATCAATGAAAAACATACATAAATTGATAATAAAAAATAAATTATTTTAATTTATATTAAATAATTGATATTTTATTAATTTGATTAATTTGAATTTTTATTAAAAATTTTAATTTTGAAAAAAAATCATCTTATTTACTTTAGATTTAAACGAATTTGGTTATTCACCCCTTTAGAGGTGGATATAAATTTAAGGTTATATTTGTTGTCCAAAATTTTATTTTAACTAATTTGTCTTTAAAAAAGTATACCATATAAAAATATATAAAAATAGTTTCTGATAAAATATTTTTAAATAAAAAAATCCAATTTTAAATTTAAAAAATATTAAAATTATTTTTTTAAACCAATATAAATTATGTTTCGATTTTATAGAAAAGAAAAATTCATATACGTATTAAACAATTATTATATTTTAAAAATCAATTTCAGGGATAAGAATTGATTATTGTCTTTTATCTTTTAAAAAAGTCTCTATTCAATTTTAAAATAATTTCATTTTTTTAAAAATTATTCTATAGATTCGGTTCCGATCCGTTAGGGTTTTTGTGAGCGTAGCGAGAAACTATCTGCCGCTGACATGCCTTCTCTCCTCTCCGAACCTCATTCCTCCGAGGAGCCTAAGAGATCGAAGCAATTTACGTAGATTCGTTTTAATTTAATTAATTTAAATGGAATTAAATCGAAAAATAACTGTATTATAAAAAATTGATTATCAGTGAAAAACATACGTATATTGATAATAAAAAATAAATTATTTTAATTTTAATTAAATAATTGATATTTTATTAATTTGAATTTTTATTGAAAAATTTAATTTTGAAAAAAAATCATCTTATTCAATTTAGATTTAAACGAATTTGGTTATTCACCTGATATAAATTTAAGGTTATATTTGTTGTCCAAAATTTTATTTTAACTAATTTGTGTTTAAAAAAGGATACCATATATTTTAACTAATTTGTGTTTAAAAAAGTATACCATATAAAAATATATGAAACTAGTTTCTGATAAAATATTTTGAAATAAAAAATCCAATTTTAAATTTAAAAAATATTAAAAGGTTTTTTTAAACCAATATAAATTATGTTTTGATCTTATAGAAAAGAAAAATTCATATACATTTTAAACAATTATTATCTTTTAAAAATCGATTTCAGGGATAAAAATTGATTATTGTCTTTTAACTTTAAAAAAAAAGTCTCTATTCAATTTTAGAATAAGTTAAATTTTTTTTTCTTTTTTTTTTTTTTAAAAAATTATTTTATAGTTTCGGTACCGATCTGTTAGGGTTTTTGTGAGTGATGTGAGAAACTATATGCCGCCGACGTACCTTCTCTCCTCTCCGAATCTCTTTCCTCCGTGGAGCCCAAGAGATTGAAGTAATTTATTTAGATTCGTTTTAATTTAACGAATTCAAATGGAGTTAAATGGAAAAATAACAGTATTATAAAAAAATTGATTATCAGTGAAAAACATACGTAAATTGATAATAAAAAATAAATTATTTTAATTTTATTGAATAATTGATATTTTATTAATTTGATTTATTTTAATTTTTATTGAAAAATTTAATTTTGAAAAAAAATCATTTTTATATTTAAACGAATTTGGTTATTCACCTCTTTAGAGGTGAATATAAATTTAAAGTTATGTTTGTTGTCCAAAATTTTATTTTAACTAATTTGTATTTAGAAAAGTATACCATATAAAAATATATAAAATTAGTTTCTGATAAAATATTTTGAAATAAAAAATCCAATTTTTAAATTTAAAAAATATTAAAATTATTTTTTTAAACCAATATAAATTATGTTTTGATCTTATAGAAAAGAAAATTTCATATACATTTTAAACAATTATTATATTTTAAAAATCGATTTCAGTGATAAGAATTGATTATTGTCTTTTAATTTAAAAAAGTCTTTATTCGATTTTAGAATAAGTTATTTTTTTTTCAAAATTATTCTATAGATTCAGTTCCGATTTGTTAAGGTTTTTGTGAGCGCTGCGAGAAACAATCTACCGCCGACATGTCTTCTCTCTCTTCAAGCCTCTTTCCTCCGAGGAGCCCAAGAGATTAAAGTAATTTATTTAGATTCGTTTTAATTTAATGAATTCAAATGAAATTAAATCGAAAAATATCAGTATTATAAAAAAATTAATTATCAATGAAAAATATACGTACATTAATAATAAAAAATAAATTATTTTAATTTTTATTAAATAATTAATATTTTATTATTTGATTAATTTGATTTTTATTGAAAATTTTAATTTTGAAAAAAATCATTTTATTCAATTTAGATTTAAACGAATTTGGTTATTCACCCCTTTAGAGGTGGATATAAATTTAAGGTTATATTTGTTGTCCAAAATTTTATTTTAACTTATTTGTATTTAAAAAAATATATTATATAAAAACATATAATAATAGTTTCTGATAAAATATTTTGAAATAAAAAATCCAATTTTAAATTTAAAAAATATTAAAATTATTTTTTTATACCAATATAAATTATGTTTTGATTTTATAGAAATGAAAAATTCATATACATTTTAAACAATTATTATCTTTTAAAAATTGATTTTAGGAATAAGAATTGTTTATTGTCTTTTATATTAAAAAAAAGTCTCTATTCAATTTTAGAATAAGTTCATTTTTTTGTTTTTTTTTTAAAAAATTATTATATAGATTCGGTTCCGTTAGGGTTTTTTTATCACACCCGAGCACTTTAAATTCTAGAGCGGTGCGAGAATTAAATTATCTGCCGCCGACATGCCTTCTCTCCTCTCCGAACCTCTTTCCTCCGAGGAGCCCAAGAGATCGAAGCACATGAAAGCGAAAGAGCAAAGCTCCCCCTTAGAGGAGGAGAACATAGGTAAAATGAAGATCAAGAAGAGAAAGAAGAGGAAAGCTGACGAGGAGGATAAGAGCGACACCACGTCTAATTCCTCGCCGCAGGTTCCCGAGAAGAAGAAGAAAAAGTCGGATTCCTCGCCGGAGGTTCCTGAGAAGAAGAAGAAAAAGTCGGATTCCTCGCCGGAGGTTCCTGAGAAGAAGAAGAAAAAGTCGGATTCCTCGCCGGAGGTTCCTGAGAAGAAGAAGAAAAAGTCGGAAGCTAATGGACTGGACTTCAAAAAGCTGAAGGGCGAGGAGACGGATGAGCCTGAGAGCGGTAGCGATGTGGACGACCCGAATGCCTTGTCCAATTTCAGGATCTCGAAGACCTTGGTAGAGACCTTAAATTCGAGGGGCATAAAGCCCTGTTTCCCATCCAGGCCATGACTTTCGATCTAATACTCGACGGGTTTGATTTAGTTGGTCGTGCGCGGACTGGTCAGGTTGGTGTTATCTTACGTTCTTTGCATTGGCTGTTGTTCATGCTCGTAATAGTACCAACCAGGTGGCAATACGATATAGTTTCTGTTACTGCAATCAACAATTGTTGTTCTTCCTGAAATTTATGGGCTATGCTGGTTATGATAGTAATTCTTTTGTATGTCCATAATTATAGGGAAAAACGTTGGCTTTTGTTTTGCCTATGTTGGAGTCATTGATTAATGGAAGGATCAAGGCTTCAAGGAACACTGGTTATGGAAGATCTCCAAGTGTTTTGGTACTACTTCCAACTCGAGAGCTTGCAATTCAGGTATTCCAAATTTGAGCTTTATTTACTATCTTTACCATGCAACTTTCCATGATTCTTTATCGTATAACTCATAATGGTTTTGGTTGCGCTTACAATAAATCCAGGTACACTCAGATTTTGAAGTCTATGGTGGGGCAGTGGGGTTATCTTCTTGTTGTGTGTATGGTGGAGCTCCTTTCCGTGCTCAAGAATTGTCCATAAAGAGAGGAGTTGATATTGTCGTTGGAACTCCAGGACGTGTGAAAGTAAGCCTTTTTTACTATATGTTCATAGATCCTTCTGCTCAGTGAAGTAAGTTTTTTTTATCTTCTGACTTTTTTATAGGATCATTTAGAGAGAGGAACTCTTGACTTGAGAGCTTTAAACTTCCGTGTCCTTGATGAAGCAGATGAAATGTTGAGAATGGGTTTTGTGGAGGATGTTGAACTAATTCTTGGTATGAGACTATGCGATACATTTAATAGTTGATGTTCTGTGTTAGGCCTTCCCTAAATATAGTTTAGTCTGGTCCAGTGCAATATATGGCCCTAAAGATTCTGAAGTATGCTTACCTAGTAAATATCATGCCTCGCATAATATTTACTAAATGTTTTCCTTTTTCATGTTTTGCAGGTAAAGTCGAGGATGCTAGCAAAGTTCAAACACTTCTCTTCAGTGCTACCTTACCTGATTGGGTGAAAGAGGTATAGATTCATAATCATGATTTTTTATGTTTTGTGAATTTTGCAAATATTATGGCATGCCTTGCTGCATGTTTGCATTTCTATAATTGTGAACCGATCAGCTCACTATCATTGTTAGAAATTAGTGCCTAATTTTCTTGCCTATTGTTAATGTTTATTACTTGGTTGTAAATGCTTCTTTAACCTTCCATATTCTTCGGCTTGATACCTTTCCAATGCTCTCAGATTTCAGCAAGATTTCTAAAAGCAGATAAGAAAACAGCTGATCTTGTTTGCAATGAGAAACTGAAGGCTAGTGCCAGTGTTCGACATCTTGCTCTTCCTTGTTTAAAATCAACAAGACAACAAATTCTTCCTGATATTATCCGTTGCTATAGCAGGTTGGTAATTTTATGGTTTCGCCTTTTGTTTAATTCATTTTCTTTGTTATGATCTGGTTCCTAAAGGACATTGTTTATCTATTCACAGTGGTGGGCGAACCATTATTTTCACTGAGACAAAAGAATCTGCATCTGAGCTTGCTGGATTATTACCTGGGTCAAGAGCATTGCATGGAGATGTAATGCAACAGCAGCGAGAAGTATGCACTTTATGATAACACACCACTTTTTCATAACCATATAGTGTCTACATGAAAGTCATTTGTTAATATTTGGAATTTGATGTTATGCAGGTCATTCTAACAGGATTTAGGTCAGGCAAGTTTTTGGTTTTGGTTGCAACAAATGTTGCAGCACGTGGGCTGGACATCAATGATGTGCAATTGATCATACAGGTGCAGTTGATTATCTCTTGAACCACCTACCATTTAGTATATTTGTCTTTGTTAATAGAAAGAAATACATTTTTTGAAATTAATTGCTTTTTCAGTGCGAGCCCCCACGGGATGTTGAAGCTTACATCCATCGGTCTGGGCGAACTGGAAGAGCTGGTAATTTTTTTCAAAGCTTCACCTTGTTGATTGTTTGAATTCCTTCTTTGTGACGAAGTGTGCTAAGCAATGTTTCTTTCAGGCAATACTGGTGTTGCAGTTCTGCTTTATGAACCGAAATATAAGTTTAGTGTTTCCAGAATTGAAAGAGAGTCAGGTGTAAAGTTTGAGTACATATCTGCCCCTCAGGCTGCCGATATTGCTGAATCAGTTGGATCTGAAGCAGCCAATGCCATTTCAAGTGTCTCCGATAGGTAAGCTGCTATTTCTTTCCTTGTTTTTCAATGGTTTTTTGGGTAGGTACTATTAAGCGTCATCTAACTATGAGGTTCCTTATGATGCAGTGTTATTCCAGTTTTCCGTTCACAAGCAGAGGAACTCTTAAGCTCTTCAGGATTATCGGCTGTAGATTTGATAGCAAAAGCACTTGCTAAGACTGCTGTAAGTTACACATCTTGCCTGTCGAAGTGATGAAATCTTTGCCTGAGAAACTTCCATTTTAATGTTTGTATCTATTGCAGGGGTTCGTGGATATAAAAAAGAGGTCGCTGCTTTCGTCTTTGGAGAACTACGTGACTTTGCATCTTCAGACAGGAAACACTATCTATTCACCATCGTGAGTGTTGAACGTTTGTTTATGTTTTTCCCCTTTTGAATTCGATGGCCAAAAGTTTGATTACTGAAACTAGGGAGGGCTCTAGATTGAGCCATTGCATGTTTCAACTGTTGAGCTATCATTACATACGAGTTTGATAGATCAAATGCATTTCTTACCTCCTTGTTATCCTGGATTTGGTCAGATTTGTTTTCAGCGTCTTAGGAAGATATTTGCCTGAGAAGAAGGTCCAAAATCTCGAAAGCGTCTCGATCACTGCCGATAGTTATGGCGCAGTGTTTGATGTGCCTGCTGATGATGTTGATGAATTTCTCCAAGGTAAAGGTTTTTGTACCCTGCCACTAGATAAGTTTTGCTTTGCCGCAATCCATCCAGTGCTGAAAATAAACGTTCACTTTTTATTTCTTATTCCCAACCTTTTCCTCTTTCTCATGCAGTTCAAGACAAGGCTGGTACTTTCACTGTTGAGGTCCTGGAAACATTACCTCCATTGCAAGATAGGTATCACAAAGGCCCCAACTCAGGGCGAGGAAGGTTCGGTCGCGGAGGCGGAGGCGGTGGCTTCCACGGCGGTCGACATGGTGGTGGATTCTCCGGTGGTAGAGGTGGCGGTAACCGATTCTCCGGTGGCGGTGGAAGAGGTCGTGGTGGCGGAGGCAGTAATAGTTTCTTCCAGAGGAATTGAAAGATAA
Organism: Boesenbergia rotunda; assembly: GCA_024364735.1. Taxonomy (NCBI): domain Eukaryota; kingdom Viridiplantae; phylum Streptophyta; class Magnoliopsida; order Zingiberales; family Zingiberaceae; genus Boesenbergia; species Boesenbergia rotunda. Next base: position 166,583 of record JAGFNQ010007444.1, read on the forward strand.
TTGTAACCCCAATTTTGTAGCTTGGATTGCTAGGCTGAGTTGGTGAAGGCAGGAATAGTTAGTTTTAGAGGAATTGAAAAATACATAATTGTTTCAACCCCCATTTTGTAGCTGATGGCTTTCATATTGTATTTGGATAATCCAAACATGTTGTTTCGTCTTCTAATTAATATTCATTTATAGTTATAATTCTTCTGATTTAACTTCTCTTTATCTTTGGAATTTTGTATTTTTTCATGATATTTGATTAGGAATAATATAATCAAAATAATTCAGGTTATATATTGTTATTTTATAATTTATAAAATTTTAATTAATTTTTATAATTTAAATTATATTATATTATATTATAATTTTAAAATGTATTAAATAAAATAATCAATTTTACAATATAATTTTGATTACATTGTAAGTTTACTATTGCTCGTTAAGTTTTATTGCTCACCAAAAATGCAATTTCTGTCCAAGATCCGCATTTTTTTGGCGATCATCGTCGTCCCGAATAGACATATCTCGAAACGTATTCGTCGAATGTCGCATTGCAATCTCGTTGGATTTAACGGTGAATACGACAACATCACAATTGCGGCGATATCCGATGGGTTCATCGTACCCCCCAGGATATAGTTTTGTTCGGGACGATGACCGGAGGCCGCCGATGATATCCGATTGTTGATCGGACGACTCGCAGGCGATCGTCGACGAGCCTGACAGAGGGACAGAGGCCGGATCCGGGACAGAGGATCCGACCTCAAAATGGCGCCGGATCCTCTGTCCCGGGATAGGGGTCTGTCCCTGGGTCCCGCTCGTCGGCGATCGTCGGCGAGTCATCCGATCGACGATCGGACACTACTAATAATTTTTGATCGTCGTCCCGAATAAGACGATATCCTCGGAGAACGGTGAATCGGTCGGAAACGTCGCATTGCAATCTCGTCGGATTTGACGGTGAATACGACAACATTACAATTGCGGCGATATCCGATGGGTTCACCGTACCCCCAGGATATAGTTTTGTTCGAGACGATGACCAAAAGCCGCTGATGATATCCGATCGTTGATCGGACGGCTCGCAGGCGATCGTCGACGAGCAGGACAGAGGCCGGATCCGGGATAGAGGATCCGGCCTCCCAAAAAATAGCCTTAGTGATTTGTGCGCGCTGCATCCCTGCAAGAATCGCGTTGTTTATCGTGTTCCAACACTCGTCTGCTAAATAGCAGGCGGGGAAAAACCTTCTTCGCCGCCAAAGCTCCATGGGAGGAAATGGAACCATCGTCGCTTCTTCTGGTCCCCAAGAACAAGAAGCTAAGCTCAGCTACTTCCTCCAATGGCTACAGGTCTGTCCTTCCCCTCACTTTCTCTTTCTCTCTTTCGCTAGCTTAAAGTTTGGTGAAAGATCTCGTTTTGCAATCGGATGGTAGGCCAACGGAGGAGAGTTGCGAGGCTGTAGTATCCGTTACTGCGGGCCGAGAAGGGCTTCGGTATATACTCCACCTCTGGCAATAATGGTGATGGTAATAATTCGAGTTCTCATCTAGGGTTTAAGCGAACTTGTGTAAGGATTCTGATCTGAAACGAATATGCAGGTATCGTCATGGTTGTTCCGCTTGATTTGGCCATCACGCCCATGAGAGTGCTCCAGGACCAATTCGTGGGTCCTCGATGTAGGGCCTTGTTCGAGGAAGGCGACGTCGATGACCGTTTTCTGATGATGGTGTTTTTGGTGGTGGAGCGATTGCGTCCGAACTCAGTTTGGAAGCCGTGAGGACTCGATCTATCATTATATTTTTTCTAATTGAAAAAAAATCCACCTTTTCTGTTATTGATATTCTTTTCCTATTTGGAAAAACATGTTCGTGGTGAATTTCTACATAAGACACGAGATAAAGTAGCATGTGTTTTCTCTGTGTGTATGTGGCTTTTGTTGCCTGATTTAGGTTCCATTGCAGGTATTTTGACTTGCTTCCGAGCACCTTTGGGAGTACTCTATGGTTCTCAGAAGATGAGCTTGCTGAATTGAGAGGGACAACCTTGCACCGAGCCACATTGGTCCAGGTACTTGAATGTTATAGTCCCATCTTAAAAGCTAGAACTGCATCTTATTACAACATTAAATTTCTGGAAATTAGAATTTTGATCTCTTGGTTATATAGGACTGTTTCTTTGAATGCAGAGGAAACAATTGCTCGCATTATTTAATGACAAGGTCCGAAGCCTAGTTGAAGAGCTTTTGCATTGTGATGAAGGTTTTGATAGGTGGGTTAGATGGTTTGAATTGGAAAAAAGTTTGACTTTCCTTCTGTAGATTTTTGAAGCATTCAATATTTACATAGTACTCATATATAGTACTTAAGACTTGAGATTATACTATAGTACTCAACCAAATACATGTATATATGGTGCATACTCATAATTATTATAAATGTCGATTTTATTCAAAGTTCAAAGCTCAACTTGGTAACTATCCGATGCCTCTCTTCTTCCTAAACTTTCTCTGTATGCTACACTATTGCAATATTTTTTAGATGAATCTTGAAAATACATAAAATATTTTGATTATTGCATTGGTTTGACTTTGGAGTCTTAAACTTCTATAAATTTCATGGATAAGATGCTTATATGGTCAAATGTAGTTAATAGGTTTTTTGTTTCTTCTTGTTAGCCACTTCTTGTTTCCATCGCTTATTCTTCTTTCAGTAAAGTATTTGTTACATGAATTTTTTAATCATAATAATGATATTCAATTGGCCACTAATAGTAGTTCCTTTCTAATGAACATATGTGCTCTCTACTAAAATATCCACACAAAATTGTGGTTTATATTTTAGTCAGATTAACTAGGGATGCCTAAAAGCTGTGTCAAAATTTTAGTATTTTCTTTTGGCTTTGTTCTTTGAATTTCTTTCTGTGATTTGACGTTGCATAGTTCTAATGTTCAGTATCCTTTCAACTTCTTGGCAGATCTACTGAAGTGCGATTTGAAGATTTCCTTTGGTATGCATTTTAAGATTCTTATATGATGTCACGATTTTTTTTATACTCGGACTTAAAACATTTTTATGTTGTTGCTAAAGTACAGGGCAAATTCCATATTCTGGACTAGGGCTCTGAACATTCCATTTCCTCATTCTTATGTATTTCCTGAGCCAGTCAAGGTGCTAGGCAATAGTTCTTCACTTAATAGCAGTGAAGTGGGTACTAATACATCCGAAATTCCTGGTAAAACATCTTTCCATGAGCAGAATGGGAAAACTGAGGTGTTAGTTGCTTCTAATCCATTTTATGTTCTAGGAAAGAATGTGCAGTTATTATGTAGTTTTTTTTTTTTTGGTATTTCACTACAGGGGGTGCTTATGTTAGATGGTGTTAAGGATCACGACAAGGCTGATGAAACTTCAAAAAATAAAGGTTCAGAGACTGTCTGGGTAGAGGGGCTTATTCCTGGAATTGATTTTTGTAACCATGGTATGTTAAAATCCCAAATTCTATCAGTGTTCTGAAGTCAAGCTTAATGATCTCTGTGAATAGATTTTAGGAACCCTTTACTGCATGCACTGTTTACAACATATAATAGAGTTTACTTTCTTGTTTGGTAACCTTAATTATTTTCCAAATGGTTGCATAGTATAAACTATGAACTGCACAAGACTACCATAACGTCGGGAGAGTTTTTATTGCTGTGGTTTTTTCACGTTATTTACACACTTGTATTATTATATACTCTTGTTCAATGCTGCAAAATTAGTATAATGGCAACCTTTGCACATTTTTCTGCTTAATTGTTTCACGTGTGAATAGTGTCTCCTTCCAGGTTTGAAGGCAGCTGCAACGTGGGAGGTTGATTCCACTGGAGATGTGACTGGAATTCCTGCCTCAATGTATCTCACACTTGGTAAAATGTCATTTATATGCTAATATAGCTATTAAAGCTCTGTGAAATTTTTGTCTTAGTAATTTTGTAATATTTAAAGTTAATTTGTTCTCTTCTCCCTGCTTACTAACTGAGATTTTTTTTTTCCGCAATCCGGGCATGCAAACTATAATGCATTAGAAAAATTTATATTTCTTTCACAAGTTGGTAATAACTAATAACCGCCCAGTATTAACATGCACATTGACATCTGATCATTATTTAATTTTCTCCGTCTTTGCCAAAGCTGATCAGCAGAACTTTGAAGATGGGAAAGAGATATGCATCAGCTATGGTAACAAAGGCAATGAGGTAAATAGTTTCTGTTAGGCAACAAGGTAATGCTTTATCTGTTTGATGCCATGTTAGATACAACTATATGAAATTGTCTATACCATGACTACTATTCTCTTAAATCGGTTTCAATTATCTTAGCTAGACCTTTTTTTGGTCTCCTTTTATATCTTACACCTCAGCTTTATCTGTTCCACTTGCTTTTGAGCATGTTCATTCATGTGTCTCATGTGCTGTGTATGTGTTAAAATTTTTTCTCGAAAGAAAATGTTAAAAGTTAGAATACAGTGGCTTTGAATCAGATTGAACAATCTTCTGTTCTGACTTTACCGAATCAATTTCTTTCCTTTTTTATACGCAAACTAGCAAATTTATAATTTGGTCAGTATTGTTGTTTACTTGCAGGAACTGTTGTATCTTTATGGATTTGTTCTTGACAACAACCCAGATGACTTTCTCATGGTATAGAAATATTTATTAGTATATTATGCAGCTAAATCTTATCCAAGTTACTTATTCTCTTGTCAAACTCCTCCATGCTGTTTACTTTATTCAATAACGCTGTTGCGTTTTAACACACTTTTCCATAGACACATCATTTTTGCTCGTTTATGCTTTCAGGTCCATTATCCCATGGAAGCATTACATAATGTTCCATTATCAAGTAGCAAAGCAGGGCTTATAGAAGCTCAGGTATTCGAGATCAGATATAAATTTCTTAGAATGCAGGTTATGAATAGCTTTCTTATGAATGACATAGCTAGGAAACTGCCCTTAGTTTAAACTGGCTTATTCGACTTCATTAGTTACAAATCATGATTACATAATCTCTAATGCTTGTGAATATTCATACTGTAGCTTAGAGGAGCCATAATCTTCATGTTATGCAATCGTTACTGGCTCCTAGCTCGAGTCATGCCAGTTGTTATTAAGATTTTAATAAAATATGTTTTGTTTTTGGGAAAAATAAATGGACGCTCAGTATCTTCATAATATCATTTTCCATCTAAAAGTTAGCATATTATTGGATTCAATTTCTTCATTTTTTTTCTTAACTCTCTTCACAAGCTATCAAGAAAACGCAGCAAATTTTATTCCCTTGTTGTCTGGTATATCTTCTGATTTGCTTGCGATTTTGTTCTTCCCTGCAGAAAGCTGAACTTAGATGTCTCCTACCTAAAAGTTTACTTGATCACGGTTTCTTCAGTGAAAAATGTCAAGACAGTACAAAATATCTGGCTGGCCAGACCTATAACTATAGTTGGAGCGGAGAGCGTAAAGTTCCTTCATATTTGAGCAAGTTAGTTTTTCCTCAAGAGTTTCTCGTGGCTTTGCGGACAATTGCAATGCAAGAGCATGAGCTTAGGCAAGTTACTTCGTTACTAGAAGAGGTAATGACATAATGGAGGAAACTCTTTGGTTTCTTGGTGTTGTGCAGATAACTAGGGACAGAAAGACCGTAGAGGTAGAGGAACAAATCTGTAGAAAAAGGATAAGGATAGTATTCCTTAGCCTATCTTCCCTTTTGACCGTTTTAGAGGAAAAGAAAGAGGGCGAGAAACTTAGGGGGCGTTTGGTTTACATTTTCTATTTTCATTTTCAGAAAATGCTTTTCTGAAAAATTTTTTTCATTTTATTTTTCAGAAAACATACTTTTCTGGAAAACTGGAAATGAAAAAACATTTTCCAGAAAATCGTTTTTAAAATGAAAATGGAAAAAACACCAAACACCCCCTAAATTTTAACTTTTTTTTAAATAAAAAAATAATTTCGAAAAATAATAATTTTGCATATTTTGATTTGAAAAATAAGTCATTTGTTTCTATTACCCTTTGATTCCCTTTCCTCTTTTCCATTGGCAGCTTGGCACGACTGGAGAGGAGAGACAACCGTCTGATAAAGATGTTGAAGCAGCTATATGGGAAGTATGTGGGGATTATGGAGCATTGGAGCTGCTTGTTGAACTTCTCCGCATGAAGTACTCTAAATCTTACTCTACATTTTTGAGTTTGAACCATGTTTTAAATCGTAGTTGTCAAAATTGGGGTTGGAATCTTGATCGAATAGTTTTAAAAATTCAACCTTTTTTTTCTTGATTTTCTTAGTAGCATACTCTCATCTCTTGTAAATTTCTAATATGAATACAATTAGCAGTTGCAAGTGTTCTCAAATTTAGGCCTAAATTTTCTTCTTATATTTGTTCTCCTGTGTTTACAAGAATGACAGAACTTGTGGAGGGATCCGGAACAGAAGACTATGATGATGAAATCCTCGCAAACTCAGTCACAGAGCTTCAAGATTTCGAGAGGTATGCTGACCTTATTTCTAGTTGCATCACGATTCACCACAAGTATTAATTATCAAATACGAGCTCATTCAATTATCGTTCATCAGTTTGACTATCAATTGGCTCTGGAATTCAAGATTTAGCCGCTTGTTTTTTTAATAGAGTTCTTTCTTTTAGCACTTAGGAGCTCTGGTTGATGACACACACTCGCCACTTACACTCCCGCTTGATGGAAGATACAAATTGTTGGCTTGTGGATGATATCCTTCCACCAAACCTCACACAACCTTTTCTGTTGAGACATTACAGGACCAAGACGAGCACGACACAGGAGAAATCGATGACGACGATGAGCAGAACACAGCGGTCTTGCGTGGTGTATCGAAGAGGGCAGAAGCATCTCACACGCCTCTTTCTAAGAGAAGCTCAACAAGCTCTGGAGTTTTGTGCAGCTGAACATTCATAACTCCCAAGCGCTGCCTCAAGTGGCAGAGATGTTGCAATACAATGAGCTACTTACTGCCTTGAATAAGATTAAACTCTTCGTTTTTCCCCCTTCTTTCTAGATATGGGAACATCGAAATATAGCTGTGATGATCTCCATTGTTGATCGACTAGTGATTTGTATACTTATCTATGAGTCGTTTAAATAAAATTCAACTCTATGGTGGTTTTTTTTTTGTTAAAAATAGCAAAATTTTGAATCATTTCCCATTAAAAAAATACTTTATAAAATTTCAAATTCGTCTTAGAATAAAAATACTTAAATGATAGTTTGTAATTTCATGAAAATTCTTCAAATGATATAATATTACATACTATATTATAGTAACATTCTCTTCGGAGTAATATTTAATAATATTAAATGATCAGTTAATGACATGTAGCGATCTGACAGTCTCCGATTATGTGGACAAGTCATTTAACGAATGATAAAAAAATATTAAAGTGAACAATATGACATTTGAAAAAACATATCACGTGCAATGCACGTGCTTTCTGGCTACGATATCCCTATCCACCGCCCGGCCACTCACATCTGCCAGTTGTGCGACAGAAGAAGCTTCGGCGACTTCGGAAAAATGCTTGTGCTTCGTCCGACGCGCTCTCCTTCGCCCTACCTGGTGTCGTGTTCTCCGCCGCAGAGGACTCTGCTCTCCTCCCTCGTCCCCACCCCTCGTCGGCTTCCCCTCCCCTTCGTCGTCGCCGCTGCCGGCCAGCGCGAAGTACGACGGATCGGTGAAGATGACTACCACTCCACTGTTCGATCACTCAACTCCCGTGGTCGCCACAAACCTAGAAAGTCTCTCGGCCAGGTAATGGTGTGTTCCGTCAAAAAAGAAGACGAGAAGGTTACATTCTTAGATCTTTTAAGCATTGATTCGATTTTTTGTTTTTATTTTTCAGCATTATATGCTGAACTCGAGTATAAATGAGGAGCTTGTTAATGTCGCTGGCGTTGGAGAAGGAGATGTTGTGCTTGAGATCGGCCCGGGAACTGGTGCTTTGACCAATGTTCTGATAAATGCCGGAGCAATGGTGGTCGCTGTCGAAAAGGTTGGAACTCTTCGCTTCTTGTGACTTTAGTAAAATCTGTAGATGGTGGCTCTTCGCTTATTGTGGCTTAAAATGCTTTGGCATCAGCATTCAGGAATATAATTAACCCACACGATTTTCTCATCGTCGTTTCTGTATATAAAGGAGAATTTCATCGTTCATCTTCACTTAATCTCATATGTAAATCCTAGCTCAATTGAACTGGGATTTAGCTGAGTCTTTCTCTAATCAGCTAAACCTCAATTTTACAATTCGTCAGTTATATATATGATTATCACACATAAACCATGAATTCATTGAGCTTGTAAACAAGCTGCTTTGGAGCATAAGAATGAACATATTGGCAAGATCATAATAGTGGTTGTTCACAAGCATATAAATGAGCATGCTCTACACAAGTTGTGTACATGCATCTAAACAAGCTGCTCCTCTCAATATTGTATTTGTTATATGCGGGCATATATCTTTGTACATGTATGCTATGCATGCATATTTTGAATTCGAAGTTATACTGTTAGAATGCTTTGTTTGTTTGCTATCATCTTCAAACCCTTTCTCAATATCTTAAACAAGATTTTCAGAGTACTTTGTGGTATTGGTAATCATATTATTACTTTTTGTTTTTACAATACTACCATTACTGTTCTGTTTCAGGATCCACATATGGCCCTTCTCGTTCAAGAAAGGTTTAGTTCTACTGATCAATTGTTGGTAATTCTGATTTACCTTACACTTTTTAGAATATATCTCTTGAAAGTTGTTCGTCTTATTATTCTTTTCATTGTTATTCTTTGGAGATGTCCATCATTGTCTTCCTATAGTGACCCAAACCTTTATCAAGACATAAACCAATGTTGCATCTGTTTCTAGATAGCTTTTATCAAGTGAGATGAATATTTGCTTCTGTTGTTTGCTCATCAGATCTTCTAGAAAATTTCTGTTGGCTTACCTATGCATAGCCACATAGCTTGGAACCCTTTTAACTTAGATGAACAATTGGAGATATCTTGTTACTCTGAGTCTTTTGAAGTCTTGCCTTTGCAAGATGATGAAGATTCATGACTCATGGCTGGCCTAAAAACTGATTTTATGAATATTTAGTTATTAACACTCCTTGAGACAGGCCATCGATGGAATTCAAGTTTCTAGTTGTTAAGATAGATCCTTGTACATGGTTTTCAACTTAGAACCAAAACGGACTCCTAATTAGGAATAGTTCAGTTCAGTTTTCAGTTTCTCATTATGCTTGAAGGTTTTGATTCAATAATCAAACTGAATGCCTATGAGATGGAAATGGAACCACAAATCACTCTTGATGTAGCTATCAATATTATTTGATAATGACCTAATCAAATTGCTTAATGAGAAACATGATTTCTTATTGATTCTCTAAAAATTCTATATTGGCTGAATTACTTGTTAGTTAAAAAGTTGGTTACAGTTAGTTGATGAATGCAAAATTTTAAAAATCAGAGATTAATATATCTTATCAACTTCTATTGAGAATGTAGGTTCTGCAAGAAGACTTCACAAAATGTCATATATGTTCACATTTAACTTCATTTTTGGAGAAGAATCATATGGAAACGAGACCCACATCCGCAAAGGTTATGATATTTAAATACTTCTGACGATTCTTATTTCTTTTGACATTGTATATCATGAAAATCTCTGATAATTGATTGGAAAGCCATTCTTGGCATTTTCTTTTCTCTTTGCAGGTGGTTTCAAACTTACCTTTTAATATAAGTACTGAAGTTATAAAGCAGCTTCTTCCAATGGGTGATATCTTTTCTGATGTTGTCCTTTTGCTTCAGGTAAGTTCTGAACCTATTTGCATCACTTAAAAACCTCTTGTAGCTGTTTATTGCCTCAGGAACTCAAAAATGTATCCCTTATATAAATTGCCTACTCTTTTTTGCTCTTCAATTTATTTCTTAGGTTGATGAATGATCTTAAAAATGCTAATAATACTGCAAAAGCATACTATGGATTGTGTTTCGTCATATTTCTACTGCCTCTGCTTGGGTCTTCATCCGGGATTTTCAACCAATCCATCTGGGATACTGTAGTAAACAATCTCTAACAGCCTGAAGCTAAGACAAAACATGTGCAATTTTTTTGATTTACTCTTTAAGAAAACTTATCTACACCTTTTATCTTAGTACTGTGACTACTACGTTGTTTTGAACTAATTGCATGATTTGTAGGATGAAACTGCATCTCGTCTGGCAGATTGTTCCTTGCGGACACCAGAATACCGGCCTATTAACATTTTTGTGCAGTTCTATTCAGGTATGTTTTCTCCTTTTTTTTTTCTCCGAAGTGAATTCAGAAAGTTGATGTTTATGAAAGCAGTGTATTTTTATGTTGAGATAATGAAGAGATGCACTTCCTTAGGCATGCAAGCTAGTCAAAAAAAAGAAGAAAAGAAAGAAAATCTGAAATAGTGACTGGAACAGATTCTGGTTTTGGGTATTTCTGTCCAGCTAACAGGCTTAAGCTGGGTTCAAGTACATCTTAACTGAGATATGGTTAGGCTTTGCTAATAAATTAAGCACCACTAAGGGTTGAGTTCGGATTTTAGAAGATTGTGTGGACTAACAACTCAATGCTTTAGGTTCACTTGGTGATCTACCAGTGCCTTTGGTTAAGGCACATCTTAATTAAGATTTGGTAGGATTGTTAGAACGTTAATCAAATTTGGGCTCAGATTAGAGTAATTTCATGACTCCAGTCCACATTGCTGTTACTCCAAGGAACTTTTGTCTGATTACTGAACTTGATGGGTCTATGGCATCCCTAAAAATTTATCTTGCCTTGAATTGTGTTTATTTTTTATAATCAATTTATCACTAGTTTGTTTCTGACAAAAGAGTACTGCCCTTTTGTTACAGATCCAGAGTACAAATTCAAAGTTGAAAGAACTAATTTTTTTCCTCAACCTAATGTAAGTTCCTTATCTCAATATCTTACAAGCTTACTACTAATATCTTTGCGTTTATCATAATTTCATTAGTGTTTCTATAGTAGATTCAACTTGACCTATATCGGAGCTTTTTTTTTAATCATCATTAAGACACTTTATAATGCCAATGCAAAAAATGAATTGCTTAATAAAAGCATCCTAGTGCATGAAGCTCCGGCCAATGCGGGGTCTGGGGAAGGGTCTATTGTACGCAGCTTTACCTTGCACTGCAAGAGATTATTTCCGTGAGTTAAATTCGTGATCACCAAGTCACACGGCAACAATTATCCATTACGCCAAGGCTCCCCTTCAATGAATTGCTTAATGCAAGAAAAATTAAATTCTAATATTATGTTATAAAAATATGTATAACTAAAATATATTAAGACATTCTTAATGCACAAATATATAAAATCTAAACATAATAGATCATTCAATGCAATATAGTCTCCAAGACTAAAAACCATATAATTCTTAATTTTTTAATGGTACTCTTTCTTTACTATTAGTGCCATTATAATTTATTGCTACATAAAATTTCTTTGGGTATATTACTCCTAGTCAGTATGGGGATCACTGACGAGTGATTGATTTGGTATATAATTGAATTTAGGTAAATAATATATGATTACAGTTTGGGTGGGTCAGATTAATTGATATTTTAAACTAGATATTCATATCAGACTCACCATCCAAATTCATTACATTTTAATTCTTGGGCTGGATCAGATATCATAAGAGCATCTTATCATATTTATGTTAATATAAACTATACAAAATAATATAAAATTTTATTTATTTATATTTAGAAATAATTTTACATAAGATTAATTAATGCTTTTTAAAAGTTATGTTATGCAATACAAAAATATCATTGAAATTATTAAAATAAATTGAAGTTAGTAATCTGTATTTGTTTGGGTGATCTTGTATCTTTTTTGAATCATGCTTTTGATTGAGTTAGATTGTGATGAACATATACATTGAGAGCCTGGTGCACAAACTTGAAATGCCTAATGCTTTGAGTTTGCAATGATGATTCTAGTGGTTTCTCCTAAGTATTTTCATTGACACTAGAAATCAAACTTGATTTTGTTTCTTCTAAATTATGTAGAAAAATGAATCTGTTATGAGTCTCTTCATGAGCGTCTACAACATATTTCTTACTCCTTTGCTATTTGATGCTTTGCAGGTTGATGCTGCCATTATTAAATTTAGACTAAAGCAAAGTGAAGAATATCCCTTGGTTACTTCACGCAAAAGCTTCTTTTCAATGGTTTGTTTGCATTCTTCCCCCCAGGTTATAGTTTTTGGTCAGTGGGTGGGCGGCCGGGAGCCGAGCGCGGAGTGGACGGGGCACAGACGCCCAACTTCGTGCGCCTCCAATCGATTCACCAATCGAATGGGAGGCACCAATAATCGATTGGAGTCGGGCGTCACACACTGAATGGGCGCGCCAGATATATATATATATATATATATATATATATATATATATAAGATTAAATAGAGAAAAATATGTATTAATTGAAGAATGAAATAGGGAGGAAATAATGATTTGAATATTTATTACTTATAAATAATAGGAAATTACAATTCCCATAGAACGAGTATAAGTTAATTTTCTTTCTGCAATTAAACATAGGAATGCTTATTCCATTTGAATTTATAAGGAATAGAACAACTATTCCTACGAACCAAATATATTGCGAAACGGAACATAAAAGTTTCCTGTGACCTTTCGTCTGTTTTCCTAGATAAGTTCTGCATTCAACGGCAAGCGCAAAATGCTGCGGAATTCACTGCAACACATATCTCCATCTGATCAAATTGAGGCTGCTTTAAGCAGCATCGGTCACCCAATCACGGTATGTAAAATACACATGTTACCTCTTGTGCCTTTTTTCTCCTATTTATCTTCTGCTAATGTTTTGCATAAAACCTGTTCGTACTCTCTTGAATAAAAATGCAGGCCAGACCTGGAGAGTTAACTATGGAAGACTTTGTTAACTTGCACAACTTAATTGCAAAAGTTTAGCTACTTCAACCTTGTTAACTCTAATGGAGGTGCCTCCTGGCATGAAGACGGCCACACCTGATGGTCGCTTGCATCTTCACGACATCAATTGGAAATACAATAAGCTAGGTTTAACTTTGTGCCAACCATTGATTGCCACAGGGAAAGAGTAAGCGAATGAACTAATGCTTCTGTTGCCATTTATACTTCATCTCGTAAACATGGATAATGTTTTACCATTTGTTTCTCAGGGTTTGTGCAAGATCACCATTCCAGAGGGCAAGTTTTCAGATATAGGAATTAGAGAGGTGAAGTATATGCGGTATCAAATGGGTAGAATAATGGTTTGGTAATCCTCCCCAGTTGATATAGTAAACTCAAGGTCTGATCTTCCAAGTGGAGATTCTTGGAAGTCACGTATAAGTTTAATGGAGAAGCTGGATCTCAACGATTGTGTTCTTATTTAAAACATTGTCTATTGTAGCACAAAAATGCATTGTGACTTGCATTTTAGTTCCTGATCTAATTGAATTGACAATTTTGATGGTAATGGGTGTTCGAAATTAGGCATGCATATGATTCGTTTGAGTCGGGTTTGGGTTTTGGATGCCTCTCATATTTTGCATGTTGAAGTTCGAGTGTGTGTTTGGGTAAATCATAGCAGGTTATTAATCGTGGCTTTTAGGCCCCACGATTGGCCCGTGGCCTTGACCTTTTGGCTGGATTCGAATGATCCTGGTCATTCTCTTCCCGATCGAATCCAGTAACAAATAAATAAAATATGTAAAATTTTTATTAGAAAAAATATAATATTTTTTAATGAAAACATAGCTATTGTAGATCTTCTCTTTCTTATCTTTATTTTATTTTTTAAATGAAAAAGACGTCTTTCACAATATTAGAAAATTAATCCATTAGAGCATCTGTAACGACTCGTTAATCGAGTATTATAACACTCGATTAACGAGTCGATTGCGTTAAATCATTATGGGGAGCACGTTAAGCGCTGACGTGGATGAACGCGTTCAAATGCTTAAACGCATTCATCGCGTATGACATGACATCCTGATCGGTCTGGTGACCGATCAGGCTCCTGTCTGACAGATCGATCAGGAAAGAGCCTGACCGATCAGGCTGACAGGCAGCCTACCTGCATGCTTCAAAATAAAAAAATTATTTAATTTCAATTTCAATTAATAATAAATATATTTAAAATTATTATTATTATTTATTTTAAATAATAATTATTTAAATTGATAAATATAATTGAAAATAAAAAATATGTATGTATGAGATTAAATAAGTGAGAGAATTAATATGTGAGAGAATGTGTATGTGGCATGTGGACCCCACAAATAATAGGATTGAATGTTAAACGAATGTGAGATAATGAAAATGTTAATGCTAATGTATATGTGGCATGTGGGCCTTATACTTTTTGATGAGATGGTAGATATTATAATGTTAAAGATGTTAAACGGTTGCGGATGTCCTTGTAACAGTTATGCTCGTTGTTAACCGAAACAGTAAGAGGAGAAAGAGAGAGTCGACGGGGAGAGAGAGAGTCGGCGTGATGAGAAAAATAGTCATTGTAATTTGTAAGTGGGGTAAATTTAGCTGGTTAGATTTTTATTAATTTAATATAAAAAACTAATTTAATATAAAAATAAATAAGAAAATAAATAATTTAATATGAGAATAAAAAAATAAAAATATAATTGGGTTTAGAAATGATATTGAAAATTACAAAAAATTCATAATAAATTTTTATAAATTAAAAAATTAATTTAGTATGAAAATAAATAGGAAAAGATATAATTTAATATGAAATAAATAAGAAAGAATTTTATTTAATATGTAAACAAATAGTAAGTGATATAATTGGGTTTAAATATCTTTAATAATGATTTAAAAAATAAAATAACCCCTAAACCCCTTGAAAAAAAATCCGACTGATTAAATTTTAACCATTTAGCTCTGTTCAATTTTAACACAAAATGTCATTATATATGAATAATATTGGCAAAGATGATCAAGAATGGAGGGAAGATAATGTCATTATGAATAACATTGGTGAAGATGATCGGGAATGGACGGAAGATGGCTCCACAGACTGCGCATATGATTTGGTGTTATAGATAAATTCGGGATTAGATGTGAATGCCCTGTGGATTACCTTATCCCTTTCATGTGCTGTTAGTGTTGGATGAAACCCTTATGATTTACCATATCTAACCAGAGGATTGACAATATTAAACCCCCTTGCATGTGCTATTATTGTTGGATACGAAACCCTTATGATTTACGATATCTAACCAGAGGATTGACAATATTAGACCGTCTAAGAAAAACATCATCATCTTTTGCCACATAATGGAGGGAAGATGAGAGCACTTGTAGATGTATTTTGTTTATTTAGTTATTTTTAATCTCAATTGTATTGCATCAGTTACACTTGACTCAGAATAGTCAGAGTTAATATGGCCTTGTGATGATCATGATGTTTATTGTTACTTTTATAGGGTTTATGAATAGAGGGAGAGAAATCAATAAAACTTTTAATGAGAGTATTTGGATGATAATTTGTCATATGAGAGTATAGATCAAATTCCCGATCCTCCCACCTAAAGAGGTCGTTTGATTGATTCTCTTTTATCTCGATGTGGGACCGACGACGAAGAACAATTAGAATGATTGAATCATCTTTTACTGCGTGATAGGATATATAGGATGAAACTAGCGTGAAGCCTAGAGACGCACAATTAAGGTTTTGACTTAAACTTTTATAATTTGCTTTTGAACGATAGAGATTAAATCAGTGCATGAGAGCCTAAACATAATATTTCTTTTGCCCAAATGGAAAATAACAGCAAGCAGTCCATTAAGATTACAACAAACAGCAAGTACGAGGAAATTGATAGAACAATACCATTTTCTAGACGTATAATGAAGAAATGTCAGCCGCTCATGTTAAACATAATTTGATGAAAAATTTGGATTACCAACTACATCTATTAATTAAACGAACAGCAAAACAGTGAGCAGAGTTCCGATCAGCATACCTAAACCTAGGCAAATCGTCCTAGGCGAATCAGACTTGACTGGGACTGAGCCTGAGTGTGAACCTGAGCCTGAGCCTGAGCTGGATGATCCTCCGGTGACCGGGGCAGGTGCCGGGCTTCCGGATGCACCGGAAGTGGCAGGGTGCACCATGACTCGCACGATGAGGCGCTGCCCGGCCTCGCAGTGCCCTGGCGTGCCGCTGATGAAGTAGAAGAAGCCGTAGCGGTCGAAGCGGAAGGTGGTGTTTCCGTTATCGAAGAGGGCGAGAGGATCTGCCGCGCTGCACTCACCGTAGGCCTCCTGGTCGACAACTGCCACCGAGTCATTCTTATATTTGAAATCTAGAACAACAAAGAAGGAAGAGAACAGATATAAGTATCGAATCGTTTGGATCTCTGAGATGAAGCAGGCTATGTCTTTCCCTTTTCAATCAGATAGTATTCAAATTGATGATAAATCGAGAGGGAACTAAAATTTCCTAGATTCAAACAATTCAGTTATTGCAGGAAACATCATGTCCAAAAATCTATAAAAGCATCTAAAAAAAAATCAAGCTACAGAAATCATTTGGATATCTGGTAATAACTAGGAGATTTCTGGAAATCGGTGATAAAGCCGAGATTGGAAATAAAGATTATCAGGATCAAAAGATCGAGTTATTGCGAAAACCATCACGTTTGAAATCTAGGAAGCAGACGAAAGCACAGCAAACTATCGAATCACGAGATCTGAGAGGTGAATCGGGAGTTTTCAAATTGAATCCAAGTCGGTCAAAACCCGAGATGGGAGTATAATAAAACACATCAAACTATCGAATCACAAGATCTCTGAGATGGATCGGGAGACTTTGGGAATAGAAATCGAATGAACTCACAGAGGGAATCGCCGACGTGGAAGCGCTCTCGCATCGCCCAGCGATTGTAGTACTCAGGCTCATCGACGGGGGCAGGGACGACCCAGCCGCGGGGGCCGCCAACGTGGAATTCGAGGCCGGAGACTGACAGAAGGGAGCAGATCGAGAGTAGGAGGAGGAAGGAGAGGCGAGCGAGATCTTCCATGGCGGAATTGGAGTCGTCTTCTTCGTCGTCTCCAGCGTGATCGGTTCGAAATTTAAAAAGGCGAGGGAAGGGGAGTGGGCGGTTGAGTTCGTTACGGGCGCTTCGTCTTCCGCTTCAGCTTCGCAGGCGCGTGGCGACTTGTTATTGGAGCATGGCGGAGTGGAGAAACATGGCCAGCTGTCGAGATCGTGTTTGGAATTTTAGGTGGAAGCTTAAATTGAAAGTAACTTATGAGAAATAAAAGGTCTTTACGGACTAAATAATAATAAGGTTAACTTTTTGGAGCTAATTGTAATTTTCTTTTAAAAAATACGAAGACGACGAAGTTTCTCTTTTCCTTCCTTTTTCTGTTGTCACCAAAAGTCCACCCACCGCCATTGACGAGCTAACAGAGAGATAAGGAGGAATACAGATCGGAGAGGAGAGGAGAGACGAAGAATATGGCGCCCATGGCCGGATCCGCAAGGCCTCTCCTCGGATTGGCGTTGGCGTTGTCTATCATGGCCGTCGTCCCTTCCGCGAGCGGTGAGATCCGGGAGATGGAGGTCCGATCCGACGCCCGATCCATCATCCCCTTCGACGATTTCGGCTTCACTCGCCGTGGCGGCCTCGAGCTCAACGTCTCCGGCGTCTCCTTCGCCGACGCCGAAGGAGATGTTGTCCTCTCCCGGCTGGGGTTCTTCCTCTGCACCCGCGACGCCTGGCCCCGTGTCCTGCGCCAGATCCATGAGGACCATGACCAAAAGATCACCTGCGCCCTCCAGTCCGAGCTCGTCCACGTCGTCTCCAACTTCGACCGCCTCGTTCCTCCTCCCAACCCCTCCGGCGTCCCCGTCGCTCGATCCACCTCATTCCGCGTCGCCCTCGACCTTACCAACAGTACCGGCCAGTTCACTCTCCTCTTCGCCAACTGTCTCCCCCATCTCCGCGTCTCCATGTCCGTCCGATCCGCTATGTTCAACCTCCCTGAACCCTCTCGCCGCGCCTACCTCTCTGCCGGGGTGGGTGCGCTTCCACTCATATACTCCTTCCTTTTCTTCGCCTACGCCTCCTTCGCCGTCGCTTGGGCCGCCATTCTCTTCCGCCGCCGATCCGCCGTCTTCCGCATCCACTACTTCATGCTCGCGGTCGTCGTCCTCAAAGCCTTAAATCTCCTCTGCGAGGCCGAGGACAAATCCTACATCGACCGCACCGGATCCGCCCATGGCTGGGACGTCCTCTTCTACATCTTCAGCTTCCTCAAGGGGATTTCCCTCTTCACCCTCATCGTCCTCATCGGCACAGGCTGGTCTTTCCTCAAACCCTACCTCCAGGACCGCGAGAAGAGGGTGCTTGTGGCCGTCATCCCCCTTCAGGTCGTGGCCAACATCGCCCAGGTCGCGATCGACGAGTCTGGCCCCTACTCCGTCGACTGGGTCACCTGGAAGCAGGTCTTCCTCCTCGTCGACGTCGTCTGCTGCTGCGCCGTCCTTTTCCCCATCGTCTGGTCCATCAAAAACCTCCGGGAGGCCGCCAGGACCGACGGGAAGGCCGCCGTGAACCTCATGAAGCTGACCCTTTTCCGACATTACTACATCGTCGTCATCTGCTACATCTACTTCACCAGGGTAGGAGTCTACGCTCTCGGCAACCTCATCTCCTACCGCTACCTGTGGATCAGCGTCGTCGCCGGAGAGCTCGCCACGCTAGCCTTCTACGTCTTCACCGGGTACAAGTTCAGGCCGGCGGCGCACAACCCCTACTTGGCCATCGACGACGACGACGAGGAGGCTGCCGCGGAGGCGCTCAAGCTCGACGATGATGCCTTCGAATTGTGATGAAGATTCATTCTTCTGCCCAGATTACTTGCAAACTGAAAAGGAAAAAGTGGGATTTTGTCTCCATTCTCCAGTTGTTCATATTATAGAAATTCCTAGCAATCATTTAACAGTGCAAAAGTATGATAATCAGAAAAATCGTATGAATTGTCTGTTTACTATTGATTTATCTTGTTCATGTTTCTCAATGACATTGGCACATTTATCTTAACAGAAATTTATCATTTATTTCTTTGTTCATTTGCGTTTGATTCTTGGTAAAATAAACAGTCTCCTTTTTGTACTTCACATATATTTCTGAACATTTTCAGCTCCATACATTTAAATGATTCTAATATTATTAGCAAACAATAACATTTTTATTACTAAATTAGATCTAAACAAGGCTTTGTATGTCCTGAACTCTTCAAACTTGACCAATCGAAATAGACAGATTTCGAACACACAATTTTACCACACTTTTCACCGATCAAAGTTTTTCAGTAGAGCATTCAAAAGCAATACGTCTCTGAAACAAAATAGTTGAATCAACACGAGACTTTTTAATCAAGTCGACGATTGTGTTCTAGTTGGGGTTCACAGCAGCAGCCCCCGTCGTCTCAGGCACCTCACCGGTGTGCATTTGTGCAACCAGAGTTTCCACTTTGATCTCCTTTGCATCGCGTCTGATTCCAATATCAGACACATAGCGGCCGACGCAATACATGGTACCTGAAACCGCCACCAATCCAATTGGGGTTGTCGTCAAGAAGCGAAGAGGGGAGGAGGCAATGGCAGAGAAGGCAGCTGTCAGGGATGATATTTGCCCACTCCTTCCTACGCTGAAGGATGTTTCCACAAGCAAGCCTGTTTTGCAATATATTGCAAAGTCCTCGCAGTTGTTTTTGAAGATGTTGTACATGCCAAAACCATTGTGGTCATGTAGATATCTCGCTCGGTACAGGACAACATCAGGAGAATCTGAGTGAGCCATTGTGCAGGTTCCTCCTCGAGCTTTGGTGAAAAAGAAAACCGGGGTGACTGCATAACAAAACAGATAGAGATTGCCTCCGGAAAGGAAGCAATCAAGGCAGGACATGATTACTCCATGGAGCCTGCTCTGATCACCACAACGTTCACACAAATTCCTTCCAGTAGGAGATGGAGAGGAACTGAACATAACTCGGTCCAAAAAGGTTCCTGTTCCAGTTTCCTGGCCGGCAGCTCTCGTGAAGTGAATGACCATGTCATCTCCGACGAATATCCCTACAAGAGGACAACCGACATGATCGATCATCATGCATTAACATTGCATTATTAGTTGGAACAAGAGAATATGTGATTCATTCTAGAGGCCATGGGTCATCAACAAGAGACAGTATTCATGTATCTTAATCATGGCACGGTACAAAGGAAATGCAAAAAACTACAGAAAACAAGGGTGATTCATTCTACAATTGTCGTTTGGAAGGAGCAAGGATACTAGATGAAAATTGTACCATACTATCATCTTTTCTAAAATAACAATGCAACATTTGAGACTTGTGACAGATTTGGCAAGGGAGATGGTGGGCAAGATTGAATCCCATTGAAAAGGCTAGATCTCTTAGTTCTTGTTGCTCGTAATATATTACTGTCCTAAAAATCTAAGGTTGCGTTTGGTACGCTTATTTTCCATTTTTATTTTCATAGAAAATGTGATTTTCAGAAAACGTGTTTGATTTGCATTTTCCAGACTTGTTTTCCAGAAAAAGATATATAGCGTTTTCGTGGAAAACTAGAAATGAAATAAAGTCATTCTTTAGAAAATGAGAAAATATGATTTTCTAGAAAATGAAAATAGAAAATGGAGCAAACCAAACGCTCCCAAAAATGTTTTATGTTTTCCCCTCCAATCTAAGCTGTAAGTACCTCAGGTTGGTTTTGATGTAGTCAACTGAGTCAAGTTAGATCCTGTTGATTTTTAATCCCTGTGTCTAAGTGTGCAGGAACTTAAGAGCGCAGGAAGTCGAGCGGAAGACGCAGCGGTTGAGAAGGATTGCACGGAAGGGAGCCGACGGGCTCGGAGCATCTGAGGACGCAGAGTTCTGCGGAAGAGTACGCCGGTGGAGCGAGAAGGACGCGCGCAGTCCGAGAGACGAGAAGCCGGGAGGAAGCTAGCTCGAGGAGAAGGCCGGAGGAGGGTTCGGGTGAGCCTAACTCTGGAAGGCCGGAAATCACCCACGAAGACCCGCTGGAGATTGGTCAGCAAGTTGCTGCCCAAAAGTCACTTGGGTACCCCTATGCATAGGGGCGCCCCTATGCATCGGGCACCCGAGTCACTCGGGCACCCTTGGCATATAGGCGCCCGAGAGCTAATTTTATCCACCAGCTAGCCGTTTGCGAATGTTGCGCTTCGGATAACCCTCGAGCCATGTGTCAGGCGCCCTCAAGCACTCGGCGCCCCAATAGTGCCACGTCAGCATTCGGATAGAATTGACCGGGACTATAAATAGGCCCCAAAGCTCAGTTCCAAATCACTCATTGAATCCAATCAAGAAAAAAACGAATTCTTTGTAGTTTTTCCATTCTTTTTTTGAGCTTTCATTTTATAAGAGGCTTCTCCGCTCAAAGGAGATTATTCTAGGAGATCTACGCTATACTTGCCTTGGATTAGCAATCATATTGATTGTAACCAAGTAACTTCTTGTGTCTTAGCCTTTTACTAGTTAAATTCGGTTAATTAGTTTATGTTTATTTTAATTTATTGTTACAACTAATCTAAATCTTGTGAGCCTCGCAAAAGATCTATTTTATTTTACAGGGCAATTCACCCCCCCCCCCTCTTGCCGGTCCATCTCGATTCAACAAGTGATATCAGAGTCAGGACGCCGCAGAAAGACTAACTGCCAACTGCAACAAATTCAAAAAAAGAAAAAAAAATGTTGGACCAGTGATTTACCCGCCGAAGTTTGAGGGGGAGTTCGCAGCACGGAAGAGGAAGATGAAGATATTTTTTACTACTGTCTATGAACTATTACAGACAATGAAAAATGATTTTTCAGCTCCGAAAGGTAATGAAGGAAAGATCAAGGAACCTGACTCCTGGAACAAGAATGAGCAAGCAGACGCTATAGCGAACGGAAAGGTAAAATTTCATCCATTGACCGTCCTCCCCGAACAAGATGTCAATCGAATCGGGAAGTACGACTCGGCAAAGGAACTTTGGGAAAAGACCTGGAATTGCATGAAGACACCTCGGAGGCAAAACTGATCGACGAGATATCCTTCGAAGCCAGCTTACCAACCTCCGAATGGAAGACGGAGAATCAGTTGCCCAACTGCACACCAAGGTAAAAGAGCTAATCATGAGCCTTGAGAACTTCGGTGAAAAGGTAACAAATCACGACGCTTAACGGTATGCACCAAATGCTACCCGAGAACCCCGGATTGGACTTCAGTAATCGACGCATACTTCATATCAAAAGACCTTGAGTAAAGTACTCTAGAGCAACTCTTCTCGATTTTAGAACTTTACGAGTTTACATATGCAGGAAAAAGCAAAACGGGCAACATCGCCCTAAGCACGAGAAGGATCTAACATGAAAATGAATCTTCTGAAGATGAAGATAACACGGCGTATATGGTAAGGAAATTGTCCAAATTTTTTAGAGCTAATAAATTTAATAAGGTGCAGGGTAAGAAGCAAAGGAAAATCTGTTGGGGCAATCGACACAAGTATGATCTGGAGGATCATGGGTTTTGATGTGTGTGTCAATATGATTAAGTTAGGGTTTCATTGTGATATAATATGTGTATGTGAATGTGCAGGTTTGCAGGATACACATAGACTTGGTTGGACGACTACGGGTACGGTGAAGGGTGGCATGGAGGCAAGCCGAGGGCTTGTGTGCGCATTCGAGGGACCATGGCTAAAGCAGGGACGATGAGCTGAGGGAAGCGGACTTCGTGGCGTACGTGAAGGATGGCATGGAGGCAAGCCGAGGGCTTGTGTGCGCATCTGAGGGACGAGGGCCAAAGTCGAAGAGAGCTTGAAGACAACAGATCGAGGCTGCTGGAGCAGGAACGATGAGCCGAGGGACGCGGACTTCGAGACATGCATGAAGGATAGCATGGAGGCAAGCCGAGGGCTTGTGTGCGCATCTGAGGGACGGGAGCCGAAGACGAAGAGGGCGCGAAAGCAACAGATCGAGGCTGCTGGATAAAGAGTCAACCAGGTTGTGAGGGTTCGAGTGCTGAGGGAAGTGTACTCGGGAAATCCTAGGGTTCGAGTGCTGAGAGAAATGTAATCGGGAAGGGGAAACCTTAGGTGTGAAAGTGGACCAGTCGACTTGTGGTTGGGCAGTCGACTGGTAAAGACCACAAAAAGATCAGTCGACTGTACCAGTCGACTGATGACACTTGGAAATTCGAACGTTAAGCTGTAACAGTCGAGTCTAGTGGGACCAGTCGACTGGTAATGGACCAGTCGACTGGTAGTCTCTTCTCAGCCTCAAGCTCTATTTAAGGGAGCTCGTTTAAAGCTGTTTCTCCTTGGCGAAACTTGCTTGGCTAAAGCTTGTTAGTAGCCTATATTGCTCAAGGATTGTCCAAGGTTTGTGGCGAGGTTTCTCCACCCACAAGGAGCGACAAGAGCTAGCCGGAGATGCTCCGGGGAATCATCCACCGAAGGATCGGGATCGTCCACCTTACGGACAGCCGTGGAGTAGGAGTTTCATCTCCGATTCACGTAAATCGGTTGGTGTTAGCGTTGTTTTTGTTTTATATTTAGTATTTCCGCTTGCGCATGCTAACGTTGTAGGTAGAAAATCGAAAGAAAGCTATTCACCCCCCCCCCCTCTAGCTTAACGGTAAGATCCTAACAAGTGGTATCAGAGCTTGGTGCGCTTATCTACGGACTAACCGCTGAGGGGGCAAAAGCTAGAGGAAATGACGATTGAAGAAAAGTTGGGTGATGACATCAGCGTTCCACCTCCCTATGATCGCAAGGATTTCGACTATTGGAGGATGCAGACAAAGACTTGGTTCGGCATGGATTGGAACTACATGATTGCGCTTGAAGAACCATTTGAAGTTTCGAGAGATAAGCACGGGAAAAAGCTCCAACCAAGATATTGGAATAAGGAGCAACAAGCACAATCAAAGGCGAATGAAACGGTAATTTTAATATTACGGGATATTTTGCCTAATAATGTAATTAGTGGTGTAGGTGAATACAAAAGTGCACATGAGTTATGAAACAAGGTGATAGCATTCCATGAAAGCCTTACACAAGCTCAATTAGTGGAAGAGCCCAAGGAAGTAAGCTCAATGGTCCAAGAAGAGAAGGACCAATCGGATGAAGAAAGAAGGTCAACATCCGAAGAAGAAGAGAAAGAAGAAAAAGAATTGTCCATTTCCTCAAATGAAGTGGCTTAAGAAAGTGAAATATCATCCACTTCATCAAGGGAAGAAGAAGAGGTCTCCACTTCAAGAATTGAGGGGGAGGAGAGACCCTCTTCAATACCGGAGCAAGAAGAAGCCTCAACCTCCACCAAAGCAAGGACAAAAGACCACATCATTTGCTTTGGATGCAACAAGAGGGGACACTACAAGGACAAGTGTCCATTAGGTAAAAAGGAGATAATCCCTAAACCCAAGTCAATTCCTTTGAAATCTAATATGGGTTGTAGGGAAAAGCAAGGGAAAAAGCACATTAGATGCTTCACATGTGGAGAGCTAGGACATTATCATACTAAATGTCCAAGAAAAGGAGAGCTCAAGAAATTGGAGCATTTGAGAAGATGGGAAAAAGAAGAAAAGAAGAAAAACTCACATCAAGGGGGAGCTACAAGGGTAAGGGAGGTAATCCCTAACTTTAAAAATGTTTCAAATTTCCCTATGTATGCTAAAAATGATAAAAATTGCTTGCCTATGCGCAATTTTAGTTTCAAGTATCATGATAAAATTAGAGTTACTATTGCGTGCCAAAATTCTAAGAAACTCATGTATCATGATCAATCTAGAAATTTTAGACCTAAGGACCAAGGCATTAACCCTAAGAAAGGAGGACACATGCCTAGATAAATGGGTAGATCTAGGAATGGCCAAAATGAACATTGTGATACTAAGGTTAAGAACCTAAAAAGGGGAAATCAAGCTATAAGGGCAAAGCTTGATAAATAAAAAAGAACCTAGATAGACTCATTATGGGATCCAAGGGGTTAGGCATGGTGCCGGATAGTCAAAGCATTAACAATGATAGATTTGGTCTAGGATATCAACCTAGGACTATAAATGCTAAGGAAAAGTCATATGCAAGGATGTCATATGATTATAGCAAAGGGAAGGTCAATAATGGCAAAGAAAAGTCATTTGAAAGGGAGAAGAAGAATTTGACCAAGAACAAGGTATACAATGTCATGAGAGTTAGAGTTGAAAGTCAAAAAGCATCGGAGGTACACCGGTGTGGTCTTGCCATTGTGGATAAGTCACCTAGGGAGGTGACTAAGGCTAAGAGCTCAAGGAAGAGATCTAGAAGTCAAGATGAGATCCATGGTCAATAGATCTCAGGAGGATTTCTCCTAGGGGATTAGATGGACTGTGGAATATGCCAAAGAGTTTGGAAGACTAGTGCGAATCTTAATCCTACGTAGTTGACACATTAAAAGGGTGTTTTATGAATAAAAAGATGAAAATGAGACTATATTGCTTGGTAATTGATTTTCAATATCCAGATGCCACATAAATCAATGCTAGGAATGCATTGAGGTTGAGGATGAGAAGATATATCAAGAAGAGATCCAAACTAGGACTTTAGGCTAAGGAAAATTTGAATAAATTAGATAGGTTTGAATTTTGTGTCAATCTTGGGATTGGGGATAGATGTATTCGAGAACATATTTTTCCCAAGTAGACATAGGTCCCACAAATCTCTCCACGAAATTTCAGATTTTTTGGAGATTTGTGAAATTAATTATGCATTTTTGAAATTAGGACTGAAAAGCTGAAATTGGGATATCAGTCGACTGGTTCAGAATCAGTCGACTGGTCTAGTGCAAATCAGAAACTAAGGATTCGAAGACAGTTGACTAATCTTTCTGTTCGGTTTCCCAGTCGACTGCCCCTGGGGCAGTCGACTGATCTGCGAGGGTTTTATAAAGAAAAGACGCACGGGGGGTGGCCGAACCTAGGGTTTCAGTGCCACCCCCTGCGGCCTGCGGGCTCTTGTCTTCTTCGACCTCCCCTCTTGCTCCGAGCATTCCTAAACCCCTAAGATCACTTTCCTAGTCTCTCTCTACCTCAGATCTAAGTCTAGGGTTGAAAGAAACTCTCTTCTCGAGTCAATCTTCATCAAATCTCATCATGTAACGTGCGGGAAAACGGTAACAACTTGTATGGATTGTTGTTCACATTTAGTTCATGATTTGTAACTAACTATCCCCTTTTGCATGATTTCCTTGTTTTTACTCTTCATTTGGGTCATGTTTGGTACATGCATGGGTAAATTGCATTTTAGAGCTGTCCAAAAGAGAAGATTGGGTGAGGGTTCATCCCAACAGAGTCCCGCAGATCCTGAAGCACTTCGGTTCCGTTCCGAGGAGTGCCGGCGGAGATTTACAGATAATGAGTTTGTATTAATGAACTGTAGACATCTTAATAGGTCATATTTTCAAGAGGAAACTGTTAGTGATATGAGAAAAATGTTCTAAAGCAATCGCCTTATGATTATAATCATTTATTTTAATAAATGAATATTCACTATTTGAGTATATATGTTTATGTATTTGATTGAGATCTTAAACTCATTTACTGAATGTCCGCAATACAATTCACAGCATGAGAGAATTTGTGATGAATTCACAACTAGTGATTATCTCTACATGTGCAATTGTGAAGTATTGAAATTGTCCCTAGTCGATGAATTGATAAATACGGACACTATCAATTCTGTTGAGACTAGCATGAGTTATTCTCTAATCAGCTGATTCTCACTGGCTGGTGACATTGGGATGTCCGGAGATAAACATGAATGCTAGTTAAGGGAACTAGTTCATTGGAGTGACTGGCTGTAAAACTTCATATGGTAATCTACATATAGATATGTCAATGAAGTTTTTACTGCAGCTTAAGTGCGATGTTCCTTTGACTTGCGGTGTTCAAGTCATCTTGGTCATGGAGACTTATACTTTGACATCTTAAGCAAGCATCTCCAAGGAGGTGTGGACCCAGGATGATTGGGTATAAGCCGAAGTGCCCGAAGATGTTTGAACAGCCTACAAAGGATTCACCACTCCTTGCGAGGAGATGTATACCCAAGGCCTATCGTCGGATTGATACTCGAAGCCTCTGGCCAGAGCATGACATGTTCAGAGTATGAATCTCTTAGATACATGAGAGTAATTAGAATCCGTAGGACGAGAAAACGTTACTTGGGCTAGGTGTGACGTAGTCAGCCTAGTGGGGACTGACACACATAGACCATGTCCTGAACAAAGTGGGTATAAGATGGTGAAGGGAATGGGGCACGATCATTATAGCTGCTGAAGGGTTTCAGAATTGTTTCTGAGGTCAACCGTTGATCATTCGATTAATTGGGGATCATGATGTATTACTAGGTGTCACTCATAATCGTTCTATAATTGGTTAATATAGACGGCCAACATAAATCGAAAGCCTATTTAGTCATACGCACTACGAGTAATCCGAGGGATTTAAAACGAGTTGAAAATTGGATTTTCCAATCAAGAGAGATTAAGTTTGGTTGAGCCAAACGATAAGTCGAATCTGAATTTTTCAGAGACGCATCGGAAGCGTAAAATGGCTAAGTCTTTTGAAGACTTAATAGATAAATTAAATGAGTTTAATTCATTGGGGCGTGGCTTGGATGGGCCGGCCAAAGAGGGTCTCCACCCTCTTTGCTTGGCCGGCCACAACAAAGGGAGAGAACCAAGTTTCGGTTCAATTTATAAAATAAACCAAGTGTGGTTTGTTTTATAAAATTATGGATGATATAAATTTTTTATATAATAAACCAAGGTTTGGTTTATTTTTCATGGAAATTAAAATGAACCATGGATTGGTTTATTTTATTTTATAAAATCAATCATGGATTGATTTACCATGATAAAGAAATTTATTTTTCATGGAAATTAAAATGAACCATGGATTGGTTTATTTTATTTTATAAAATCAATCATGGATTGATTTACCATGATAAGAAAATTTATATGATAAATTTTCTTATGAAAATTTATTCCATAAGAAAAAAGAGACTTGGTTGATTTTTATCATGAATTAAAATATGATAAAACTTGGTGATCCTGTCGACAAGCGAAGACCGGTTCTCCCTGGGATGACTCGGTCTGACCAAAACGACCCGGTCTGCTGTAGCTCAGGGGTCGGACTCGGGCTCAAATAAGGCTCAAGCTCAAGTCACTCGGCTCGGACCCAAGTGGAGTTCAGAAAGTGGTGGTGTGGTTGTAAAATGGCAGTCCCCCTTCTTCGGAGCCTTATGGGGGGTTTATATAGGGGAGAGGAAACCCTCTGCTGTGTCAGGGTTGTCTTATCTTATTAAGGAAGGATTGGTTGATAAACTGCGATAGTGACAGCTGTATAAATGCTGTGAGACTGCCACAGCCGCCTGACACCCTAAATAAACTGTCTCTTCTGTTCTGCATTAATTCTTGGCAACTTTGTCAGGTGATGATTATGTCAGGGGGCTATCACCTGGCTGCTGACAGGGACGGACTATAATAGTCTGGCCGACCCTGAGTGCCCGACCTCGGGGACTGACCCCGAGTGCCCGACCTCGGGGACTGACCCCGAGTGCCCGGCTTCGGGGACCGACCCCGAATGTCCGACCTCGGGGACCGACCCCAAGTGCCCGGCCTCGGGGACCGACCCCGAGTGTCCGACCTCGGGGACCGACCCCAAGTGCCTGACCTCGGGGACCGACCCCGAGTGAATTTCGGCCCGGCTTAACTATTCCTGGTTCGGAGTGTAAATCGAACCCGACCGAGCCCTTGATCCTTCTGACAAATCATCCACCCAGATCACAAGCCTCCCCCTCAAGTCTAGTCGAAGGAGGAGTTCAATCCGACTGACTAGGCTTCTGGCTCGGTCGGAATACTCCTTTCTCGCATTCCCATGCGTCACATCATACGCTCAATCTTCTTCTTTAAATGCCAGATCCGCCATCAAATCCCCATTAATACAAGGCCACATGTCATCTCCCGACTGGAGGCCTCTGGTAACGGAACGTCATCGGCGTGGCTCGTGCGACGTGCGCCTGAGGCTTCGAGGTCTGGGAAATGACAGGGATCGGACGGCGGGGATTCCACCCCGCCATTTTCCTCTCCTTTATCGAACGGCTCCCCTGTATTCACTCACGGTATAAATAGGCCCAACCCCTCATTTCACCCCTTTTTATCCCGACCTCTGCCTTCTCTTTGCCTTTTGTCCGATCTCCGCCACCCGACCTTCTCAACTCCGGCGAGCAGTGTTTCCGGCGAACTTCAATTTTATGTACTCCTTTCCTTTGCCGAGTCTTTGTTGTGCCTTTTCCGACTTTGTTTCGATGGCCGAGTCGTCTACGCCCCCCGAGCCCTGGTATTTAACCACCCGGTCTTTACTAACCTTAGGCCAGCTAGAGACTTTGCGTATAGATTACCTAATCCCCGAAGACCATGCAATGACTCTTCCCGACCGTCGGGGTCGGCCACACGGACCCCCTTGAATTACTTCACTGTCTTCTCCAACCAACTGTTGGCCGGATTACGCTTTCCCCTTCATCCTTTCTTCCGCGCAGTCTGTCGATACTTCCAAGTGTCCTTATCTCAATTGGCCCCGAACTCGATCAGAATCTTATGCGGCACCGTGATCATCTTCACCGCCCACAGAGTCCCTTTGGAACCTCGGGTGTTCCATTACTTCTACTATCTTAAGAAGCAGGAACCCGGTAATTTCTACTTCCAAGCTCGCATTAACTCAGCCTTCCTAGAGAAGGTCCCTTCGTCCAATAAGGGCTGGAAGTCCCACTTCTTTTATATTCGATCGACCCCCGCCGCAAACTGGCCTACCGCCTGGGTAGAGGACCTGCCCAATCACCCTCAGCTACCTAAGAACTTCGCTCAGACCCGGGCTATCGATCTGCCTTCTCCAAGCTCGGTCAAGATGTAGCCCAGGAATTTCCCACTTTTGGCTCCGAACAGGCATTTTGCAGGATTGAGTTTAAGGTCATACCTTCGAAGGGTGCAGCAGGTTTCTCGTATATCTGCTATCAGGTCGGCAGCTCGGGAGGACTTGATGAGAATGTCATCCACGTATACTTCTACGTTTCTCCCGAGCTGCTCCTTAAAAACTTTATTCATCAGCCTTTGATAAGTCGCCCCGGCATTCTTGAGCCCGAAGGGCATAACTATGTAGCAATAGGTGCCTTCGGCCGTGACAAAACTGACCTTCTCTTGATCTTCTAAGGCTAATAGCACTTGATGGTATCCCTGGTAGGCATCCAGCATGCAGATGAGCTCGCTCCCAGCAGTGGAGTCTACCATCTGATCTATCCGGGGGAGAGGGTAGCAGTCCTTGGGGCAAGCTTTATTAAGGTCTTTGAAGTCAATGCAGACCCTCCACTTGTTCCCCGGCTTGGAGACCAGCACTACATTGGCCAGCCAAGCAGGGAACTGCACTTCTCGGATGTGTCTTGCGGTCAGCAGCCTTTCCACCTCAGCCTGGATAATCTTATTCTGCTCGGGGCTAAAGTCTCTTTTTCTTTGCTTCACAGGTCGGGCGTCCGGGTAAACGTGTAGCTTGTGCTCCATGACCTCGGGCCTGACCCCTTTCAGATCTTGCTGGGACCAAGCGAATACATCTTGGTTCTGCGTCAAACATTCTATCAGCTGTTGACGGAGGTCAGGCGATAGTCCCGGAGCTATCCTCACTTTAGTCTTTTCTTGGTCAGGCAAGAGTTGGACCTCTTCTTTTTCTTCTAGCAGCTCAGCCCAGGGGGAAGGCTGAGAGGACTGTACCATGTTGCAGCTGGCCGGCGGAGCTTGGAAGGCCTTCCTTACTTCCACTCGAACATCATCCACGTAACACCGGCGAGCGACCTTCTGATCTCCTTTAGCTTCGCCGACTTGATCACCTACGGGGAACTTGACTTTTAAGTAGAAGTGGACACCACGGCTCGGAACTCATTCAGCGCCGGTCGATCCAGGATGGCATTGTAAGCTGAGGGGGCATCCACTATCAGGAAGGTAGACCACCTGGTCCTTTTTAAAGGTTCCTCACCGAGTGATATGGCCAGCTTAATCTGGCTCAGCGGTTGGACCTCATTTCCCGTGAATCCAAATAAGGGTGTGGCTACGGGCTGCAGCTCAGTCATCTCAATCTGCAGTTGTTCAAATGCCTTCAAGTATAAGATATTCACAGAACTCCCTGAATCCACAATGGTCCGGTGGACCTGATAATTAGCTATGATCGCCGTGATGACCAAAGCATCCTCATGAGGCACTTCCACCCCTTGCAGATCCGAGGGACCAAAACTGATCTGTGGCCCCTGAGCTTGGGCAGCACTACAACCCACTTGATAGATATCGAGGCGCCGGACTTGGGATTTCCGCGCCCGATTGGAGTCTCCATAGGTGGGACCACCAGAAATCACGTTGATGGATCCGTGCACTGTATTCTGTTGATTGGCTTGCTCTTCGCTGGCATTCCCATGCTCGGTGGAGCCAGAGGTCGGGAATAACTGTCTGGCGGTAGGGGCGGTCGGTCGGGCAGGGGACTCGGATTGGCTTGGCGGGGCTCTTCCCCGACCTCGACCACCTCCTTGGTGAGCTCCTCTTGGACTTCCTCGACCAGCGCGACCTCGACCTCTACCGGCCTGCCAACAGTCTTGAAGGTCGTGGGTATGACTGTTATGAAAAGAACAGTAGGGTTGCCACCTGGAAGGGATGCAACCCTGGGCCACTTGCTGAACTATTCCCCTCTCAGCTCCTGATCGGTGTCCCATAGCTCTGGAGCTTCTGAGAGGCCCTCCAGGAGGTGCATTTCTTTGATGTTGCTGACGATTCTCGGGCGTAGGTCTGACCTCCGGCTGCCTGGCGGCTTGTGCTTCTTCGACGTCCACGTATTTACTGGCTTTCCCCAAAAGGCTTCCAAAGTCCTTCGGAGGTTTTCAGATAAGGATCTGAAGAACTCGCCCTCTTGCAAGCCCTGCGCGAAGGCACTGACTAACACCTCGGACGTAGCGGTGGGCACGTCCAGAGCAACTTGATTAAACCTCTTGATGTAGGCTTTTAAGGGCTCCTTGGAGCCCTGCTTCATGGTGAACAGGTTTAAACTGGTCCTGTGATGTCTTTTGCTACTGGCAAAATGCTGCAGGAACAATCTTTTGAAATCAGAGAAGTCCTTGATCGATCCTTCGGGAAGTCTGTCAAACCACCGCTGGGCTGGCCCGGCCAAGGTGGTCAGGAAGGCCCTGCACTTAACACCATCCGGGTACTGATGTAACATCGAAGCGTTCTCAAATTTCTTTAAGTGCTCTTCCGGGTCCGTAGCCCCTCCATACTCGGGAATAGACAGGAGTCGAAAGCGTTTAGGAAGCGGCTCCTGTAGAATCTGGCTAGAAAAGGGGAAACCAGTATGTTCTCCCGGGGTCGGCACAAGGGGAGCCTTCCCTTTATCAGCTCCGGCTTGACTGGAAGAGGCTTCATGGGGGTCAGACTGTCCCGCCCCCTCCGCCGGGCCGAACAAAGCTCGGTGGAAATGGGGACTGTCCCCCTGACGAACTCCTCCTTCGTTGCCCCCTTGGGTCACGGGCTCGGTCGGTCCCGCCCGGGTGGGTTGGGCGGCTGTCTGTTGCGCGGCTGCCAGCTTTCTGGCTCTAGCTTCTATCAGCAGATCCAAGTCTTCTTGTGAAAGAGTAACGGTCACCCGATTGGAGTCACTCATTTTCGTCTTTCGATCAGGCGAGAATTCCCACAGACGGCGCCAAATTTGATCCTGTCGACAAGCGAAGACCGGTTCTCCCTGGGATGACTCGGTCTGACCAAAACGACCCGGTCTGCTGTAGCTCGGGGGTCGGACTCGGGCTCAAATAAGGCTCAAGCTCAAGTCACTCGGCTCGGACCCAAGTGGAGTTCACAAAGTGGTGGTGTGGTTGCAAAATGGCAGTCCCCTTTCTTCGGAGCCTTATGGGGGGTTTATATAGGGGAGAGGAAACCCTCTGCTGTGTCAGGCTTGTCTTATCTCATTAAGGAAGGATTGGTTGCCCCCTTTCTTCTGTGCTGTGGCAGTCTCACAGCATTTATACAGCTGTCACTATCGCAATTTATCAACTAATCATTCCTTAATGAGATAAGACAACCCTGACACAGCAGAGGGTTTCCTCTCCCCTATATAAACCCCCCATAAGGCTCCGAAGAAAGGGGACTGCCATTTTGCAACCACACCACCACTTTGTGAACTCCACTTGGGTCCGAGCCGAGTGACTTGAGCTTGAGCCTTATTTGAGCCCGAGTCCGACCCCCGAGCTACAGCAGACCGGGTTGTTTTGGTCAGACCGAGTCATCCCAGGGAGAACCGGTCTTCGCTTGTCGACAGGATCACTTGGCATGATGGAATAAGTCATAGAAAATTTATATGATAAATTTCTTATGAAAATTTATTTCATAAGAAAAAAGAGACTTAGCGGTTGAGAGACCACTATATAAAGGACCCAAGGCAAGGCTTGGAAATCAATCGAAGTATTCTTGCCTGGGCTCTCTCCCTCTCCTCCCTTATTCCTCTTGGCCGGCTCTCTCCCTCTTCTCCCTTCTTCTTGCCGTGAGCACAAGGAGAAGCACCGAGACGACGAAGTTCTTCTGTTGGGACGATCTTCCTCTCCGGCCATCATCACCTTGGGATTGGGCGCAAGTCATCTTCCTCCTTCTCGCCGGAATTGTGATTCCGGCCAACCTTGGTGGTGAGTTTTTCCGATGTGATTACTTCTCTCTTGGTTTTTCTTGTCGCGTTCTCGGAGAATCTAGTAGTTCTCGAGAACACGAAACTCGTGGCTTTGCGAAGTCATCCCGAAGATACTCGGCGTGGACGCGAATAGAGGCGGAGCTTCCGAGGGACGCTTACGGTTGGATCTCGTCCCTTCCTTCGAGTTACGCGAGGTAATAAGTAAATTAGTTTACGTTTCTGCAAAATTTTAAATATATGATCATGTCTACACAAAAGAAGGTTGCATGCTTAGATGTGTGGTTAAATAATTTGAGAAATTATTTATGCTAAACCTTCCGCTGCACGTAATTAATTTTAAAATTACGAACTTGCATCCATGTCAACATGCACCCGGTCCCAACAAAAACCCCCCACATTGCTTTGATGATCACCTATTTTGATCTAGAGCAACTGGTTCATTGTCAGCACGATGTTAATATTGACATGTGTAAAGAGTTTTATGCCAACCTCACATGCATTAGTCCTGATGATGGGACTTATGAGTCTATGGTGGCAGGAGTGACTATCCCCTTTTCACCTGCAGTTTTAGGAACATTTTTGGGGTGTAGGGCTTCCAACAATGCATTTACATATTTTCTAAAAGTTATCGAGCCCTTCACCTTTCTTAATGTAACCCTGACCAGATCCATCAACATTATTTTGAGAGACATCGATGTTCTACAAAGCGTATTTTTGAGGCTAAGCGCATGAGTCCGGGTAGCAATGTATTATATAAGATTGTCTTAGATTGCATTTTACCTATTGTTACCAAGGGACGGTCAAAGATTCGACTTCCTCACTTGGTAATGATGTACGCCTTAGAAAGGAGATTAGATATTGACATCACCCTGTATGTCTTTGCATCCATTGTCCACTTTTCACATAGTGTTAATGCCAAGATCTACATGCTTTTTTGTCATGTCTTGACCGAGTTCTTTGGGTCTAGAGGCATTTGCACTACTAGGGACCAGGTACATCGCCTGTCCAAGGACTATGACCAGATTGGTTCACGATAGCTGTCCTTGGTGGGGATTGAGTGTCGACAGGGGGTGATGGCCTGGAGACAGCGCTCTGATTCCTCCAGTTCTGATGAGGAGGCTACGCCTGCTGCTGCTGGGGTTACACAGGAGGAGTTCTCCCTACTACGGGCAGACGTTCATGGACTGAGGGAGAACTTCCACACATTTCAGCAGCACTAGGTTGGTATTCATGGGGTGATTCACGGGCTTACAGAGCAGTTTCAGGTTCCAGCAGCGGCAGGATGAGATGCATGCGATGATGCAGAGTTGGAACCTGATGTATCAAGCCCCTCCTCCTCCTCCTCTAGGCGACGACATGTAGTTTAGGTTGATTTGATGGTTCTAGTGTTGGGAGTGTGTGGCTTGGATTTTATACTTGATGTCTCAAACACTTAGTTTGACTTGTAATATTTGAAAACTTCGGGGCATGGTCCTTGTGACTTCTTTTATGCTTTAGTTTATGGCTTTATATGAAACTCTTAATTTAAGCATTCACATTGCTTGTATGAATTTTCAGCTCATGACTTTGGTATTATTTGTAATTCATAACTTATCTTGCTAAGTCTGGGTATAAGTAAAGGTTAAAATATATATGTCTATCTAGAGATAAGGGATGAGAAGGGGGAGGTTTTATTATGTACCTTATCTTGAGGATATATATAAAGAAAAGGGGAGATTTGAAAACAATTATATGTTTGAAATGGTATAGGATAGGCTTGGCAAACACATAGAGTCAAATATAGGCTTGAGAGTTGATACAAAATGATACATTTTCAAAGAATTGGAGTTTGTGTCAAAAGTCAAGTATATTTGGTATTTTTCACGAAACTATATTTTTCTAGGGTAGAATATACCTTAACAAATATGCTTGCAAAGTTTCAAATTTTTTCGAATTTTGTAGAATTTTCTAGGGGTTTCTGAATTTGTGCTGAAAAATTCAGAATTGCAGTATATCAGTTGACTGCCCCTTTCTGTGGGTTTGCGAAATGAAGGCACCAATCGACTGATGCTGGATCAGTCGACTAATCCTTCTGGTTGTTGATTTCTGAGGGTTTTTCAGAAATAGATTGGGTTCTTTTTGACGCTAGGGTTAGGATTGCTTGGGGCAATCTTTTTGATGGTGTCAAAGGGGGAGAACTTGTGGTGTTTAGTTAGGTTTGACTTAACTTAGTATTGTGGAAAATTGAAAATTATGTGGAGGGCATAGATTAAGGGGGAGGGCATGTTTATGTCTCTTAATGTACTATGTCTTTAAGTTTCAATTGTTGTTGTTGTTGTTTTACCTAACTTAAACATATTGCCACACATCAAAAAGGGGGAGATTGTTGGAGCAATCGACCCAAGTATAATCTGGAGGATCATGGGTTTTGATGTGTGTGTGTCAATATGATTAAGTTAGGATTTCATTGTGATCTAATATGTGTATGTGAGTGTACAGGTTTGCAGGATACACATAGACTTGGTTGGACGACTTCGAGTACGGTGAAGGGTGGCATGGAGGCAAGCTGTGGGCTTGTGGGCGCATCCGAGGGACCATGGATAAAGCAGGGGCGATGAGCCGAGGGAAGCGGACTTCGAGGCATACGTGAAGGATGACATGGAGGCAAGCTGAGGTCTTCTGTGCGTATCTGAGGGACGAGGGCCAAAGTCGAAGAGGGCTTGAAGGCAATAAATCGAGGCTGCTGGAGCAGGAACGATGAGCCGAGGGACGCGGACTTCGAGGCATGCGTGAAGGATGACATAGAGGTAAGCCGAAGGCTTGTGTGCGCATCTGAGGGACAGGAGCCGAAGACGAAGAGGGCGCGAAGGAAATAGATCGAGGCTGCTGGATGAAGAGTCAACCAGGTCGTGAGGGTTCGAGTGCTGAGGGAAGTGTACTCGGAAAATCCTGGGTTCGAGTGCTGACAGAAATGTACTCGGGAAGGGGAAACCTTAGGTGTGGAAGTGGACCAGTCGACTGGTGCGTGGGCAGTCGACTGGTAAAGACCACAAAAAGATCAGTCGACAGGTACTGGACCAATCGACTGATGGCACTTGGAAATTCGAACGTTAAGTTGTAACGGTCGAGTCTAAGTGAGACCAATCGACTGGTAATGGACCGGTTGATTGGTAGTGGTCGTCTCAACCTCGAGCTCTATTTAAGGGAGCTCGTTTAAAGCTGTTTCTCTTTGGCGAAACTTGCTTGGTTAAAGCTTGTTAGTAGCCTATATTGCTCAGGGATTGTCCAAGGTCTGTGGCAAGGTTTCTCCACCCACAAGGAGCGACAAAAACTAGCCGGAGGTGCTCCGGGGAATCATCCACCGAAGGATCGGGATCGTCCACCTTACGGATAGTCGTGGAGTAGGAGTTTCATCTCCGAACCACGTAAATCGGTTGGTGTTAGCATTGTTTTTGTTTTATATTTAGTATTTCCACTTGCACATGCTAACGTTATAGGTAGAAAATCGAAAGAAAACTATTCACACCCCCCCCCCCTCTAGCTTAACGGTAATATCCTAACAAAATCTACTGCTACAACTGCAACAAAGATGGAATGTGAAGGAAAACTGCCCCAAATGGATGAACAAAAGAAAAGGGGCAATAAAGACAAAAGTCCACAAGCTAAAGGCAACATGGGATGAGTCTTCATTGAAAGATTCAGATCGTGAGGAACACGCTGGACTTGCACTGAGGGCTTCACACCAGGAAGATGAGAGCATCGATGATTGGGGAGCCACGTCAGAAGACAGCAGCAACGAAGGGGGAGCTTCTGAGAACGACTTCAGAAATGATATGGTAAGTGAGGTATGTCTTCTACCTCCCGACTAATAATATTTTGGTATTAAGCAAATGACAAAATCCATGTGCAAATTGAAAACTAAAAATATAGATTTAAAAATAAAATTATCTTCTTTATCCCATTAGAAATGTATGATAAGTTAAAATGTGAAAATGAAAGTTTGAAAATGAAAATTGAAAAATTGCAAAATAACTATGCAGGTTCAAATTGTTTTCGAAATTCAAAAATTAAATATTATTGTAAACTTAATTGGTATTTTAAATTTCATGGAGGTCAAATTATAAAAAATTTTAAATCATATATTCAATCTAAGTTTCTGATAAATCTTGTTGGCAAAAATTTGTATTGAGTCCCTAAATCTGTCTTAAATTGTTAAAAAAAAATTTTGTCAAGTAGAGATTTTTTTTTTGTGATTAATGCTTAATCTGATTAATATATATTTTTCCTATATTACTCGTAGAAAAATTGGTTTAAGATTTTTTAATGATAAAAATTGCTTTGTTCTATCTACAATTTTTTTTTCAGAATTTTTAACAAATAAAAGAATTTATTATGATTTTTCGTTAGAAAATGTGTTTTTAAATTTTAAAAATACTTTAAAAATTTAATTTTATCGAATCCGATTTTTTTTTTTTTTTGGGGATTTGGAGATTATTTCTAAGGCTTGGGAAAATCTTCAAAATTATTTGATGTAGAAATCAAAATTTAAACTTATTTTTAAAAAATTATTATCACTAAATATAAAATTGATTTTCAAAAAATCAGAAAACGTTTTCACTTTAACAATTTTTTTTTTTGGAGATAATTCTATGAACATTCTAGCTTATATAAAAATTTGATAAATTTTCGAATAAAAATTATTTTTCTAAAATTAGACTGTGCATTTTAAAAATTAATTTTCAAGCAAAATTAAAAACTTAGATTTTTGGAAGCTATTTTTAGTGTTAAAATTCTTATAAAAAAATTTCGAATTTCGAATTATGTTTTTATTAATTATTGTAAATGTTAGTATTTCCTTTAAAATGCTTTAAAATTTTGATGTGATTAAAGGAGAAAAAATAAGATAAAGTTAAGATATAGGTTAAATTTCAAAATTTATTTCGGTACTTAAATGACATTTATTCATTCCTGTTTTTTATTTATGTTTTAACCCTAACTTAATTCGGGTTGATGCATATCAAAATAGGGGAGATTGTAAGTATCTCAGGTTGGTTTTGATGTGGTCAACCGAGTCAAGTTAGGTACTGTTGGTTTTTAATCCCTGTGTCTAAGTGTGTAGGAGCTAAGGAGCGCAAGAAGTTGAGCGGAAGACGCAACGGTCGAGAAGGGTTGCACGGGAAGGGAGCCGACGGGCTCAGTGCATCCGAGAGTCGCAGAGTTCTGCGGAAGAGTACGCCGGCGGAGCGAGAAGGACGCGCGCGGCGTCCGAGGGACGGAGGAGGGTTCGGGTGAGCCCAACTCTGAAAGGTCCGGAAATCACTTATGAAAACTGCTGGAGATTGGATAGCAAGTTGCTGACCAAGAGTCAATCATAGGGGCGCCCGAGAGCGAATAACTCGGGCGCTCTTGTGCATACGACGCCCGAGTGCTAATTTTATCCATCAGCTAGTTGTTTGCGAACATTGCGTTTTGGATAACCCTCAAGCCACATGTCAGGCGCCCTCAAGCGCTCGAGTAAATCATGGGTTTTGATGTATGCAATCAGCCCCAAGACTTCAAAGGAAGGCGAGTCGAGGAAGTAGACTTCAAAGGCATACGCGAAGGATGACATGGAGACAAGCCGCGGGCTTGTGTAGGCATCCAAGGGATGAGAGCCGAAAGAAGAAAACTTCAAAGGGCAAGCCGAGGAAGTAGACTTCAAGGCATACACGAAGAATGGACTCCGGAGAGGTTGAGAGTGAGCTTGTAAGCAGGACAGTCAACTGGCAAGGGAATCAGTCGACTGGCATGGCTGAGAGTGAACTGTAGCAGTCGACTGGCACTGCTGAGAGTGAATTGTAGCAGTCGACTGGTATGTGAACCAGTCGACTGATCTTTCTGTAAGGTCGAACACATTTAGCAATCGACTGGTATGTTCGAAAGCCAACCTGAGCTGTTTTGTTAACAACACTCTCCTCTATTTAAAGAGGAGCTTGAGACTAGCAAAGGGTTAGCTTTTGATTGTGAAATCCTTGCTCAAGTATTCAAGTGCTCAACCTCTAAGTCTTCTCTCTTCCTCCTAAACCCTAGCTTTCATCTTGTAAAGAGGAAGAGGATTTGTGAGAGGTTGTTCTCCACCGAGAAGGAGAAAGCATTAGCCAGAGATTGCCGGGGAGTGATCTACCAAAGGATCAAGAGTTCGTCTACCTCAAGGATACGTCGTGGAGTAGGAGCAAGCAATCTCCGAACCACGTAAACGGTAAAGTATTAGCATTGTTCTAATTGGTAGTTTGAGTTTCCGTTTGCGCTAACAATTGCAGGAAGAAAGTGAATTGGAAGAAAAGCTATTCACCCCCCTCTAGCCAATCCATCGGTCCCATCAAATGGTATCAGAGCAAGGTTGCATTCAACGGACTAACCGCCAAGAAGAGCATATTCATCAAAATGGTCGGCTCGCACATCCAACCGCCAAAATTCGAATGAGAATTTGCTTTGTGGAAAAAGAGGATGGAGGTATTCTTCAATACCGATTTTGATATTATGTTGATTATGGAAAACGGTTTTGAAGTGCCTAGGGATCAAGAGAACAAGATACTTGAAAGGATAAGATGGAGCAAGAAGCAAAAAGATGACTATCTAACAAATTCAAAAACTTTGCATCATTTACTAAGTGTGCTTTCTCAACAAGAAGTAACAAGAATTAGGAGCTACTCAAGTACCAAGGATTTGTGGGATAAGCTAGTAGAGCTTTATGAAGGCACTTCGGAGGCAAAAATGGTAAAGAGAGACCTTCTCTGATCTCAACTTAACAACATCAAGCTTGATAAAGGAGAGAAGGTATCAAATTTGCATGCTAGAATTAAAGAAATTCTTAATGGACTAACAAGTGTAAGTGAGCAACTTTCCAACCGAGACATATTAATGAAAGCCATTAATGCTTTCCCAAGAATATCAAATTGGAGCTCAATGGTGGACTCATATTACATATCCAAGGATCTAGAGAAAACCTCTCTAGAAGAATTCTTCTCAACCATGGAGCTCCATGAAACTCGGATTGGAAGAGCAATTGAAGAAGTCTACAAACCAAGGGGAGTAACCCTTGTGGCAAACAAGGAAAAAGGTAAAAAGAAAAAGGCTCCCTTATCCGACTCGGAAGAATCAAGTGCATTCATGGATAGTGATGCGGAAACTTACATGATAAGAAAAATGAGGAAAACTTTTAAACATTTTTCAACTAACAAGTCTTATGGTAGGAAAAGTTCAAGGAGCAAAAGTAGAACAAGGAAGATCATATGTTATAATTGTCAAGGAGAAGGACATATGAGAGATGAATGTCCTATTTTGATGAAAAAGGAAGGAAAGAAGAAAGAAAAAAAGAAGAAAATCAAAGAAAAAAAGAAAGAAGGTCCAAAGTTTAAAAGCAACATGGATGAGTCATCATCATTGGAAGAGGAGGAACATCATGTGTCCCATTTTGCCTTAATGGGAATTGAAAGCATTGCCTCCACATCATCCGAAATTGATGAAGGAAAGAGCTCAAGTGAAGGGGGAGGCTCAACTTCGGATTCGGAAGTCTCGGTAAGTGAGGTATATAATATACCCACTACCACTTTAGTTAAGATAATTTCTAGCACTGATGATGACTTGCTTAAAGCTAAGAAGAAAATCAAATATTTGAAAAATGAAATTTGCATGCTAAACGAAAAATTAGAATTCATGACAATTAAGGATGATATGCATACTTCCTCTTCTAGTTTAAATGATTCATACTTAGAACAAGAAAATAGGAAATTAAGAGAAAAGGTAGATAATCTTACTTAAGCCCTTAGAAGATTTGAAATTGGCTCAAAAACCTTAGACATGATCATTGAGAGCCAACGGGCAAGTTTCAAGAAAGAGGGATTAGGTTTTGGAAAATCTAGCAATAAAAAATCCTATCATTGCCTACTTGCTAGAGGACAATCTAAGGCAAAAAACCTAGATAGGAAGTGGATCCCTAAGGAGTACTTGGTTAACCCAATTAGAAAGCATTTCTATTGGGTATCAAAGTCAATCCTTAAGGGTTAAAGGATTTAGGGTGAGTCAACCATGTTTGTTAAATTTCTAAATTTTTGAAAAATGGTTGACTTGAGATCTAAAGGGGGAGCACTTAGCCAAATAGGAATTCATGATAAAAATGGGCTAAATAGGGATTACCTTTAGTACATCTCATAATGACTGACTTATGATATTATTTGTGTATATGAGATGATAGGATGATACTCATAATTCACATGTGCTTATGACATTTTGATGATTATGAATTGTAACACTAGTGATAATAGACCACCTATGGGGAAAGCAAATATTTAATTAATGGACATCTTGCCCATAGATCATAGTTGGGCATTTCAAATGTCTTAAAAACAATTCTGTGTTTTATTTGCTATAGCATAGATTTGAAAAACATAAGGGTTCAAAACTAGGACTTGATGTTGATACAAAATTGAAGGTTTTCAAAAATTGAGTTTTAGTCAAAAAGTCAAAAATATTTGGATTTTTCATGAAAATATATTTTTATCTGTTAGAAAACATCAAAGGAAATATGTTTGTAAAATTTCATGATTTTTCGAATTTTATTGAATTTTTAATGCGTTTTTGAATTTCAGTTCAAAAGGCTGAAATTTAAGTTTGATAAATATCAGTTGAGTGGTGCAGAGAACCAGTCGACTGAAGACACTGTGAAATGGCAGTTTCGATGAGACCAGTCAACTGGTAACTGACTCAATCGACTGGTACCTAAGTTTTCTGATTTTTGTGTATTTTCAAAATGTGAAACTTTGTCCTTCTTTGATACCATAGGTTAACATTGATTGGTACAATCTTTTTGATGGTGTCAAAGGGGGAGAATTGAAGGGCTTAAGTTAGAATTTAAACCCTTCATGTAGTTTTTCCATTCTTTTTCTGAGCTTTCATTTTGTAAGAGGCTTCTCCGCCCAAAGGAGATTATTCAGGAGATCTACGCTATACTTGCCTTGAATTAGCAACCATCCTGGTTGTAACCAAGTAACTTTTTGTGTCTTAACCTTTTACTAGTTCAATTCAGTTAATTAATTTATGTTTATTTTAATTTATTGTTGCAACTAATCTAGAATCTTTGTGAACCGTGAAAAAAATCTGTTTTAATATACAGGGAAAATTCACCCACCCACCCCCCTCTTGCCGATCCATCTTGATCCAACATAAGCCTGAATCTTCTCTTAGATAACTACAAATTCACAATGGTCAATATGTACGTGATATACATATAAGGTTTCAATTAAATTTCTAGGGTAATTACATGCAAACATACTATCTAAATAAACTACACACACATGCTTCAACTTTTGTTTCTCTTTTCTTAGTTCACCAGCACTTCGAGAACAAAAATAGTGAAAAACATAAGCAAATAATTGATTTCCCCACTATTAAAATTTCATGTGCTAGCTAGCTTCAGACAGGTTATGCCAGAATTTACTCCCTCTTTGAAAGCCATTGGACGATTCAGAAGTTTAAAAGGTATAAGCACGTTTAGTTCCATTAAGTTGGAGTCAAATATTTTAGACCATTGGATAAAACTCATCAAATTAAACTGAGAATATTGGACCCATACCTAGGTCAAAGTAGTTGAGTGTTGCATTTAGAGCTGACAATCATCATAAAACAATAAAACATGATAGTTATAGATCAAAGATGTATTTCATAAGATCTATGTGACCTAATTCAAATAGATGTAACTCACTTGTTGCTAGTTCAAGCTTACCAAATTTTTTAAGGGAATGAGGCAAACTAGCATAGTCAGCATAGTTCAAAAAATATGCAATACGGGAATACACATAAAAATATACTAGTGGAGTATTTACAGGGTCGTGCAAAAGAGAAAAACAAAATACTACGACTCTAATGATTAGGCCTCAAGTATATCGAGTTGCCGAGCTAGTTTTCTCACTGGATAAAGTTATAACAAATGGTTTACACAAATGGTATAAAAGTAGACCTACTTCTAAATTTGATGATCTGATCTAATACGAAATAACTTGTCTATCATAGTAGCGAGGCCATTTGGCCTCACATGATACCCTTTCCCCAAAATTAGACATGAATTTTGACAAGAAAGCAAGCCTGAATGCAAGATGTTGTGACGCCCCATTATGAAACCACAATTTTAGTAGTGAATCAATTGAGGGATTTTCAAGACCTAGACGATTTCACTATAACTCCGCCTGTGACGACCTAGTCATGGCCGGTCCCAAGCCCGGATAAAGGAGGAGGGTTGCGTTAGGTTGCCAGCCAGCGTAAAAAACTATGGCAAATACTCAATGAATGGATCCATTAAAGTATTATGCTAATGCTAGGATGTTCCCCGGAAGGAACGCGTTGCAGGGTCCGACTGTAACGTCTCGGCAAGGACCGCTACATCTCCAGAACCCGGGTGTAGTGCTAAATATGCAAGGGTTCGCGTTGCAGGGTCCGACTGTAACGTCTCGGCAAGGACCGCTACATCTCCATGAGAACTTGGGTGTAGTGTTAAATAGGCAAGAGTTCTCACACCATAGGTGGACTAAGAATAAACATTATAAGAAAAGTAATAGTCTCAGATTTGGAACATGGAATATAGGAACTCTTACTGGTAAAACAATGGAGGTAGTAGATACAAT
Source organism: Boesenbergia rotunda (assembly GCA_024364735.1). NCBI lineage: Eukaryota > Viridiplantae > Streptophyta > Magnoliopsida > Zingiberales > Zingiberaceae > Boesenbergia > Boesenbergia rotunda. Next base: position 211,117 of record JAGFNQ010007444.1, read on the forward strand.
GATTAGGAGAAAAATTAGTATTTTGTGTGTGCAAGAGACAAAATGGGTAGGTGAGAAGGCAAAAATGATAGAGAACTCGGGTTTTAAGTTATGGTATACAGGAAAGAGTAAAACAAGAAATGGAGTGGGTATTTTTGTAGATAGTTCTTTAAAAGATGAAGTTGTTGGTGTAGTTAGAAAGGGGGATAGAATTATAGCTCTCAAGATAGTAGTGGCGAAAGAAGTTGTGAACGTAATTAGCATATATGCACCTCAAGTAGGATTAGATGAAGAAACTAAATCAAGATTTTGGAGCGATTTAGACGAGGTATTACAAAACATTCCGCCAAATGAAATGATTTTAATAGGAGGCGATCTAAATGGACATGTCGGAGCGAAAAATGAAGAATATGAGAGAGTACATGGGGGTTATGGGTTTGGAACAAGAAATGAAGAAGGAAAAACTATATTGGATTTTGCGATAGCATATGACCTTATACTAGCTAATACATTTTTTAAGAAAAAAGAAGAACACTTGATCACATTCAAAAGTGGGAATAATAAATCACAAATTGATTATTTTATGGTTAGGAAGAGAGATAGGAAGATTTGTAAAGATTGTAAGGTTATCCCTGGAGAAAGCTTAACTACCCAACATAGATTAGTAGTGTTAGATATACGCCTTAGTTATAATATTAATAGAGGAAAAATATACACGACTCCTAGAATTAAGTGGTGGAAGTTAAAGGATGGGAAGCAAAACATATTGAAGGAGAAGGTAGGAATACAAGCATTAGATGAAATATATAGCGACTCTAATACGACATGGGATAAGATGGTATCAAAGTTGAAAATAGTAGCTAAGGATGTACTCGGTGAGTCAAAGGGGCATGCACCACCAAGGAAGGAATCTTGGTGGTGGAATGAGAAAGTACAAGAGAAAGTGAAAGAAAAACGAATAGCTTATAAGGAATTATATATTTGTAAGAACGAGGAAAACTTAAAAAAATATACAATAGCCAAGAAAGAGGCTAAGAAAGCAGTGAATGAAGTAAAAAATAAAACTTTTGAACGATTATATCAAAATTTAGATACAAAAGAAGGGGAAAGAGACATTTATAAAATAGCTAAAGCAAGAGAAAGGAAAACAAGAGACCTTAGTCAAATAAGATGTATTAAAGATGAATGCGATAGAGTACTAGTAAATGATAGCGAAATAAAAGAGCGGTGGAAGATTTACTTTCATCAACTTTTTAATGAAAGTTTAGGGGACCAACTTGACTTAGGCAATTTAAGTATTTCAAATGAGTATAGAAATTTTAATTTTCATCGGAGAATTCAAACTTCAGAAGTAGAACAAGCTTTGAAAGGGATGCAAAATGGAAAGGCCGTGGGACCGGATGATATCCCAATAGAGGTATGGAAATGTTTAGGGAAAAAAGGTATTGAATGGCTTACAAAATTATTTAATTTAATATTGAAAACAAAAAAAAATGCCTAATCAATGGAGGGTAAGTAGTCTGGTTCCCTTATATAAGAACAAAGGAGACATACAAAATTGTGCAAACTATAGGGGTATTAAATTAATGAGTCATACCATGAAACTTTGGGAAAGAGTAATAGAAAAAAGATTGAGGAAGGAGACCACGGTAACCGAAAATCAATTTGGGTTCATGCCTGGAAGGTCGACAATAGAAGCTATACATCTTCTTAGGCAATTAATTGAAAAATATCGGGAGCAAAAGAAAGATCTACACATGGTATTTATTGATTTAGAAAAAGCTTATGATAGGGTACCAAGAGAAATTATATGGAGAATTCTAGAAAAGAGAGGCGTTAGCGTAACATATATTGACCTAATTAAAGATATGTATGAAAATGTAACGACTAGAGTGAAGACTTCAGGTGGATTGACTGAAGCATTTCCAATAAGGATAGGGTTACATCAAGGATCAGCTTTAAGTCCCTATCTTTTTACACTAATCATGGATGAACTCACTAGGCACATTCAAGATACAGTGCCATGGTGCATGTTGTTTGCAGATGATATTGTTTTGATAGATGAGACACGTGAAGGAGTAAATGCTAAACTAGAATCTTGGCGGGAAACTCTAGAAATGAAAGGTTTTAGGCTTAGTAGAGTAAAGACTGAATATATGGAATTTAAGTTTAGCAATGCTAGACGTAGTGAAACAATTGTTAAGATAGGAGATGATGAGTTGTCTAAAATCGAGAACTTTAAGTATTTAGGATCGTTCTTGCAAAGTGATGGAGGAATTGAGAGAGATGTATTACATAGAATACAAGCAGGATGGTTGAAATGGAGATTAGCATCGGGTGTCTTATGTGATCGTAAAGTACCTCTAAAACTTAAAGGGAAGTTCTACAAAACGGCAGTTAGACCTGCTATGTTATATGGTGCTGAATGTTGGGCTATGACTCGAGCACATGAGCAAAAGATGAAAGTTGCAGAGATGAGGATGTTAAGGTGGATGTGTGGACATACGAGGATGGATAGAATAAGGAATGAGAGTATTAGAGAGAGAGTCGGAGTTGCATCTATTGAAGAAAAACTTCGGGAGACACGTTTGAGATGGTACGGACATGTACTTAGAAGACCAATAAATGCCCCTGTTAGACGATGTGAAACTATGATAAATACGCACATTAAAAGAGGGAGAGGAAGACCAAAAAAGACTTGGTTGGCAACAATAAAACAAGATAAATTTTATTTAAATCTAGATGATGATATAGTAGGGGATAGAACTCAATGGCGTAAAAGGATCCATATAGCCGACCCCACCTAGTGGGATAAGGCTTTGTTGTTGTTGTTGTTGTTGTTGTAGACGATTTCACTACAATTATTACAGACCAAAATTCCAGAACCACAAAATGCAGCACTATAGATAAGCAAAGTCATTCAAATGCCTAGATCTACCTCAAGACGTTACTGGACTACAATCTAAGTACCATAAAACCATTAACGAAGGATCATCTAACCATGAAACGCTCCCTCTCCAAAGATTAAACATTGCACATTTCAGCAATGGAAAAAAAAAATAAATTGGTTCAAGACAAACACCAAGCTGAAAGTAACTCCAGAAGCACAATGGTATCCGATTCACTGCCCAAAATTAGGTCTTCCGCAGGATCAAACATGAAAACAAGCCAATTAAAGCGAAAAGGCGGGGAAGTAGAGGAAACCGTGATGGGAGTAGAGGTAGGCGGATCGCCATGTGTAGATGTGATCGCCGGGTATCAACTCCTTCCTCTCGATCTTGTTGGACAAAACCCCCATCTACTCTCTCTCTCTCTCTCGTACCCCCTGCGATCGCTGCTGTGACAGTTTGGGAAAGGGGGGAGAGAGAGAGAGATCTCGCGAGGAGATGGAAAAGATTAAAAGCACTCGCATTATGGAAGATTCGCACAATTGCTACAATTTCATTTCATTTTAATTTTAATTTATTTATCGGCTTTCAAATTACGTCGAAGTAACCACAGCACGCGTGCAAACCGCGTGGCGGAACATGATCCAATCTGGACCGTCAATTTTCGTATCGGTGGGTAACGGGAAGTTACTAATTTTGAATTATTTGGAGAAAACATATCAAAAAGTTCATATTGACTACAGTAGTTTGAAAAAATAACGATTTGCCCCACTACTAATCATATACTCTGGTTAGCAATATTTATTTTGCCTCTTCCTATGAAACATAAAAGATGGAGGATTTATTTAATGAGATAGATTGATGATTACTTGATTAGTATGTGAGTGTTATCATCATAAGATCTTAAGGTCAAAATCTAACAAAGCTTGTCCATCTTTTCCATGTACTAGTCATAGTATCCGGGATAGTAATCCTATAATTTATCTCTTCCGTGTTGTTCATAGGACGGGTTAGCCGGGGCATTTGGGGCAAGTGAATCGCCTTTACCACCATAAAAAATAGAAGATTAATTTTTACATGATAGACTGATAGTTAGTGTATGAGTATTATCAAGCGAATCACCTTTACCACCATAAAAGATAGAAGATTAATTTTTACATGATAGACTGATAGTTAGTATATGAGTATTATCATTTTGAGATATGAGGTCAAAGTTTTATAAAGTCAGTGTGTTCGTCCTCTACACGTGTTAACCATAATATTTGAATTAATAACCTCTTCATGTTAACTCTAGAATAAATTGACAAAGACGCTGGACGAATGAATCGTCTTATTGACCTGTAATAAAAGATGGAGGACTAACTTTTAAATAAGCAGATTCTATAACCAAATTGCTTATTGTCACTTCAATTCCAACTAATCAAAAAGTATTCTTATCCGGTATTTAGATTCGATTTATGCCGTCCATGAAGCGATAGCAAGAAAATTAAAGATGGATTTAATTCTAATCGGGGCATCACCGCCCATTTATTCGATTTTATCTCAAATCTAATATTAAATATTAAGATAATTACTAAATCCAGTACAACTTGGTATATTTTCATAAATTTCACGATTACTTTCAGTGGCTTTAAAGCGCAATAATTTGGGTAATGGTATCGTAAATAAATTATGTCAGCCAGGGACACTTTACCCCAACGGTCGGCGCCTTGTAAAGATTATGTCGGGATCTAATCTAGGTTGCTTACGTCACCTTCCATGCGTCATCATTTTTTATTTTTTATTTTTATTTTTCCTTTTTTTAAAAAAAATATTATAGATATTGCAATATTATTATCCTCGAGTAGATAAATGGTAGATATTGCAAGATTTTTATCTGATGTATGTGCACAGCACTTTTGTGTAAAATTCATAATGGCTCTTGGTGTTCATTAACATTTATTCATGGCCCTCTTTTTACCATTAATTTTTTTAGCACGAGATATCTAATTCTTCAGGGTGATTAATAGAATCATCATAAAATTACTTATTGATCATCAGAATAAATCTAAAAATATTCATAATAAAAAATCGGACAATCCAACCTCCTAAAATTTTAATTCTATTAGAGGAAAATATTTTATAATATATCATAATTAAAAATCAAATAATTAATATTTGAGAGATTGTATGGGTATGGTAAACCTTTCATCTTACTCTTCTATCCAAGTTTTTATTAATCATCGAGATAAATCTAAAAATATTATTCAGCTGTGCAACATCCCAAATTTATATTTCATTGAAGAAAAATATTCGCCTAATGAATGGTAACTGTTTAGAATTTTATACGGGCATCCTAAACCTTTCATCTTACTCTCATGTTCGTGTTTACTAGCATTCACTTTTTTATATTCTATATCTTCCATTATTTTTCTTAACTTTTTTTTCTTTGCATATGCTGGCACAACTTTACTTATTATCATGTATTTCTCTCTTTGCTTCTATCAACACAAATCATGAATAGAGGTGAGCAAAATTTTGGTTCAGTTAAATCGGTTTTGAAATTCGGTTAGGTTAATTCGGTTCTCGGTTTTTCCCAAAATTCGATTCGATTTTTGATTAATTCGGTTCGATTTTTTATTTTGAATTTTGTAATTCGGTTAAACCGAATAAATCGAAACCGAATAAGAATATTAATTTAATTATTTTTATTTAAAAAATATAATTAAATTAAATAAAATATTATTTTTTTTATTAAAATCGAATAAAAATTTAAAATTTTGATTAATTCGGTCGAAAACCGAATTAACCGATATTTTATCGGTTCGGTTAATTTGATTTTCACAAAAAATTCGATCGATTTGATTGGTTAAAAATAAAAATCTGACCTCGATTAATTTGATTTTCATAAAAAATTCGATGGATTTGATCGGTTAAAAAAAAAATCTGACCTGACATGAACTAGTAATCAGCTATCAATCTAGCATAAATAAAAAATAGAGCTAAGTTTTTTTTTCACAAAATTTTTATTTTTATTTTTCATTTTCTTCTAACACAAATCATATTCACAATACATTTCTTATAAAAAAGGAGAGATATCCTAACATTAACATTATTTCTCTATCCCCTCTTTGTATCTTTTTACAATTCATACTCACTCGGAATCCTCCTGATCCATAAACTCTAAAACTCTTAATATTCATAAACACGATCAAGCATCATCTTTAATCGCCGCCCGCGATCACCGGACTCAAGCTTCATAGTTCATCATCCGGTTGCGTTCTCTGTTTATGAAATCCTCCACTTTGCGGTCGACGTCGGCGACCCACCGGCCGCCCTTCGACAGCACTTCCTCCTCCTCCCCCTCCTCGTCACTCCTCGTCCGTGGGCGGTCGGCCTCCGGAAGCTCCCGGCGATGAGACTTGGAGTTGGAGAAGCAACTTCCCATGCTTTGCTTACTTGATGCAGAGCAGAGCAGGGTGGTGTTGGATTTAGCTTACTCTGTTTTGCTCTGTTTTGGGAGAAGCTTGGTGGTTTTGTATTTATAGGACGAGGGCCGATCAAATTAATATGAACGGTTTGATTTTGGCGAGGGCGGTCGGTCGATTCCTTTCTGCTCTGCATCAGTTCGTGGAAGAACACAGGGCCGTTACAGAATCTCTTGACCGGGTTTGACTTGACTGTTGATTGTTCTGGTCGGTTGGTCTTTTAGTTCGGTTTGATTTAATGAGCCGGGTTAAATCGATGGTTCATTTGGTTCGAGATACATTTTAAATTTTTGAAAATACAGAATCTTCGACTTCTTGCGCCTTTCTCCATGAGTTCTCGTCTTTCAAACCACTACTCTTCCCTCCTCAAGCTCTGCTCTCAAGCTCGCGACCTTAAGAAGTTGCACTGCTTCATCCTTAAAACCCTCGACCTCGCCGGCGACACCTTCCTTTCCAACAACCTCATCACCTCCTACTCCAACCGCAGCCTCCTCGTCTATGCCCGCAACTCGTTCGACCAAATTCTCCACCCAAATCCCTTCTCATGGAACGGGCTCCTCTCCGCCTACTCCAAGGCCGGTCGTATCCCGCAGATGGAGCAAGTGTTTTCCTCGATGCCCTCGAGGGATCTCGTGTCGTGGAATGCCCTTGTATCGGGCTACATCAGCCGGGGTTGCCACGAAAAAAGAGCTGTTGATGCGTATCGGGCATTGTTGCTGGAAGGACGTGTTGCGCCCAACCGTATCACGTTCTCTAGCTTGCTCATAATCTCGTCAAAGTGCTCTGATTTCAATTTAGGTTGTCAAGTACATTGCCATATCCTCAAATTCGGGTTTGTGTCGCATGTGTTTGTGGGAAGTCCGCTTGTTGACATGTACTCAAAGGCTGGTTTTGTGCATGAAGCAAAGAGAGTTTTTGAAGATATTGAGGAGAAAAATGTTGTTTTGTACAACATTATGTTGGCGGGGCTACTTAGAAGCGGTATGGTCGAGGATTCAGAGAAATTGTTCGACGAGATGGAAGAAAAGGACTCAATTTCGTGGACGACAATGGTCACTGGGCTTACGCAGAATGGATTGGAGCAACAAGCTGTTGATTTATCAAGGGCCATGGGGGCGGAAGGTGTTTGTATGGATCAGTTTACTTTTGGCAGCATTTTGACTGCTTGTGGAAGTCTTTCAGCATTAGAATTGGGGAAACAGACCCATGCATTCATCATTAGGACTCGCTATGATGAAAATGTATTTGCAGGGAGTGCATTGGTTGACATGTATTCGAAATGTAGGCGTATTGAGTCTGCAGAATTGGTTTTTCAAAGAATGAAGACAAAGAACGTTGTTTCATGGACGTCAATGCTTGTGGGTTATGGTCAGAATGGATGCAGTGAAGAGGCAGTCAGAACTTATTGTGAAATGCAGAAACAAGGCATCGAACCAGATGATTTCACGCTTGGGAGCGTGATAAGCTCGTGCGCCAATCTAGCAAGCTTGGAAGAGGGTGTGCAGCTTCATTGCAAGGCAAACATCTCAGGATTGATTTCATTCATCACTGTTTCAAATGCCATCGTTACATTGTATGGTAAGTGCGGGATCATTGAAGACTCACACAAGTTGTTCAATGAAATGCAGAGTAGAGACTCGGTCTCTTGGACAGCTCTGGTTTCAGGTTATGCACAGTTTGGGAAGGCTAATGAAACAATCGACTTGTTTGAACGCATGTTGAATGAAGGTGTGATGCCTGATGGAGTCACATTTATCGGTGTCCTTTCTGCTTGCAGTCGAGCAGGGTTGGTGGAGAAAGGATATAGGTATTACAATTCGATGATACACGACCATCACATTGTACCAACAACTGATCATTATACATGTATGATAGATCTTTTGAGCAGATCAGGAAGGTTAAAGGAGGCTGAAGATTTCATAAATCAGATGCCTTGTCGCCCGGATGCAATTGCATGGGCAACCCTATTAAGCTCGTGCAGATTCTGCAATGAGTTGGAGATAGGCAAATGGGCAGCTGAGAACTTGTTAGAGCTTGAACCGCAGAACCCTGCAAGCTATGTGTTGCTTTCAAGTTTACATGCCGCAAGAGGTAATTGGAACGAAGTAGCACATTTGCGAAGGGGAATGCGAGATAAAAATGTGAGAAAGGAGCCTGGTTGTAGTTGGATTAAGTACAAGAACAAAGTTCATATCTTTTCCGCCGACGATCAGTCTCATCCGTACTCCGAGAGAATATATGCTGAGCTAGAGAAGTTCAGCAGCAAGATGATTGCAGAAGGATACAAGCCTGATGTGAGTTCTATTTTGCATGATGTGTCTGAATCAGAGAAGATTCATATGCTCAGCCACCACAGTGAGAAGCTTGCCATTGCTTTTGGTTTGATTTTTATACCGCCTGAACTGCCGATAAGAGTAGTTAAGAACCTCCGAGTTTGCATGGATTGTCACAATGCAACCAAGTTCATATCTAAAATATCCAACCGAGAAATTCTCGTAAGGGATTCCGTTCGGTTCCACAAGTTCAGTGGAGGAGCTTGTTCATGTGGTGATTTTTGGTGATAAGCTATTGAAAAGGTTGTGATTGCTTTAGGTTGATGTGCGCAGTTAAGAACCTCCATGTTTGTGTGGATTGTCTCATGTGCAACCAAGTTCATATCCAAATTATCTGGCCGGGAAATTCTCGTCCAGGATCTCGTTCGATGAAGTATATACGATTTCAATGAGCACATAAAAGAATTGAATCATATTGACAACTTCACAAGGCATCGAAGAGGAGACCAAGTGATTCAGAATGAAACAAGTTACACTATGCAGCATTAACTGTCATTCTTTAACTTCTCATCATGTAAAACAAGTTACTGGATATCTGTTCATGGCTAAAGAGCATTATTCTTTCGCAAATACTTAAAAGATCATTCTATTATTCTCTTACAGATAGTTCGAAGATCATCCCTTTCCATTTCAACATCATGCACCATTACAATTAGGTGAAACAAACAATTCAGTTGAAATTTAATCTGTGGTCGATCCGCATGGCCAACTGCTTACGCAAACTTGTCCAACAATTCCAACAAAAACTTTGCCTGTTTTCTCCGCGAACACATTTTTGTCCACCTTATCTTTTCATCACATAAGACCAAATGGATAGCACCACCATCAACCTTATCAGCTTGAAGGTCAAAAAAGTTGCAGGGTTTGTGATGAAGCTGTGAGAGTGACCTGCAAACTTCAGGCCCAGGGAGCAGTTGTGGTCATAAGAGCCAAAACAAGGTAAAAGCTCTGCTTGTTGGATGGTCCTGCAATGCTACAGACCTAACAGTGTGCTGTGGGCACCTACCGGCCCCTGGTTTTGTGCATTCCTATCTGCATGGAGTCAATTCATTGTTATGGGATTCTTGGCGTTTGATGGGGCAGCAGAGCTCATGCATTTTGTCCTTGTCCCTGAATCCTTTGTCAAGCTTTCTATAGTTTGATTAAGGCTCTATTTACCCGAACGGGCAGGGAGACGAGAGGAGACAAAACACGCTAGTCACCCTCTTGTCGTATGCCCTCGCATCTTCGTCCCATTGTTATCTTCAACAAGGAGAGATTTCATTTCGTCTCCTTCGAGTTTCTATGATTTGTTTCCTACGGCAGAAGAAGTGACTCAAGGAGTTTCCTTGAATCTCGTGGAGCTCTATGTTTATATGAATAGCAAGATACACCATTAATCTTCAGTCATGAAGAAAATGGCAAGATTGTTCCTGCAAAAGGTTGAACACAGTAAAAACAAAACTAGAGCAGGGATCAATCGATCAAAGATAGTTTCATATCTAAAAGAATTTACACGATTTTTTCTAGTTTTATTTCAAACAACTACAACCTAGAAATATACAGAGAGCAACACAAGCTCCTTTGTCACCAATTTCTGAGGTGTTATTCCTACAACACTTTTCGATAAGCATTACACCTACAAGGAAAGGGCAGCCCAAACAGAAAAACTGGAAAAACAGTATCAAGCAGGATAGGATCTACCCTTTTTTTCTGCTCTATAATCTCCTACTACTCAAAACTGGCATGAAGTTCCCAGCCTTTGCTTCTGTTTTTGGCCCGAGGACAAGCTTCTGCGACTTTGGAAAGCATTTGGCAACAACTCATGGAAATGCTCGAGAAATGTCGCCCATTGTTCTTCATCCATGTCGGACAGCTTCACGAAACTGGTACTCGGAGGCAGCTTTTCTTCAGCGCTCCTGCTGTTTCGACCTTGAAACGGGCCATTGGTGCCAACCCTATTGATTGCCTTAACATTTTCGTTGTATGTTCCAACCCAGTTTCTTTGCGCTTTTTCAGTGAGGCTGATGAATTTCAGCGATGTGGAAAGGTCGGTGGCATATCGGAACATATCCTGATCTCGCGAGAAGCCATTGCTAGCTGTTGCTGCGTTCTTATTATTCTCCTCATCGCTGTCCTCCTCCTCTATGCTTTCCTCTAACATTGACAGAGGGTTTCTGGAACAACCTCCACCGAGTCCACAACCGAAGGATTGCATTGGGTTGTACATCATATGCTGATCTTCCTCGTATTCCATGTGAAACTGGAAAGCATCTTCCTCTTCAAGATCAGAGGTCTGCGAAAATACTTCTCTTTCTCCCACAAACTTCCTGGCTTCCAGGCAGATGAGCTCCAACTCACTAGGTTCTTCTTCCATTCCACTAAATTCTCGGCTCATCATCTCGCCAATCTCCGATAGGCAAAGCCCGAAAGTTGCAGCTTCCTTGAGGAAAATTGTGCACAAGACCAAAACTCGGAGACAGGCTTCCCGAATCATCGGCAGCTCCCTCCGAAGCATGTCAGAATCTTTAATTGGATTAAGATTGGCTATATATTCTAACTCATCCTCAGAAAATGGCACTGATGCTTGTGGCCAATGAATCCACTCAAAATAAGGATCCTCCAAGCCCTCCGGTAAGCAGAGACCATGATCTATGGGAATCAGTTCCATTCTTCCTCCGAATCTACCAGCCCCATTCTCAATCTTTCTCACCAGCAAATTTCCAGCATGCCTATCAGTGTTGAAAATCCGTATGTCAAGTATCCCAATTCTGTGTATTGCTGCCACAGGAAAACTCGATGTTCCATGGTCGCTAGCATCAAAATCATGCGGAATGAACTGCTGGAATGAAGCAATCTTGCTTATAACCTGTTGCTTCCTGCCACCATTCCAGTTACTGTTATTCATCTCATTGTTGACGTGGAATGCCGAGTGGGTGATCTTTACAAGCAACGTTGGAGGAACATTTGCGAAATTTCCATAGTCCAGAAGGTAAGCAGCAACCTCTCTGAAGCCCGTCTCGCCAACACGTACTGATCTTTTCAGGCCTGGCTGACCGAGGGCTTTACCAACAAAACCTTTTGGGTTGTTAGGTGCATATGGCTCCTCATCTGTAGGCTTCACAATTGCAATTTTGTCACCCTTCTTATTCCTGATGTAGTATGCACCTCCAAGCCCATTGTGAACAGGTACAGGTTCGACACCGTTTTTTATAGCCTTCATTGCATCCTTAACAATCTGTTTCATCCGAGCACACTGAATTGAGCAACCCAATATCTCGATCGGCCCACCTAAGTCCCTTTGTTCAAGATCTTTCATGGTCGGGGACAAGCATGGAGTGGAGCAACTTCTGTGCATGGAATTGCGAGTGAGAAGCAACGGAGAATCGCCACGGACAACACTCAGATCATTCTTTAACTCGAGATCACCAAACGTCAGGGAGCTCTCCTCAGTAGGAACATTGAGAGCAATCTGCAGTTTTCTTTTCACAGTGTGTGCATTATCTTGACGGTCTAACTGGAGCACATGCACACAGCCAGTCTCAGTCTGGACAAAGACTCGTCTCCTTCCTACTGGTTTCGCCTCACAAGTTCGGCTGCTGCAGAAATCACCACCGGAAGGATTCAACACTGCAACTGCCATCTGGGTCCGAACAGGGCTGTCCAAGCTAGGAGGCATGGAAGTCACAAAAGCACGGAGAAAATTCAACAAAGTTGCTGAAGTAAACGTGTGCTCTTCTTCCTCTTCTTCGTGCGCACGCCAAACACAGAGGCTGACGCGGTGACGGACAAGGGAAGATGCAGAGCAACGATCATTAATCGGAGGGAAACCACACGCTTTGCATCAGGAACAGGGAGAAAAGAAAAGGCTTGGGGGAAGTTGTGTTATGAAAGCCAAGCGATTCATTTACACTCCAAAAGCCATTTGCGAAGAACCAAGAAGCTGCAAGAGAGTAGCAAATCGTCAGAGACGAACAAAATCTGAACTTATATACAAGTAAATCGCCATAGAAGGACACGAGAAAGAAGTAGAAACTTATGATGCACAAAAAAGGAGATTTTTCCACCGGCAAAAGAAGGGGCAAGCGAATTCCTTGTACATCAAGTCTCGAATCCATTATTCTTTCGTGCAAGCAACAATACCTTAGGAATAGAAATCCTTTTGAAAACAAAAGGGAAGCCTTTGGAATCCGTCATGCATATCTCCCAACCGGAAACAAATATACGTCCCAGGAATCGAACGTTAAAAGCTAGAAACTAACCAGTAGATTCAAAGACGCTGAACCACCATCCGACACGGGAAAATTCCGTAATTTCAGGAGAAAAAAAGACCAAAAATGTTTCTAGGAAAAGATGGTTGATGGCTTCCGTTCCTGCAGGGGAAATAAACCAAACGACACGCCTTTCGGACATAAATAAAACCGACCAAGGATGCAGAAAATTTTATACAAAAAAAATCGAATTTTTATCCATTGAACTTGATATAAGCACGAAGGCGCCACAATTTTCCAAGTCAAAATCGAAACTAACCCTACAACCGGATCTATCTCACCAAAAAAAACTTACAGGGAGCGTAGCTGGTTAAGCTCTACCGATCATATCAAACTGCAAGAGTTCCAAAGTCCACAGCCCGGATGAACACAGACTGCAGCGGAAACATGCACACCCGAAGCCCGCCGTCAGATCTGACCCTCGCCGCACGGCCAGGACCAGGAACCGACGGCTTTCAAATCTATCAGCACGGCGACCGGTGGCAGCGAACCCCTAACGCGCGGCCTCGGACCCTCCTCTCCAGGCTTCACCCAACACCCGCCTATGCTTCTCCATTAAAATAACCAGCTGTCAAGTCGCCATGGCGGGCGGGCGGGCGATAAGGGTTGAGGAACAAACCATGGTTGAGTCAAGGTTTTCTCATCGCTCATCCCGATCAGCCATATTTTATTCTCACTGCCCGTTTATACTCCATTCTTACTCTTCATTTAATTGGTGCCAGTCACATGTGGGACCGACATAGTTACTTGGTTCATTGTTGGGTGGAATTACCCATAAATATCGGACAATCATCACAACGGTACTCAATTCTATACCATTATTCTAACTGGAGGTGGCTCCATGGGGCCCTGCATGGAGCGGTAGACAACGAGGAAACAGCCGCCGGAGGCATGGAACGGTCTCGAAGAAGGTTCGGATGAAGTGGATGCAAGCTGTCAGATAAGACCAAGAAGGAGACGTGGAGCATAATGATTGGACTTTTTTTTGGCGAACGCTGATGTGACGTGGACTCTGGCCGGATGGGGGCGTAGAATACGTAGAATCTTCATACTGGCTACATACGTATCATAAGACCGGATCCTCCGTACCAACTTATCCCCTGTACCTGTGTACCAACTAGCCAGCGATCGCCTGCGAGTCATCCGATCGACGATCGGACACCACTAATAATTTTTGATCATCGTTCCGAATAAGATAATATCTTCGGAGAATGGTAAACCCGTCGAAATCGTCGCAATTGTGATATTATCGTATTCACCGTCGAATCCGACGAGACGTCTGATGCGACGATTTCAACGGGTTCACCGTTCTCCGAGGATATCATCTTATTCGGAACGACGATCAAAAATTATTGGTGGTGTCCGATTGTCGATCGGACGACTCGCCGGCGATCCGTCGAAATCGTCGCAATTGTGATGTTACCGTATTCGCCGTCGAATCCGACGAGACGTATGATGCGACGATTTCGACGGGTTCATCGTTCTCCGAGGATATCATCTTATTCGGAACGACAATCAAAAATTATTAGTAATGTCTGATCGTCGATCGGACGACTCGCCGGCAATCGCCGATGAATTGGTACACGAGTATAGGGGATAAGTTGGTACAGAGGATCCGGTCTGCTACACGGGTACACAGCAGTAAAATTACACAATTATAATAAAAATAATATTATTATTATTTTTAGGGATCCGTATTATATTAAAAAAATAATATTTTTCTGAAAAAAAATATTATATTAGCCACTAAGTTGTCACTACATTCGAATTTGTCACGTTCGTTTCGTTGAGTAACTAAATAATCATGAAACATGATTTACTCGTTTGATATCCGTTAATCTATTTTAGTAGAATTACGAAAAAAATAAATCATAAAAATTATAGATCTTGATAATATAAGCAAGGATGTTTAAGTACTTTGGGCTAAATAAATTGGGCTTAAATGAGTACCATATTTACTTTTATACAAATATCATATTTAAACATATATCAATTTATTGTTAAACATATGTCCTGTTTAAATGGGTCGAGGCCTACAATTGTTGGGCTTCTTACCGAATTGTACTGGGCTAAAGCCAGCAAAGCCAGCCCTGTCAATTCCATAAACAAATTGTGGTCAAATATTGCTCGGCTGCTTGCTGGATTATACTGGGCTAAAGTCCAGCAAAGCCCAAACTTGTCTACATCCTTGATTAGCCTTAATAGTGATTAACACATAAGGGTGGAGCATACATCAAGTTTTACTAAGATTTGACCCCCAAGATTTTATGGTGATAACACGTCATGCATTAGCCATCAGTTCATTCCACAAGGACAAGATTGATTAATTTAATGTAGTTATATGGGTGACCCTACAAATAACTGGATTATCATCTAAGGGGGCCTTTATTTCAAATTTATCAATCAGAATGGTAATGAGATTCATTGAGGGATCAAAGGTAATGAGAATCATGATTGTATTTTTTTTGTTCAAATTCTAGAATGAAAATTATTGTTATTAACGATGTTTGATTCAGTTCAATTTTAGTAATGAAATTAATAAAAATTTTAAAGTTATCTAAAATAATAAAATTATTATAAAATAAAGAAGTGAAATAAAATAGATTGAAAGATAAAAATGAAAAATATAGAGAGAGAAATTATGATGAGAAAGGTTGAAAAATAAATTAGAGGAAAAAAATAATTAAGAGAAAATATGATGATAGAGACAAAGAAAATTAAAGGTAGGGAGAGAAAGTAAGATAAGATAGTTAGAGAAGAAAGATGTTAAAAAAATATTAAAAATGATACACAATGTGAATTCACAGTATGAAGCTCAACGTGAATGACGTGACACTCCAATTATAGTGATCCTCGACAAGTTCATCGTGCCCCCCAGGTTATAGTTTGGTTCGAGGCTGCGGCCGGAGGTCGCAGCCGGTGTCCAGGCGACAATCGCAGGCTCGTACTGTTAATAGGAGCCCTAGAGCCAATTATGTGATAATTGACTAGGGACATTTTGTATAATATTCTATTATTAATAAAGGCATGTTTGGTTATTATATTTACTTTGTATTCTGTGCCGAATCACTAAGTATAATAATGTCCTTGTGTAGTAGGTTCTTATCTATATTATATCGATTGGTTGAATCGATAGTGAGATAATATAGAGAACACTACACTAAATTATTCCTAATCAAGCATCAATTATTCAGGGACAATGTTGATGCATGAAGACTAGCATGTAGGTCAACTGATGACTTGAGCTCACAAGTCATGGATATATGATATCAAGTTGACACATGGGTATACATTGGAGAATGTGTACTGAATGACCCGCCATGAGAAAGTTTCATAGATTGTCATATGAGTGTCATAGACTTTCTCATGTGAATATTGGTGTGAATAGTCCTTAGACCTGAAGTCACTACGGTTCCCTACATAAGGAGTTATGTACTTAGGTATCGTCAAACGTCACCCGTAACAGGGTGGACTATAAAGGCGATCACTGGGCATGTAATGAATTATGCGGAGGGATGTGAGTGATGTAGATGGGATCTATCCCTCCCATATGACGGGAGTGATATCTGTAGGCCCCTTGATCGAGTATGACTACTGAAATGCATGACCATGCTCAAATGAGTCAATATGAGATATTGAGCTCATTTGTTTGAGTAAGTCTACGCGGGGATCAAGAAACACAAGATTGATTGAGGATGACACAGTCTATGCCTCATTGGTCAATCTAGATATCAAGGATAGAAGGACAAGGTCATACACTATCATAGTCACGGAGGTTTAGTCGGATCTCGACTTTTTCTTGTTACTTGGGCAGCAGTGATGTATTGCTAGATGCCGCTCATTGTTTATATGTCTAAAGTGTTTAGACGCATTGCCAACGTCACGAGAACCTATTGGGTCACACACAAAGGACACAATGCTTTGGGAAAGTTGATCGGCAGATCTGAGCCCGAGTTGGGAACTCGGGAGATCTAAGCCCGAGTTGGGAACTCGGGAGACCTGAGCCCGAATTGGGAACTCGGGAGGTCAGTTCGGGGGACTCGAGTTGGGACTCGAGAGAGTCGGAGCTCGGCGGGCCGAGTCGGAGTCGGCGGGCCGAGTCGGAGCTCGGCGGGCCGAGTCAGCTCGCGGGCCGAGTCGGAGCTCGCGGGCCGAGTCGGAGCTCGACGGGCCGAGTCGGAGCTCGACGGGCCGAGTCGGAGCTCGGCGGACCGAGTCGGAGCTCGGCGGATCGGGTTGGCACTCGGCAGACTGGGTCGGGAGCTCACCACTCGGGAGACTTGGTCGGGAGACCGAGTCGGAAGCCCGAGTATGAGTTGCATGAAGGAAAGAGAAAAGTCTCTTTTCATTGGATAAAAAGATTCTTTTCTTGCATAGGAAAAGATGAAGAGCCACATGAAAAGATGTGCTCTTTATTGGGAAGCCAAAGAGACACAAACCTCTTCATATTCATTGGATGATTATAAAAGAGGGCCTTGTGACTTTGGATGAGGTCTTCTTCTTGCCTTAGCTTTTCCCCTTCCTTTCCTCTCTTCTTCCTCTCCTCCACTCTTGGCCGAAACCTTATTGTAAGGTTCTTGGTGTTTTCGAGCTACCTCAAGTTGCTAGCACAACTAAGGTAGTTCTCCCAAAGTTGAGAGATTGTGTCCGTGTGGATACGAATAGAGGCACGGACGCTTGAACGTGTAAGAGATCCGACGCATCTTGGACGAGTGGGATAACCGAAGGGCACGCTTCAAAGGTATAAACAGTAGATAAATCTATTAGATAGATAGCTTTGTACGAGTTTTTCTTTCGCATGGATCGCTCGTGGGTTCTTGTTTCCGCTGCGTTTTTATTGTTTTGTACCGGGAGAACCCAACACATACCTGAGGTCAGACCCAGGAGGCGCTAGC
This sequence comes from Boesenbergia rotunda, assembly GCA_024364735.1. Lineage (NCBI taxonomy): Eukaryota > Viridiplantae > Streptophyta > Magnoliopsida > Zingiberales > Zingiberaceae > Boesenbergia > Boesenbergia rotunda. The sequence goes on from JAGFNQ010007444.1 coordinate 228,929, forward strand.
CTCAGACCCACTTTCTAGAAAGACCCAAAAATTAGATATGTTTAGAATTCTTAATTTGTTGTAAACTTTGTTATATAATAGATTGTAAATTAAATAAACGAATTGAATCATCGTACCCGAAATACAAATGTAGAATTAAAATTGGGTTAGGTGTGATCTAAACCAATCGAATAGGTATGGAATAAAGATTACGTTGGTTTAACTATGATTGATTTGAACTTAATTTGGTTAAGATAGGATCGAACCAACTTCATGAGTTAAATCAGTTCAGTCGATTTAAAATGAATTAGGGTATTTTTGAGAAAATTGTCATTCCTCTTTTTTCTCACCTCACGCAGCAACCCACCGCCTTACGACATCACCTTCTCCTTTTTCCTTCTCCCTTTATTTTCTTCCTTCATCCCTTCATTCTATTCTTCTTCTTCTTCTTTTTGTTAATTGAGAGAGATTGAAGTTTGCTAATGATAATAATTTAATAAAATCTTGTAAAAATCTCAAAGATGTTGTGAGATATAATGACAAGTCAGAAATGGATAGAGATGATCTATATATAAAGTTATCAATATTGAAATAATTTTTACCAGTGGAAGCAAAAAGAGTCTTAGATGTTATAAATTATTTGAAAAATATAGATAACTGTTATTCAAATACTCATATTGCCTATAGAATTTGGTTGACTATACAGTTACAGGACATCTATAGAAAGGAGTTTTTCCAAGTTAAAGTTGATTAAAGCATATCTTTGATAAACCATGTCATAAGAAAAATTAAATGAATTGAGATGTTTCTGGTGGGAAAAAAATAGTTGAACATCATTATTATACAAGCTTAATTGATATTTTTTAAGTCAAAATAACAAGACAGGTTTAAATGATTATTGATGTCACGCCCCAAGGGGCTACATGCCGACGAAAATCAGACAACACCTCCCATATACGACGGACAATCTCACATATAATACATACACCAAACGTCCACCACGCCCTCCATACATAAATATGATTAACTATGACATAAATAAATGAATAGATACTATCCATATCATCAAAAATATGTACCAACGCCTATACTATAAAAACAAACTCCAAATTTGCCCTTTGGGCAGGCCGACGATGCAAATATAGAAAAGTACCAAAACACTGAATAACATATATACCAACGTATCTAAAATGAGAATAACAACCCAACCATAACTGAAAGAAAATACGGACGAAATAAAAACACCACAAGATCAACGGGACCGACAACTGGGCTCTCATGACGACATCATCCTGAAAAGAAAAACAGGCAAACGATTATGAGTCCAGGGGACTCGCGGGTATATAACAGATATATATGTATGGTGATAAAAAGATTATACAAAAGCAGTATGGAAACAAACGGATACAGTCTCAAAAGAAAATCAGGATACATGATCGGTACACTACATGCAAATATATATCCGTACCTACCCTCCTAGGGTGTGTAGGTCATAAGTCCCTGAACTTGAATGATCGCCAGACCACAAACAAAGTAAATCTCTCCTGTATGTATATGTCATCCAAATGCAGCAAGCATAGCTCAACCAAGTGCATCAAACACAAACAATGCAAATATGCAATCGTGCACATGATGCACTGACATGGTCACCCCTGACACCAATCAACCACCGTCACCAGTCATGGGTGAGGTCGAGTGGGTAGGGCTATGACAACTATACACACTCTGTCGTCACTACTCCTGAGTGACCGAGTAGACAGGATGCTGGCGGAGGTCACACCCGTCCCACCTCAAATCATATGAGGGAGCGCCGCTCTCATCTCCTCGTATCACGAGAAAGAGGAGGGGTCCCTGTCTGCTACCACGCTGCGGAACCACTACCCGTGAGCGGCCGAACGGAGCCTTAACAGGACAACTACACACACCCTCCTAACATTACCACTAATCTATGGGTGGCAGTGTGTGCAGATCCTGATAGGACTGACGATCCGTCTCAACCACAAGGGAGCTCAGAGAACGCCAGTTATGCAATAATGCAAGGATGGTGCATGATGCTAACATCCATCAAATAACCTCAAATAATATGCACTGGTCTGAATTATAAATCATGATCTACCAATAACCTACTAGGCATGCAAAAATGCTAAGTATCGACAAATATGTCTACTATCCAGAATCAGAATATCAAGCATAGAGATCGTATAGAAAATAAATTTGAGCATGTCAAGGTCAAGCAATAAGTACCAAGTAGCATAACCAAGAGGCAGATAAAGGTAAATCCTACAACTATCCATGCATGAAACCATACATAGAAATTTGAAATATCTACAGAGATAAGTCAGAACGTACCCGTCTGATAAATGACGTGTATGTATTCGAAAAGAACCTCCCGTACAACTAATCCGTGTCCAATCAGGTCCTGTAATAAAAGCCATAGGTTTAACTATCATAATACATGATATTTAGATAAGCTATCCTAATTAATTAGGGTATTAAACGTTTAACTCGAATTATTCCAAATTACCTGGATTCTAAGATTAGGTTCATTTTAAACTTAGCCCAAACCTAATCTGAGTAATCGATTCAATACCCAATCACAACGCACGATATATATATATATATATATATATATATCAGCGATCTCCTGCGGGAGATCGCTACGCGCCTTGTGCACAACGTTCAGATGGGCACGCGTGCGTGGATTTTTTTTTATAAAAATTAAATATTTTCTCTCCCGCACATTAATTCTTAAACCTACTCTCTTCTATTCTCTTCTCTGCCGACTTTCTCTGCCGAAAGCTAGGGTGAAAAACTTCGCCGCCGCCGCGCTTCATCTCTCCGCCCTCCATCTCTTCGCCAACAATCAAGCTTCATCTCTCCGCGCTCCATCTCTTCGCCACGCGTGCCCATCTGGACGTCGCGCACAAGGCGCGTAGGGAGATCGCTGCTGTATATATATATATATATATATATATATATATATATATATATATATATATATATATATATATATATATATATAATTTTTTTATGCCTACGGCCACAACTCAGTTTGTTTTTTTCCCCTTCTTGTTGCCGAAGGCAACAACTCAGTCCTTTTTTTTTCTTCTTCCTTTAATCATTAATCGTTGCCTACGGCAACTGCACCTTCACCGTGTGCCGACGGCCACTGCCCCTTTTGCTTTGTGCTCACGGCACATATCGACCCAAAAAAACAATCGAGCCTTTATCAACTCACCCTCACAAAAGTGTCACCGATCAACAGAACCCCTAACCTCAAATCGAAGATCTCACCTACCTGTGCTTGCGCCGGCGAGGAAGAAGAAACCACAATGGGAGGTTTCGCCGGAGAGGGAGAAGCCGACGGCGTCGTTTGCTTGGGTCGGCGGCAGAAACCGAGAGAGAGGGAAACGGCTTCACCTTGTTTGCGTGGCGTAGAAGAGATCGTCGGTGCGGAAAGAAGCAGACGAAGAAGGAGAAGCCGTCGCTGCCGTCACCGGATCGCTCACGCATAGGAACTGCCGAAGCTCTGATCGTGCGACACGGCCCACGGGAAAGAAAAGAAAAAGTAGGGTGTTATAATTAATGCAACTTTTGCAATTTAGCCCTCCTATTTGTTGTTATTGTAACCACTCCTATCTTTTGGTTTTAGGCATAAGTTTACAATATTTAACAATTGATAATATTTATCTTTTTTTATTTAATTATATTTTATGATATTAAATGTCCTTTAATTCATATTTTACTTTGCATGTTATAGACGTCTAAAAAGATAATAATAGACATTATATTTTTTAGTTAAAATCGAAGAAAAATATACTATATTACTGGTAATATTTTTTTTTATTATATTTCAAAATATTTATGTAATTAACTCTTAATTTTATTGTATATTTTGTAGATTCGCTAAAAATTTTTGATCACACGTCGAAAGAAGAATCATATTTTAAAGTGTGGATGATTTTTTAACTAAAATAACAGCAAGAACTTGTAATAGGGCCCTTTTTCTTTTAAGCTCGACTCAGACCACCAAATTCTCAGGTATGACGTTGCAATCAGACGTGTATACAAAAAGTGTCATATCATTCACGTTGAGTTTCACGCTCTCTATCATAACTCTAAAAAAATAGAAAGAGAAATAATTAAAAAAATTATATAGAGAGAAAATGAGATGAGAGAGGTAGAGAAAAAATAAGTGATAAAGGTAGAAAGAAAATAAGAGATATATAAAGAAATAAAATATGATAGAAAAGGTAAAAAAAGTTATATAGAAAATATAGAGAGAAAGTGAAAAAATAAAGAGAAATAAATTAAGATAAGAGAGGTAGAGAGAGAAAGAGATATAGAAAATGTAGAGAGATAAAATAAGATAAATAAGTAGGGAGAGAAAGTGATATAAAATATATAAAGAAAAAAATAATAAGAGAAGTAGAGAGAGAAAAGAGTAAATATGTAGAAAGAGAAAGATAAAAAATTATAGAGAGAGAATATAATAAGAGATGTAGAGAGAAAAGTAAAATGAGATAATGCAAAGGAGATAGTAAAATGAAAATATAAACTTAAAAAAGAGTACTTTGGATATATGAAAATGAAGAATTGATTGAGGAGTTTGATTAATGAAGAGAGACTAGGGAATGAAAATCAAGAAATGATTTTCTTATTTTCATTCTCGTTGACACAAACCAAACAGTGCCAATGAGAATGATTGTCATCGATTCCCATTCACTATTATCCCAAATCAAATGCCCTCGCATAATTAAACGGGTCACTTATTTGAATTCTTTATTTTATTATTTAATTAAAAATTTAAATCCTATCCCACTAGTCTCACTCTCAATTAATTTAGTGAAATTTAAAATTAAATTATATGTATTGACGATTTAAAATTTTATAATTTAGGGATTAGATTATCGTGGATTTAAGCTAATAAGATTTTTCTACTAAGATTCAGACTTCTCTCTTGGGTTATAGTATTTAAGATAAAAAAATTTAGATACTCACGAGGTATATTATAAGATTGATCCAGGCGCTTAGATTTGATCCAGGCGCTTATATTTGATCCAGGCGCCTAGATCACTATTAGCGTGAATGGGCACAAAGCACATGGTTATATATGCGGGAATAATACGATACTCACCTCCTATGCCCGACTCTCGTGCATGACTAAGAGTGTTAGACCACGCGGGGTAGCCAGAAGTGTTGAGAGTAGTAATCACACACGGGGAAGTGAGCACCATACAAAATGTCACGCCCCGAGGAGCTACTCGTCTGATACTGACTGGACTGTTACTCGCTCAACCCGGCGGACAATTCGGAAACCTAACCCCTACGACTCGCTTAGCCGCTTGTACTGCAGCCTATAGGGTTGCAACAAGCCGCCGAATAAAAAGAAAATGGAAACAACGACAAAAGCTGCGTAGCGGTACGACTTACGATAAAGGAAAACAAAATCAAGGCTTCCATGACACACAAAAGTACAACTATATTACCGTGAAAAGAAACGACACAACAGAGCTCAAAATACAGCAGCGGAAATGAAAAGGCAAAACGAACAAGGAAAAAGGGGTACCAACATGTACCACTATCAAAATACAAAGACAACATCGAGAATCGTCTCGGAAACACATAAACTGGGATAGGCTGCTGGGCAATTCAGACGATCATCCCGAAAGGAGAAAAACAAGGCTAACGGGGCGAGTCCAAAGAACTCAGCGAATACATTCTCATATGCATAGAAAGTTATACTAGCAGTAAGTCGCCAACTAACGCCATACTGAAGATAACCGCAATAGAAAGAAATGCATAACTCAACCATAAGAAAGAAAGGAAGTACATACCTACCTGTGTCGATCCAAACCCAATAGCATACATGTCAACCAAATGCAGCAAACACAACCAAATGCAGAGATGCAAAGCATGCTCATGATACAACATGGGATTCCCCTGACGTCAGTCGACCACCGTCACGTATCACGCGAAACCGAGTGGTAGGGCTTTGACCAGGTCCTCCCTCCACTCAGACGACCACGGTTGCGCATCACGCGAAACTGAATGAGCAGGGTCTCAGACCGGAACAAACCTCGCCCTAGGGAAAAGTACGCTCCCTCATCCCTAACTATCTCCAGACAGAATAAGGGACCTGCTGCAGCGTCGTGGCCTATAATCCACTAACGAAGAGTGAAACTGGGACTACACGACAAGTCATGTGGCAAGTCTGACAACCCATCTCAACCACAAGGGGAGTCAAAGGTTGCCTACATATGCCCCTACACGAGTAGCAAGTCCGACGACCCATCTCAATCTCCAGGGAGTCAAAGGTCGTCCATCTATGATACGTGCAACAATGATGCATGTCACTATCCCATGCATCATTCACTATCTATCTCTACTGTCATCTACATGATATGCAGTAGTCCAGATAACCAGTATGCACCATAACCTAAATCCTAGCGTAATGTATAAAGTAAGTTGTACATAACCAATCCACACAGAAATAAAGAATAGTAAGCAGTAAAACTAACAAATACAACTACCGAAAGAAAGGGTACAGAAAATAGAAGTATCAGGTATTCCTGCTGCTATCTATATCTAACTATGCATAAGAGGTGATTATATCAAATACAGATACAGTCAAAAGTACTCGCCTCGAAAATAAGAAGTCCGTACGACGAGAACCCCCCGTCCAAAATAATATCCGCGACGTGTGATCTATGTCAATGTCATGCATCAAAAAAAATATTAATCAGCTAATTATGCAACCAATAAATTAGCTAAGTTACAAGCCAAGCATAATTAGAACCAATCTCTAATACGTACTCGAGTTAATCCAAATCCAGATTAACGCTAACCCAATCTAGATTAAACCAAAAACACCAACCTAATTACTTCCCAGTTTCATCTTCCAATCCCAGCTCAAACTCACGCCAAGAACCTACCCACTCCAAAACATAGATCCAACAACACCACCACGAGAGGATAAAAAACTAGATCTAATCTAGGGTTAGACTACCACCTTCCAACCACAAGGACTCAGTCGCTGATTGAAAGACCCGAATGCAACGGCGAGAGGAAGAAAATGGAGAGAAGGAAGCAAACTCAATTTGGGTCTTTTTTTTCACGATCTGCCGGCTTTTTAAAATGAATTGGACTTTTACAGAAACCCCTCCCATTTTAGCTATTCACACAAGAGCCCTCAAGTTTAGAAAATTTTCCCTTTTAGCCCCTCGATTTTCTATATTTTTACACAAAATCCCTATATATAAGAGTGATACACTAGCTCTCCGATCTTGTCTACGATTGAGTCATTAAGGCGCCCGAAAGTGATCCGGACGCCTCGAGTGCATTCACTTTGGGATGCTAGGATCATTTTCGAGTGCCCCACCACTAATCACGGATGAGTGATCCGAGAGCGTATCAAATCCTTGTGTATATACACACACATAAAATTTCGCTGCAGACGCCCGCTATGAACCCGAGAGAATTTTTTTGATTATTTTTTAACTTATAGATATGTCATTTAAAGTTTTGCATTTAGAATTTAGAAATTAAATTATCATATTACGAAAAAAATCAAATCGAAAAAATATACGAGAGATGTGTGATGTGTGTGTGCGTGCATATATATATATATATATATATAATTGATATGTTGCGCGATGATTTTTACGTGACATGTGTTCAATTTCACTGGAGTAGTGTCATGTCAAATTTTTTAATAATTTTGTACTATAGCAGTGCTCCATCAGAATTTAAAATATCACACATCTGTCCCCATAATACAGTATACATACATCGTCTCTTTCTAACACATTCATGCATCTGACACATATATTGTCTTCTATTTTAGTAGTTGCAGTTTCGCAGTTACTACAATTATAATTATTTTTTATTGTAGTAGTTATGATTTTGTAGCTACTACAACTAATATTATTTTTGATATTGTAGTAGCTACGATTGCGTAGCAACTACAACTATGACTTTCAAAATTTGTTACACAGTTGTAACAATTATGAAACCATAACTGCTATAATGTATATAACTGTTACAACTGTGTAGCTATAATTGATTGTGTAATAAATTTCCGAAGACCATAACTTTTTACTCGGATATCATAATGAGACGTTTTTATTTTTGAATCAAAACTCGTTTAAAGATATATAATTTAAAAAAAATGTCTCATTATAATATCCAATTCAAAAGTTATGGCCTTCAGAAGTTTGTTATACAATTGTAGCAGTTATGAACCCGTCACTACTACACAATTGTAGCAGTTATGACAGGTTCACAGTTGCTATAACTGTGTAGGAAACTTTAGAAGGTCGTAGTTGTAACAGCTACGTAATCGTAGCTGTTATAACATGAAAAACAATTGTAGTTGCGGTAGTTACAAAATTGTAACAGCTACAATATGAAAAACAATTGTAGTTGTAGCCGTTGCGAAACCGCAACTGCTATAACTATGTAGTAACTATGGATTTGTATCTACTATAATTATGCTGTAAATTTTTGAAAGTCATAATTATAACAGCTACACAACCATAACTGTTACAATATGAAAAATATTTATGGCTGTAATAAATATGAAACAGTAACAGCTATAATATGAAAAATAATTATAGTTGTAACTACTATAATTACGTAAAAAATAAGGCTGGTGTCATAAAGAGACTACATGCATACAGTATGAGAGGGACATGTATGATTTTTTAAATTCTGACGAGGGAATGCTAGGGCAAAAAAATTGATGTGGCACAGTATGAGGGACCTGTATGATTTTTTTTTTTTTAATTTTAACGAGGGAATGCTAGGGTAAAAAATTATGAAAAAAAAAATTGATGTGGCACTGCTACACTAAAAGTCACGCACAGAGGTTGGATGCGAAGTCGAGCATAGTGGGGATGTTATCCTACTAAATGATTTATTTTGCTCAGCAGGAAATGCAATTTTAAAATATTTTCGTCTCTTTTACCAAATAGCCAAAGTTTAAACTGACCTTAGGTTTTGAATAAACATTAAAAAAAAAGACTAGAATAATGTCTGTTTGTATGGTCTCCTCTTCCATATAAACTGCATAAAAACATTCACAATGCAAGCAACAACACAGATTTGTGATCCTATGACAAAGTTGTCCAAGTTTGTTTTCACAGCCCCCAAAACAAAAACAAAAACAAAAACAAAAGTAGGTTGTATTTTTTATTTTTTAGTTTTGGCGTGCTCGATTCTAGCAGCAAAATACTCAGACCATTGCAGCTTGATGTAGTGTAACTTTTATCCAAATACCTCCACCTTGCAAATGGGGCATGCCTGGTTCAAAAACAAGAGTTTCTTTGAGCATTGATGTCAACATGATGTTGCTAGGACATTTAAAATGTTGCAGAATGACGAGTTTACATATTTGTTCTAGCTATCTAGGGCCGACTGTATATAAATCTAGACAAGATTATATTACTATATTGTTCAAAAATAGACAAATAATTTTTTAAGAACATCTTCTCGATCTGACAGGAGGGAAAAGGAGAAGAACAGAGTCGCCACTCCCCAAGTTAAAATTACTCCAAACACCCAAAAGTTAAGGATGAAGAGAAAGAGAGAAATAAAACAGTAAAATAGACTAGAGGCCCTTAAAAGGGTAGTTTTACCAAAAACAAAATCTCCATATGCATAAATCATAGATAAACATCAAAAAGAAAGAAATCTAACCTTGTTTTCCTTGAACCAGCGTCTGATGCAGTGCGAATGGTAACAATGCTTGCAAGGCAAAGTAATCAATTTCTGGCTTTTGTAATTTGATTTGCAAATGACACATCTGCATAAGAAAAAATCAACATCGTTATGACACAGTATTGTATGAAAAAGATGGGGAGTGATAGTTATTAGTTAACTAAGACAATCTCTGATCCATCATTTATTCAATGTGAGTAATAACAAAATGGAATGAACTATATTAATATGCCGTTTCAGTAGTAAAAGATGCCAAACTATTTTGTTCATCATTATTGATCCTGCCATATAGTTGGCACCATACGGGCAGCCAACGTGGCAAACGACCTAGCCAGCTTCAAGGTCCACGTCATTGTACGGCAGCCAACTCGACAAACATCCTGGCCGGGCCCAGGGTCTTCGCCGGCCGGTCGGACTCAAGGCGGCCGGTTAGAATAAATATAGCGGTTCATCCGGCCGGTCAAACCCGGCCGACCACATTAAGGCTTACACGCCTCGTTCAGCCGAGTGCATCCGCCCGGCCACATTAAGGCTTACACGCCTCGTTCAGCCGAGTGCATCCGCCCGGCAGTCCTTTATGCCCATGCTTGATATCCATCCGGGCGTGCCGTCCGGGTGTCCACTCGGGCACTCTCTCGGAATCACCCTGGGATAAGGACAAAATACACCTGCACCAGCTGCAGGTAACAGGCTGTCACCACTCGTACGAACTGACACTCTCTGACAGGCGCCGACTTACAGAAACTTGTCTTTGTCCTCACATAAGACAAATAGTATACGACAAAGAAGGTTGGTTACAATCGACATAACCATACCATATCTTCTGACCCTGTCAGAGAATCCTGACACAGGCCATACTCAAATCGACATAACCATACCATATCTTCTGACCCTGTCAGAGAATCCTGACACAGGCCATACTTGGTCCTTTTCCCCGGCTATATAAGCCACTCCCCTCCTCATTATCAGGTACGCGCGCTCGCGAAGCTCCTCACCTACATTGCTCTATTATTCCTGTTCATCGGAGTACTGACTTGACCGTCGGAGTGCCTTGCCAGGACGTCTCCCGGCTAGGTTACTAACGGTCATCTTCCTCAGCAGGTCCACCTCCAGCCGTGCACCAGGCGACATCCGCTTCCGTTCCGTCGGAGGACACCCCCTACGGCGCTGTCATTCTGCGCGAGGACATCCCGTCGGCATCCACGTCACCCATCGCTACACCGTCATCCGGTTGCGGCTCCACTACGCTCGGCGACAGGATCAAATTTGGCGCTAGAAGGAGGGCTTATGAAGAAGAAATGAGTTTTCCATCCCTTATTCGAGGAAGGAATATTCTCCACTATGGATAATTTGGGCGTGGCGACCCACGCAGAAGGTCGGTGCCCTTTGGAAGCCTGAGTCGGCGACTAACTTTAAACGTCAGCCCACTCGGAAGCCTGGACTGGTTCCCGGTCGGAAGCGTGGCGGCCCACGTGGAAGATTGGCCCATCCGGAAGCCTAAAGCGGTTTCCGACCGGAGGCGTGGCGACCCACGCAAAAGTTGGTGCCCTTTGGAAGCCTGAGGCGGCGACTGATTAAAACATCAGCCCGCCCAGAAGCGCGTATCAGAGTTCGGTCGGGCGTGTGGCGATCCACATCCCGTAGTCGAACCCCCGACCAGTGGGCTTCTACTTGGCCGGATTCCTTAGTTTTGCTCTCTGACCGGGCGTGTGACGATCCACATCCCTCGGGAAGGACCACCAATCAGTCGGCTAGCTTACACAGCCATTTCTCTAAAAGTAGCTTAGTTCCCTGACCGGGCGTGGGGTGATTCACACCTTAGTCAGATCAACCGGTCGGCTACCTGACAACCATTATCCCGCGCTTAGTTCGGCTCTCTGGTCGGGCAACATCTACTTAATATCTAAAATAACACGCTAAAGGGAAATACTCTTCATTGCTGATTGATTCGGAAGCATTACAAAAAGAAGAGCCCCAACCGGCGGCTTAGGATTACACGGTTAACATTTACGTAAAAGGCTGGAAGAAGTCTTTGGGTAGCAGCTCCTTGACCCGGCTCACTTGGACAGCATTGATAGGAAGGTCGGCAGGCAGATGGCCGCTCTCTTGGAGCTGCAGAACAGCGCTTTCTAAGCCCATCTTGAACATGCCAGATGTCCTCTTGCCCAACTGCTTGCCGAACTCTTTAGAATTGATGTAAGCCAAGCGGTGTGCCTCCATCCGGGCGGGCTCGCCTGCTTGATGTAGCTTCAGGCTGTCAATTTCCGCCCGGAGGTTAGCTAGCTCCTTGTCTTTCTCCTCCAAGGCGACGCCTTGAGAGGCCAGCAGTCCTTCAGACAAATGGAGCTCGTCTTCTCGGGCGTCTAAAGCCTTCTCCTTGGCATTTAGGTCCGACTCCCGAGTCGCCAGCTCCTGCTCTTTTTCGTTCAGGGTCATCCGGAGCTCCTCCGAAGACTTCATCATCTTGTCCAGTTCCGCCTTCAAGGCTTGGGCCTCGACAGCCTTCTTGTCGAGGTCCGATCGGGTACGACGCTGCATAGCCAAAGCCTTCTTCCTCTCCTGCTCAAGGGTGGCGTGCAGGGAGGAAGATCGGGCATACGCCCGCTCGGCTGCCTCCGCTCGGGTGATTTCCTCCGTCAGTCGCGCCTCGGCGGAACGGAGTTTCTCCTTAAGGTCCAGTATCTCCGAACGGAGAATAGCGGTGCCCTCTTCGCCGGCCGGTAAGTTAGCGTGCGCCTGGCGGAGCTCCAATTCCGCGAGCTGCCGCTCGGCCGCTCGGCGTCCCCTGGTGTTGATAACCAGGGAATAGGCGACGCTCGAGCAGGAGGCCCAAAACTACAATAAAAATGTTAGAAAGAAGCAAGGTGATTAAGCATCAAAGCATCCGACTTACATGCGTAGCGTCCTGAAGGAATTGGTCTGCCAGTCGGATCGGGGGTCGGGAAGTCCCCTCCCTCATACCCTGCTCCCAGCAGTCCGCCAATTCCCCGTAAAGGGTAAGCCGCTGCTGGACTTCGAAGGGGGTCGCTGGGTCGACCGAGGGAAGATATACGCCATAGCCACACGGCTGCGAACGCCGCTCCCCCGAACGAGACGAACCCGGTGCGTCAGCTGACCGGCTCGCTCTAGCCGGGCTGGCAGTTGCCTCTGCAGGTTGAGAGTGAGAGCCCGACCCAGAAGTCCTCGGGCGCCTCTGCAAAGGTTCCGGGTCGGGAGATTCAGAAGAGGACCGGCCTACCTCCGTCGGCTCCTCAATACGGATAGAAGCGCTAGCTTTCCGCTTGGAAGGCAGAGACTTCTGCATGGAAGGCTGAACCTTCTGCTTGCCGGAGGATTTTGCCGGGGCAGAAGATTTTGATGAGCCGACCGGCTCCCTAGAACCAGTCGTCGCTGGTTGGGCAGAAGGATCCTGAGGGGTGGGCTCCGCGCTCTCAGGAATCGTAGGTTGGTCGGGCAGACTGGCCTGGCGCAGACGCAGTTGTTCAGCCGCCCGGGCGTTTAATTCTTCGTCATCCAGGCCAATGGCCTCATCGAGGGCCGCTTCCCACATCATCTCGGCTGCAAAATCAGAAGATGTTGAGTTAGGGAGAAAGAAGTACGAAACAAAAAATGACTTACAGAAGGTGCCGGGCAGGGCGGCAGGCACTCGGCTTAGCCCAAATATGTACAAGACGGCGTCGTTGAGAAGTTTCATGCCGTCGAAGTGTAGGCCACCGAGTAGAGAAGCAGCCATTATAAATAAGGGGTCGGATTTAAAGTTTCTTAAGGGAGCTATAGGGGGCATGTCTTCGACCCATCCGATCGGGAACCCAGGGCTGGTCGTAGGGCTTATGAAGAAGAAATGAGTTTTCCATCCCTTATTCGAGGAAGGAATATTCTCCACTATGGATAATTTGGCCCGGGCTTGGAGAAAGAAATTCCCGACCTCCTGCTTCTTCGGGTAATAAAAGAAATAAAGAACCTCCGGTCGGAGGGGGACTCGGTAAAGGGTAAAGAGAACTATTATGTTACACAATATACGAATGGCGTTGGGAGAAAGCTGGAAGATAGGAACATGGAAGAAGTTACAGAAGTCTACAATAAAGGGATGAAGAGGGTAGCGCAGGCCAGACATATGTTGGTCCCGGAAAAACACAAAGAAGCCGGCCGGGGGCTTGTGTGGCCTGTCAGCCTGTGTAGGAACGGCAATGTGGTAGTTCTCAGGGATGTCGTAGGCCAGTCGGAGGTCTGAGACGGTCTCGTCGTGAAGGGAAGACTCGACAGAGGTATACCACGCCGAGGCAGCCATGGAACAGAAAGAAAGGGAAGAAAAGGGAGAATCTGACCGTAGGTGGTGGCGGAAAGGATTAACCGACGGAGAAGCACGAGGGCGGCGGCGACGCGCGAAGACGGCGGCGAGGAGCGAGAAGTACCGAGTTAGAGAAGAGAACAGTGAAGAGCAAATGAGGGTTTCGTCGAATGCGGAGGCCTATTTATAGCTAGGCCGGAAGAAGGGAGACCGTCCGATGGCGGTCCACGTGTACGGAGATCGCCTCATCCAGGCCGTTGAGTCGTCCCACGATCAGCCTCGAAAAGGCGCGCCGCAGCCGCTGACGTCGCCTGCTGCGGCGGCAGGGCGCGTCGCCGTGTCAGCTAGTCGGAAGCTGCCGCGTGGCGGAAAGAATTACGCGCGTTAATGGCCATTAATAGTTCGTAATCATGGGGATAAATCGCATCCCGGTCGGCCAACCAGCGCGCGCCACGTGGCCCGGTTCATTAAAGCTGAGGTGATGCCGTTATGGCACCGGTCGCATCGGGCGTATCACATCACCTCATTCGACTTAGAATGTCACGTCTCCATTAATTGACTGACTCGGGTTATCCCTAGAAAATCGTCTTGGGGCGCGTGACACTCCACATTTCTTGCAACTTAAGGCAAACATTCTCCCGCCCAAACGTGTTCAACATACCTCTCATCGACTAACAACATTCGTCCGGTCGGACGCATTAACAATTTACGAGGACGTGGCGGCCCACGTTCCTCCGGTCAAAATCTTCATCCGCCCGGACATCTTCATCATGTCAATGGCTAGTCGGGGATGCGTGGCGGCCCACGCTCCCCTAGCACGCTTCGTCCAGCCGGACGGCCTCGTTAAAAAAGAAGGGTGCGTGGCGGCCCACGCCCCTCTCGACTAACAATCTTCTTCCGCCCAGACAGGGCAGACATACACAGCACCAGCTGTTGAGCATCGTGTTAAGCCGGCCAGATATTAATAGGGCAAAAAACGCTCGGCCGCAGAATGGTTGTACACACTTGTGGTCCAGTCAGTCGGACTGATCGCCTCCTTCGACTAGACTCGAGGGGAAGGCTATTGATCCTGCCATATAGTTGGCACCATACGGGCAGCCAACGTGGCAAACGACCTAGCCAGCTTCAAGGTCCACGTCATTGTACGGCAGCCAACTCGACAAACATCCTGGCCGGGCCCAGGGTCTTCGCCGGCCGGTCGGACTCAAGGCGGCCGGTTAGAATAAATATAGCGGTTCATCCGGCCGGTCAAACCCGGCCGACCACATTAAGGCTTACACGCCTCGTTCAGCCGAGTGCATCCGCCCGGCCACATTAAGGCTTACACGCCTCGTTCAGCCGAGTGCATCCGCCCGGCAGTCCTTTATGCCCATGCTTGATATCCATCCGGGCGTGCCGTCCGGGTGTCCACTCGGGCACTCTCTCGGAATCACCCTGGGATAAGGACAAAATACACCTGCACCAGCTGCAGGTAACAGGCTGTCACCACTCGTACGAACTGACACTCTCTGACAGGCGCCGACTTACAGAAACCTGTCTTTGTCCTCACATAAGACAAATAGTATACGACAAAGAAGGTTGGTTACAATCGACATAACCATACCATATCTTCTGACCCTGTCAGAGAATCCTGACACAGGCCATACTCAAATCGACATAACCATACCATATCTTCTGACCCTGTCAGAGAATCCTGACACAGGCCATACTTGGTCCTTTTCCCCGGCTATATAAGCCACTCCCCTCCTCATTATCAGGTACGCGCGCTCGCGAAGCTCCTCACCTACATTGCTCTATTATTCCTGTTCATCGGAGTACTGACTTGACCGTCGGAGTGCCTTGCCGGGACGTCTCCCGGCTAGGTTACTAACGGTCATCTTCCTCAGCAGGTCCACCTCCAGCCGTGCACCAGGCGACATCCGCTTCCGTTCCGTCGGAGGACACCCCCTACGGCGCTGTCATTCTGCGCGAGGACATCCCGTCGGCATCCACGTCACCCATCGCTACACCGTCATCCGGTTGCGGCTCCACTACGCTCGGCGACAGGATCAATTATAAACAGGACAAATTCTAGATAAGAATCCAATACTCTTTTCGCACTTGAAGAATATCAAAACAAAAACCAAACTTATTTCAAACTTAAACAAAAGCTTGATCAATAACCAACACTAAACGACTAACAAGATACATACTCCTCATTGCCCTTTCTTGAGAAGAATCCATGTCTGTGCTCTAGTTCTTTCAAATAAGAAATAAGCTCATCCGGCAAACCTCTGGGTTCGATACCTATTTCTTCCTCTAGCGATTGTAATTGCTGAATATGACAAAAAAGAACCCAGATGAATTAGAAATTACAATCACAAAAATAAAGGAGATGACAGTGTGCCATTTAACTTATGGTAACTATACAATCCTGATCAACTTGTCAAAATCCAATTTAAAACAAGGAGTTCAAAGGAATCTACATGAGATATGTGCGCTGTCTTTAGAAAAAGAAACTCAGATTCTGGTGGGTGTGGTCAATCAAATTTCCATTTACATATATCCTGATTAGTTGCTAGCATCTTTCCCTCAACCTATTATCTGCCCCAAATATTTATGTTTGCACGTGTTGCCGCTCCAATTCTCCACAGGTTTTTGGTAGCTTAAAGTTCGCTTCTACTAAAATTGTTTCTAACCTCAACCAGGAAACCATGGTGTAGGTGGATGGAAATAGAATCAGAATTGCTGAGTTATACATTCTGCCTTTATAGCAAAATTCTGACTCTATAAGCTCAACTGCATGGTGACACCCAATTTAAGAGCTTATTCCAAGTAGTTGAGACGTTTGGCTTGTTGTTATCCTTGCTACTAAAGCTCAGGACCAAATGACAATTCTAGTTTAAGGTGACATTTCCCTGAAGAATTTATAATCTGTTCTATTTCTTACTTAAAACTACAAATATTTGGTCCACAAACAAGGGTTTGAGAAACTATTTGTGTCACATATGTTATATTTGAATTATGTTTGTCAAATTTTTGCTGGTTTAACCTCAGATCTATGAGCACTTCTAGGCAACGTCTTTCCAATCCCTTCCCGCCGTCTGAATACCACATTTCTCTCTGCCACTCCCTACACATATATTGGTTTTATCAAGTTACAGTTGCAGCACAAGATTCAAGTTCTAAAATGATAATCAATACATTAACTTCAAATAAAGATTCTATGATTATTAATTATTAACAAGAGTTTATAATGAAGTTATTCAAATCTGATGTGATGATAGTAATGAAAAATGTAGCTGACATTACGATGACCACTCAAAAGAGCTTGAATTTTATTTTATGAAGTCACTTAGGATGAACCTGAGACAAATTTCTATAAGCATGAAAAGATCATTGAGGACAAGCAGGTTTGGATGTGTTGGAATTACAAAGCCCTCCATGGACTAGTATGTTATATACAATTGGCCTAGCATACCTCATAAGACATTGCATCCGTGTCAATGTTGTCATCTCTTATAACCTGTATGTCATGAAACATTTAACCAAGATGTGAGTAGAATACAAGAGACTGTTTCAATAAGGTTGGATTGCCAAACAACTACCAGATTAGAATTGTCAGTAGATGTAGATCCAGCATTCAAGGTAGACAACTCTGCTGTGTTTTCACCTAAATAGCAACAAGAACCAATTTAACATTTATATGCAAATGACCAAAAAAGATACAAGAAATCATATTCCAAAAAAGAATATACAAACATTATCAGGCTGTAGAAAAAGATGTATTAGCTTTTCATCTCAATCTTAAAAAAGGATTGTAATAATCTCACAGTTTCTATTATTTGAATAAAACTACTGCAGCAGCTCAGAACAAGAAGCAAGATAGTTCAGTTAAAAGAGCATTTAGATAAAAGAAAACATCCAAATTCTTGCTACTTTTTCAGAAAACATCTCGAATACACAAATATACAAAGAAGTTAAATGGATATAGATTTAAGCCTTACCATCTTCCAAATGATTTATTGCACTTTCTGTTGCATCAGCAGAACAATTCTCCAGAAATTGATACTGTTGAGCTAGAGCTTCATCGTATGCTGATACATGGGAGCTTTGGCTGCTTTGGCCAATTTCGAGATTTGGTCTACGTCTATTGCTTGAATTCTCCTGGAATGACTGATAAAGACTTGCCTGCAAAGAGTAGGTGCACAGAGACTAACTGCTCATTTACTTTGCAAAATTGTTGGAGCGAAGTGCAATACTGCCATGTTGAGAGGGCTCCTCACATAATCTTCTAAGGATAATATCTGGGGGATATGATCAGAAAAGAACCTAATCCAAATACCCTAATTTTTTGACTGCCCTCCAGTCTCCATTGGTACAAAAAAGCAGAGGTCTAGTGTTCTAATCCTATCAGTAAAAATCTATGTCTAAAAAACAATAAAACATATATCATCAGTTGTCAGTTCATATGCTGGGTTTGTGCCTGCTCATGTATGAGCCAAGCATTAACAATATAACTTCAAGATAGATGCATCATTGTTCACCAATTAACTTTGAAAAAAACATTAATTATGCTAGGGAAAGTTATTGTACAGAAATTCTATGGAGAATCATTTTTTTTTTCAAGAACTAAGAATATATTTATCTTCAACATTAAATCATGTTTGTCTCAACTATTTGGGTTAGCTACATGGGTCCATTACACCTTTCACTTCAATTGATTCAACTAGTCCAACTATAGAGTCTATGGTCGCCTTTAAGAACTATGATTATAATCAGGGGGTAAAAAAGTTTGATGTATACATTCATTAAGTGGCATAAAATTGTTTTAGAAAAGTGAACCTGATGCTGATTCTAGAATCAATAAGGGATGCATACCTTTTAACATGTCACATAAATGAATATAATAGTCACACGTGGTGATGGATATAATAGTGAAACAGACATCAAGGTTTCCATTGGATGTAATCCTCATGTGTATGAGTCTAATACTAGCAGGCAGTCTTGTATGGCAATCCTTTCGCACTAAGATTGATTTCGATACCATAAAATGAAACTAAGCTTACAAAGTATGAGTACAGCGACACCACGACGTAAGAATAAATATCAGACATGACATGCCCACTGTATAGTTTTTTTCCCGGCATATTAACTAGTAAATCAACTAACTAATGATTAACATCTGTCTTTTATTATTCTTAAGAACAAACATGAGCTATATAAACAGACAGTTTTGAAAATTTAATTGGATGCCCAATTAGAGGATTGTCTAACTGAGCATGTGGAACCATTTTTACAATAAAAAAATACCGCATCTATTTGACATTTCTCTGAATCAATTTCCCACTACAGGATGTTAGCTTTTAAAACTATTAAGCTTATGGTGGCTTTTTAAAATTAGAAAAAGAGTAAAAGAAGAAAATACTCCTATTTCACTCTCTTGTCTGAAGGATGAAATATTTCCTTTAATGTCTGTTGAGTCAGTTTATAAATTTAGACGTTTTGGTTCAATCAAAAGATAAAAGGAATGAATATTTCTCATAAGAAAAATGAAGAAAATATTAGACAAGAAATTGCAACAGAGAATATAGCCTTCAGACTGCATCAGGTGGTATGCTTAAAGTTATACAGAAGATAGATGGTAGCTCAAATAGGTCACACAAGGGAATCTAGACTATCCTTGTATGGTTGAAACTGCAAAAAAAAATACAAATACTTTTTGGCAAGCTCCAAAGTTCATATGAAACTACATGCATCAGTTGCTAACTTAATGCCATGTGTTCAGGGACCATTCAGAAACAGGAAAAAAACGAAAACACAAGGACAACTCACCTGAACTGCTATTTCATCAAGATTATAAGTTCCTTCCATATGATCTTCCAAGATGTTTACCACGCGATTGCGCATGTAATTAACAGTTACTTCTTGCTTTTCCTCGATTACAAGTTCTACCGCCATGTTCACAGTTCTAGCTCAAAGGTTCCCCTTTGTTCTGAAAGAATATTAGCTTAAAGAGTATTAATCGCAAAATATACACGAGGATTCACACCTCATTTTTTCAATGAAGTTTCAATTGCAAAATATTATAGGTCAGAACATATAATCAGTTAACAACGCTGGGGAAATAGTTGGGCAAGGAGAATTATTGCAGTAGGTGCAGACAGACGAATAAATGTCAAGTAAAATATGAGATTCTGCATGTTCCAAAGATTAAAAAGGAAAGGCTACTAAGGTCCAACTGCTCTCCCCATAAGTCCAATCATAGGAGTATAAATATTTTATCACAAAGATTGAAAAGAATACATGAGGATAAAGGAATATCTGACTTACTTTTCCTATGCACGAAAACCATCTTATTGAACTGTGATACATATAGTTGTTCTTTTCCTGATTCCATTCAAATGAAAACATGATTTCTCAACTTGTGGTTGCTTTTCCTGTTAGGGTTTTTTTTTCCACAACCTGATATTTTACAAACAAACAAAAATATGAACTAACAATTTTGATGGCCACTATCCCAAGGTAGCATGGCTGGTAAGCTGTAAAAGACCATGCGACATGATAGTTTCTTTCTCAAACACATCCGGGATAACGTCCTAGGATGTTCTAGCCATAAGATGGGGGAAAAAACTACAGGAATGTTGTGCAAACATCTTGATAAATTTAATTCGACTGCGCTAAGAAAACTAGTAAGTCGAAGGGCCAAAATTTCAAGCAAAAGAAATGAGGCAGACACCAAATAAACATAACTGAAAAGGCCCTGCAGAGATTTAGGAGATTGGTCAGATCATTTTGTAGCAAATATAGTAAAGGTACGATTTCGTGCGGATCCTACTAACGGAATCGAAAATGATTACTGACCAAAAAGTTGTTTTTAAAGTCCAACCAAATAAAAACACTCATGCTCGCAACAAAAGAGTACAAAAACAGAACTGCTACACAACTCCCACTACTCTAGTTTGTCAGTTCATCTCAAATTCAAGCATATCAAGGGAAAAGAGGTCGCCAACTCAAAACTCACCGAATAGTGAAAGTATGCATACTTGCACAACTGTGTACGTCTCCTATCTAAGGAAAAGAGATGGCATGCCAAAAAACCCCTAGGTTTAGCAAGGAAAAATGGCGATAAGGAGGCGGAAGGCTCACCTTAATGTGCCTGCTTCTTTCGCTGCCTCTGCCCTTATCCCCCCACACATATATATGTTTTTTCTTTCCCGTGACTGAGTTAGATCGGTGGGTGGCGGGTCGAAAGATTCCTGTTTTAGGGTTGGAGGCGGGTCCGAAGCATCTGTCGGCCGGGAGTCTTCGTCCAGGAGACGGAACAGAGCCGTGCTCGTCCGCTATTGGCGCATGGACTTCAGATCTCCCCGCGCTGTGGCCCATCGCCGGCCATTTACGTGAAGACGACAGCTTGCAAGCATCAGCTCCGCGGCTTGGTCTTGGACCTATTCATCCACGCCGCCTATTGACTCCCGTGCGGTCGTCGCCAACTCCCCCCATTGGCGACTTCCAAGCTTTCGATTCCATTTCCAACTGCCCATTTAATCATAAATCAATAAAAGTGAATACTCTTATGACGTCACTATTATTATTTTACAACTGAATTTTTTATAATATTTTTACTTTGCTTCTACATTTTCATTTATTTGTAATATTTTTTATAACATTTTAAAAAAATAAAGAAGAGATAAACATTTTAAAATCGGTAAAAAGAATTAAAATTTTATGGAAAAAAATTAAAATATAAAATGATTGAAAAGTAAAATTTAAAAATACACATGAAATTAACCTACAAAAATCAATGTCCCTTTCTATGTCTTTCTCTTTCAAATGTGGACCCAATTTTGGGTTTAACTTATTTATTTGGAAGTTTTGGTGACCAAGATACCGAAAGACTTGAGAGTCAACAATAATATTTATAAGATTTGATCGATTGGATGAATTAGACTTATGTTCTCTTCTCTCCTTCGTCACCGATGACCTATTTATCATGACCTATTGTGTGTTTTTGTGTCACGTCTTGTTGTGCATCGATCATCCTCTATTGCTCGTTCCACCATATTTCATTAGTTATCTACGATATGTCATTGTCTTTATGCACAATTATAGTGTATTAGAAGAAAATTGAAAATTTTAATTCATTTGTGTTCCAGACTCGCTCAACCCTATCAATTTGAATATAATTTCTAATTATTTTTCTTCCAAATAGGATTAGCAAGACGTCTTTCTACCGTTCAGATAAATCACTAATGCTGTGTTTATGGTGTTCAAGGGATTTTAAAAGAGGGTACCACCTAATGATCGCCTCGAATGTTGATTGAAGATTGACCACTAAATCGCCGACCGGATGATTGGGAGGTTCGGCCAGATGGTTGGGATGCCTGGCCGGGTGTTCAGAGAGGATAGTGAATGTGGGTTCCTGTGAAGAAAGAGAATCGTTAGAGGTCAGCCGGGGGATACCTGGTGCGGGCACTTTGATGATCAAGTTATGACTCTGGTGGACAGAAAATGAGAGGGGAACTATAGAACTATAGAGCATAGAGTATACCTGCATGTGAAGAAGGGAGTGCTCCACGGTTCTTCTACAATTTTCCGCTCTCATTTTTCTTCCGCCGAAGCCCTGACTTAATCGTCAGAGTGACTGTGCCGGGGGCCCACTCTCAACCTCTAACCGTCTTTTTTCTCTTAGTTGTCGACGTGCACTCCTTCTCGAGTGCCTGGCCAACCTTCCCGAGCGTCCGGTCAGCCACCCCGAGCGCTCGACCGATAAGGCAGCAGTCAGTCTTTGGTCATCGGTTCACCTCTTAGCAACGTCATCGGCCTGAAAAGTTTGCTCCCATGAGAAAAGGCTAAGATAACCCACTTCTAGTTGCTTTCTTAATATTCTCTTTTATTGTTTACCTTCTTCATTCTCTCATACTGCTTGTAAAATACTACATATAAAAAAAATACATAAACAAGGGTTAAAATTGGAAATAACTTTATAGAATATGTTAGAAAGTTTTCAAAATTTTTAGAAAGGTTTGCGGTGATTAATGGGCACGAGATGGACTATTTCCAAATTATTTAAGGAAAAATTTAATTTTCGAAACTTTGATATATATATATATATATATATACGACATTTTACCAAAGGGCGCATGTAACTTTTCGAACTAACCAAAAGGCACAAGCTACTTTTATGTTTACCAAAAAACACACTTTTTTCAATACTCTTCCCATTTTATTCTTCTGTCAAATCTAACTTATATGCATTCAATCACTTTTTCCTTTCCTCTCTCTCTTATGACGCAATGTATCTTCTCTTTCTTCTCTCTTTTAAATGGATGATGCATGCAAAACATGGAAAATAACAGGCCCAACGTGGGCCTGATATGAAGCTGTTCGACTTGGATAGGATCGTCATCAACTGCGACAGCGATGACGGTTGGGATATCGACCAGTTGGACTACAGGAGATCTCCGACCAGCTTCGTCCAGAGGTGGATCAATCACCGATGTTATTTTTGCATTGTTCTTGAAGTTCTCTACTTTTTAATTTTGACTCAAGTTTTTTTTCGAAAATAAATTTTAAGAATTAAAAGGAAAATAAAATGAAATAAAATTTTATCATCAAATAGTTAAAATGAGTTGAAACATACGTGTTTTTTATATTTAGATTTGAATATTAATATTTAAATTAATTAAAATACTCTTGCATTAAATCAAAACTAAAAGATCATATCAGACCTACGTTGGGTCTGATATGGAATCATATCAGGTCCACATTAGGTCTGATATGGAACCAAATCAGGCTCAACGTGGGTCTGATAAAATTCGTATCAGGGGCCTAATATTAGATTTTTTTTCTTGATTATTTGTTATTATATTTTAACACTTGGGAGAAGTCCAAATAAACAATAGATTACATATTTGAACTTCCTGTAACCTCAGAAAATCCATGGGAACTAAATTTATGAAATTAAAGCTTTCTAAGTCAATTATTTGGTTTTGGTCAAAATCACTGATTTGACCGTAGAGAGCTCCGATTGTAAAAATTTCAGTTCCCTGTGGATTTCTGAGGTTACAAGGAGTTCAAATATGCTATCTATTGATTATTTGGATTCTCCGAGGTATTAAAATATAATAACAAAGAATCCATAAAAAAGTCAAATATTGGGCCCATTAGTCCTGATATGAATTATATCAGACCCAATGACCTAATGTGTGATTTTTTTCTCGATTTCCCGTTATTATATTTTAACACCTTGGAGAGGTCGAAATAAACAATAAATAACATATTTGAGCTCTTTATAAACTCAGAAATCCACGGAAACTGAAATTTTTACAATCGGAGCTCTCTAGATTAAATAAGTAGTTTGTGGTCAAAATCCACTAATTTGACCTAGAGAGCTCCGATTGTAAAAATTTCAGTTTCGGTGGATTTCTAAGGTTACAAGGCATTTAAATATGTTATTCATTATTTATTTTGACCACTCCTAGGTGTTAAAATGTAATAACGAAGAATCGAGAAAAAAGTCACACATTGGGGTCGTTGGGCCTGATATGGAATCATATCAAGGTCACATTGGGCCTGATATGGAACCAAATCAGGCCCAACGTGGGTCTGATAAAATTCGTATCAGGGTCAATGGGCCCAATATTAGATTTTTTTATTGATTATTTGTTATTATATTTTAACACCTGAGAGAAGTCCAAATAAACAATAGATACCATATTTGAACTCCTTGTTACCTCAGAAATCCACTGAAACTAAAATTTGTGAAATTAAAGCTCTCTAAGTCAATCATTAGGTTTTAATCAAAACCCACTGATTTGACATAAAGAGCTCCGATTGTAAAAATTTCGGTTCCTATAGATTTCTGAGGTTACAAGGAGTTCAAATATTTTATCCATTGTTTATTTGGACTCCTCCGAAATGTTAAAATGTAATAACGAAGAATCAAGAAAAAAGTCTAATATTGGGCCCATTGGGCCTGATATGAATTATATCAGGCCCAACGACCCCAATATGTGATTTTTTTTCGATTCTTCGTATTATATTTTAACACCTTAGAGAGGTTAAAATAAACAATAAATAATATATTTGAGCTCCTTATAATTTCAGAAATCCACGGAAACTAAAAATTTTACAATCAGAGCTCTCTAGGTCAAATTAATAATTTTTGGTTAAAATCTACTAATTTGACCTAGAGAGCTCCGATTGCATAAATTTCAGTTTCAGTGGATTTCTAAGGTTACAAGGTGTTTAAATATATTATCCATTATTTATTTTGACCCCTCCTAGGTGTCAAAATGTAATAACGAAGAATCGAGAAAAAAAAATCACATATTGGGGTCGTTGGGCCTGATATAATTCATATCAGGCCCAATGGGCCCAATATTAGACTTTTTTCTCGATTCTTCGTTTTTACATTTCAACACCTCGGAGAAGTCCAAATAAATAATGGATAGCATATTTGAACTCCTTGTAGCCTCAGAAATCCACGGGAACTAAAATTTATGAAATCAGAGCTTCTACGTCAATCAGTGGGTTTTGGTCAAAATCCACTGATTTAACCTAGAGAGCTCCGATTGCAAAAATTTCAATTCCCGTAAATTTCTGAGGTTACAAGCAGTTCAAATATTTTATTTATTGTTTATTTGGATTTCTCTGAAATGTTAAAATGTAATAATGAAGAATTGAGAAAAAAATTTAATATTGGGTCCATTGGGCCTGATATGAATTATATCAGGCCCAACGACCCCAATATGTGATTTTTTTTTTATTCTCCGTATTACATTTTAATACCTTGGAGAGGTCAAAATAAATAGTAAATAACATATTTGACCTCCTTATAACCTCAGAAATCCACGAGAACTGAAATTTTTTTAATCGGAGCTCTCTAGGTCAAATTAGTAGTTTTTGGTTAAAATCCACTAATTTGACCTAGAGAGCTCCGATTGCATAAATTTCAGTTCCGATGGATTTCTGAGGTTACAAGGCATTTTAAATATATTATCCATTATTTATTTCAACCACTCCTAAGTGTTAAAAATGTAATAACAAAGAATTGAGAAAAAAAAAATCATACATTGGGGTTGTTGGGCCTGATGTGGATTCCATTGGGTTAACGTCCTAGCCGTCGTTGCTGTCATAGTCGACAACAGTCCTATCGAAGTCGAATAACTTTCATATCAGGCTCACGTTGGGCCTGATATGAAAAAAATATCAAGCTCGCGTTGGGCCTGATATTTTTCCCATGTTATGCATGCATCCATCTAAAAGAGAGAAGAAAGAGAAGAAAAAAGAGAAAGGAAATGCATGAAAAAGTGTGAGGAATGAGAAGAGAGGACAAGAAAGAGAAGATATGTTGCGTGCATAAGAGAGAGAGAGGAAAGGAAAAAGTGATTGCATGCATATAAGTTAGATTTGACAGAAGAGTAAAATTGGAAGAGTACTAAAAAAAGTGTGTTCTTTGGTAAACATCAAAGTAGCTTACGCTTTTTGGTTAATTGGAAGATCCGCTAGCACTTTTGGCCAACCATCATTGTAGATGCAATCATGCCCTAAATAAGAAGTTTCGATGATTGACAGTTGTTTAAGTTTAACCTAATACATGGGATTTAACATTGAGGTTTAGTGTACAGTAATGCAAGAAGTTCAAGGAATGGTGGGGGACCGGATTCTTGGCATGAAGACCCGGAGATGAGGAAGCTCTTGGTCAGAAGTCCAAGAGATGGTTGGGGACTGGATTCTTGGCATGAAGACCCGGAGATGAGGAAACTCCAGGCAAGATGTCCTAGGGATGGTCGGGGACGGAACTCTTGGCATGAAGACCCGGAGATGAGGAGGCTCCAGGCATGAAGTCCAGGAAACAAGATGTTTCGCTGGCACAAGATAATTGGATCAATTGAGAACAACGCAAGGATATTTAGGATTGAGAATCCTAAATCTGTGCGTATCAATCGATCAGGCAATCGATTAGAAGGAGATCAATCGATTAGTGAATTGATTAAGAGTTATTCTGTGCGAAAACAGAATGCTCCCTAATCAATCAGTCAATCGATTAGGAGCTTTGTAATCGATTGATGAATCCATTAGGAGCTATTCTGTGCACAAACAAAATGCTTCTTGATCGATCAGTCAATCGATTAGGAGCTCTGTAATCGATTGGTCAATCGATTCGGAGCTATTATATGCGCAAACAGAATACTCCTTAATCGATCAGTCAATCGATTAGGAGTCCTGGAATCGATTGGTAAATCGATTAGGAGCTATTCTGTGCGCAAACAGAATGTTCCGTAATCGATCAGTCAATCGATTCAGAAGCTCCCAATTGATTGGACGATCGATTAAGAGACATTCTGTGCGAAAATAGAAAGCTCCCTAATCAATTGGTTAATCGATTAAGGAACCTCTTAATCGATTGATGGATCGATTGGGACACATCCCTCGTTTGAACAGAAGGGTCCTGAATCAATTGTTTAATATATTAAAGAGACTAATCGATCAGTGCATGCTCCCAATCGATTAATGTTCAAAATAACGTAATCACAGCCGTTCATCTGAGATCCGTACTGCTCAACGGCTACTTAGTAATCGATTGGGGTTTTCGCCAATCGATTCGTGACGCTAGAGAAGACCGTTAAAAGCAGGCGACGAAGCACAACGCAAGACTACTGTTCCATTGCAACGCTGCTAAGTTTTGGTGCTCAAGTTCTCTGCTCAAGCTCAAGTTTCTAACACCATCTTCAAGCAACCAAAGGAAGGAGAATCAAGCCTAGAGTGTAATATTTCTCTTCTTCTCCTTTGTGTTGTTCTTTTTGTGAAAGCTTTCGAGGGTGTTGTAAATGGGTTTCTCCACCTTCGGTGTTATTCCGAGAAGGAGGTTTCATAGTGAAATCCGTGATCGCTAGTGTGGACCCTTGGATTAGTCACCTCAAGGAGGTGGATACCAAGTAAATCAAAGTGTTAACATTGAATTTGGAGGTGTTTGACTTCTAGTTTCTACTGTGAAGAAGAAAAACCAACTGAAGCGCGCTATTCACCCCCCCCCCCCTCTAGCTCTACCGGTCCTAACAATCATCACTTTCAGCTGACCACAACTACCTCTAATTGCCTTGACACAACCTCCAGCTGCCTGCGACCACCCTCGATTTTCTAAATTCTTGTCGCCTGCTAATTGTCTCCCAACTCGTTTCCATCTCTAGCCAGTTGCTACCAATACTTATGGCTGCTCCATGGTATCTCCAATCGATTTGTTCCTTAGAGTGAAATATAACACTTTTTCACTATATTCATATGAAAATTGTATAATTAGTGATATTTGATTTTTAAAAATCAATTGACTAAAGATGTGGTTATATGTATGAAATTAATTCGATATGTCTCATATTCAATACTATCATTTGATTATAAAGATGAGTCATTGTTGTACGTGAATTCAATTAAATTATTTTCATATTTGAATATAGCCTAAAAATGAATTCTTATAGGTGAAATTGATTTAATGATTTTCCAATCTAATAATCCACTTCTTATGCTACATGGTCTTTCTTCTTCTTTTCTTTGGGGGGGGGAGGGACCAAGGGCATAGGCGATCATCAATTCCTTTACACAGAGACGTAGCTAGGATTTAAAATTATAAGGGGCTGGCCAACTATAATTAATTTAAAAATATAAAAAAATATATATGAATAATATGTTTTAAAAATATAGAATAAAAGTATTTAATATTCAATATATTCAATTCAAAAATATAAAATGAAAATACTATTAAAATTATGTTTTTCGATTCATCTGAAATCAAAATCATTAATTATTATATTGATAATAATTTTTTTCTCAATATAGATTACTAATAATATATAAAAGCACATTTTCCATCTTATTACGAAAAATTATCATAACAAATTTTATAGTCAGAAAAACTTATTTCATTTTTATAGTAAAAATGAAAAACAAAAAATAATTATAATGATCAAGAACATATTATATATATATATACACACACACTATTGCAAGAGTTATTAAATACTAGTTAAAAAATAGGAAATAAATAAACTAACTCATTAAATACAAAATTATGATATTAATTTAAATCAAATTAGATTTAAACTAAAATTAATGCGTAGATGGGAAGATAAGAATTACAATGATTTAAATCAAAATCAATTTATATTTAATTTAGTAAAATTATAATTGAATAAGTGATAAATTAAATCTTCTCTTTAAAATAAATTAGAATATCTAAAAAAAATCTTCTCTTTCCTATTTTACTTCCTCTCTTTCATACACGTGTAACAGCTCAATATTGTCCTCCGTAAACCGTTTTTGACATGTCTCTCTTTTTTTTTTCTCCTCTTGTTTTTTCACCGATAGCAAATCTATATTTGCTTGTTCTCTCTCTCTCCTCCCTAATTTTTAGTTAACTCAAAAGATAGGCGGGGCTGGAGCCCACCCTAGCCCAAGGGTGGTTCCACCCATGCCTTTACAGTAGATCTTAAATTTTTTATTATCGTTCTTCAACTTTGCAAATTTTGAAGCCATGTGTAATGCAATAGTCTATGGGTGTTGCCCTTGCTTGTGGCTTATCAACAAATATATATAAGATTCACCTTATATGACAAAAAGAGAAGAAAATTGATAGGAACTAAGGGCCTATCACATGAAAAATTAAAGAAAAAGAAAATAAAAAATAAGAAGGGAGATAGGGTGATTATTAAGTGGATAGGAACTAAGGGCCTATCACGTGGAAATTCAAGAAAATAAGAAGGGGGATAGGGGATCATTTCGAGAGGATCGACCTCAATAGTCAGGTGATCACTTCGAAAGGATCAACCTCCAATAATCAAGTGAAATTGATTAATCAAAATAAATTTTTGTCTTCCAAAGATACATAACATCTCTTTAAATATACACACAAGATTATCTATTCCAGAGAAAATGTCTAACTTATCTAAAAAAAATCTTATCTTAAAAAGAAAAAAATAAAAATATTTATTTAAATTGATCCATTAAAGGATCTTATCCTAAGGATAAAATTTTGAAGGCTTCATTTAAATAGTTCTATTAAAGTATCCTATAAAAAACTTTAATCACGGTTAGCATGAGTGAAATAGTGAAAAAAAAACATAAATGAAAGTGCAAGGAGTGTGTAAGACATACTGTAAATCAATCTTCCCCCTCCTTTGAAATGTAGGAGGTGTCGCTACTTCCTGATCATCCTCATGTCCACAAGAAAGCTAATGCTCATCCTCAGATGCAGTGTAATCAAATGCTCCTTCTTCTTCCAAATTCTTATCCACGTTGCCATCTGATGGGTTGTAATCTTCATAGGGATCAACATCAGTTGTTGACTTCTTTCTATGACGATGCTTCTGACTTAAGTGGCTAACTTTGCATGCTTCGATCAGAGGTTTGGTGGACTTCTTTAGTCCCTCCGCAGTCAACATCAACCATTGCACATAATTGTAGAGATCTACAAAACAACTTAGTGAAAGTCATTTACATCACAGGATCCAAAAAATATAAAACAATATGCAAACAATATCACATTAATAAATTCCAATTTATTGTGAATTTGATAAAATCCAATCAATCTCATAAGATACTTACATTATACAAACCCGAAAATTAGAAAGAAAATAGAGACAATATCACGATCACTAAAAAAAAAGTCAACAGTAATAATACCAAATGTTTCTGTTGGCATTCCACCATTCAACATAACATTGATAAAACAATAAAAAAACAAGATTTTTGAGAACCCATTTGACTTGTCTATTTAAGAGAATTAATGCGGTTGTCTTCGCATATGAACTCAAATTCAAGAAAAGGAAAGATAGCTAGAAAAAAACACGTGATCACTCGTTCCTTCTATAAATCAAATAATTAGTTGAACAAACTTAATTATCAGTCCAATAGTATAATTCCCGCCCACAAAGCATAGGGCTATCCCAAGGGGATTGTTCGAGATCATTCTTAACCGGGATGAAACACGATGAATGCACTGATTGAATTAGAAGATATTTATAATCATTATAAATTGTATCTTTTTCTCAAAATTAAAAAGTCTAAAATACTCCTAATAAAATTGGAGATCAAAATAAAATATGATACAAAGCTTGAGACTAAAAAATTAAAAAAATATAATTTGATATTAAAATTGTTATTTTTAAAATTTTAGACTAAAAAAAAAGATAAACATCCAACTTTAGATTATAAAAGTTTTTTTAAAAATTTTGTATCAAAATTGTCAATTTAGTATTAAGTTTGTGATATGAAGAATGCGTGCCCTAAAATAATATTATTAAAAATTAGGGGAGTCATAGCCCCTCCAGGTCCTAATGTAAATCCACTCTTGACTTGAAATGATACTTGAGCAGTAGGTAAGGTTGCCACACCAACGATGCTCAATAAGAGATTGCAACACAAGATCAAATCCTCTGTTCCCCTTTTTCCATGTCCTCGTGTCCCAAAACCATCGTTCATTGCTGGTGGCACGCCCGATTGTCACCAAAATACGGCGCGACCTCCGGCCGTTCGCGCCGACCTATACCTTGGGGGAAGGTGAACCTATCAAAGATCACTCTCAATTGATGGCGATCCCTTGGGTTCACCTTTCCCAGGGTATAATTTAGTCGGGACGGGCGACTAAAGGTCGTTGGCAGTGTCCGAGCGGCAATTGGGCATGCCACCGGCGGTGATCGATTTTGAAACATAAGAATAGGAAAAAAATAGGGATCAAGTACTCACTCCTACAGCTCATGGCAGGAAGAAATCATAAGGTTTGACTATTCCATGATTCTAAGTAGCGAACCACTTAGGAGCTTCATGTGGGCTGGTCCTTGACCTCATATTTGCTGTATAATTTGGTCACGAATATGGAGAAAGTTTTTGATAGGGGCGAATCCAATGGCTTGCTCTATCCGTGTATGAGGTAACGATGATGAATCGATCAAACCCATAAGAGACCTTTGTATTTGGATTTTCCATAGTGGTCGTTCGTAGAAGGTAAATTCACTGTCTTAATGATTTAATCAAGAATTGGTCTGACAAATATAGTAGACGATAAATATAAATACATAGACGAGAAATACATGATGAAGTAAAATTAAATAGTCTATTTTTAAAAATCGACTCATGACAATTATATTGATCATACGTTCATCATCTCTCCTATGAACTGGGAACATAGCAAGCTCTTTCTACGTTATAACGTTATATGATATAGTCGTAGTTCTTGTGTCGCCATGTGATCGGGTCGGATCCAATTTGATGGGTTTACTAGTCATTGCTTAGTGAGGTCAATGGACGGTTCTGATCCACTCTGGATCTGTCGCATAGAGGACTCCCTGCGCGGTCGCTGCTTCATTACGTTTTCGCTGCATCGTTTTATTATGCGTCCACCCATTACAGGGCGTTTATATAGGCATCGGTCCTAGGGTTGGGTGTTTAGCTGCGAAGGGGAGTCTTCTTCGAACCAAACACTGGTCTCGTTCGATTCGGCGACGATGGCAGATGCGTACTGGAGGTACGGCGAAGCCCTGCAACAGGCAGCCGCAGCAGCGTCCATGGTCGCTCCTTCCGCGGCGTTGAAGCGCCAGCGCA
Source organism: Boesenbergia rotunda (assembly GCA_024364735.1). Lineage (NCBI taxonomy): Eukaryota > Viridiplantae > Streptophyta > Magnoliopsida > Zingiberales > Zingiberaceae > Boesenbergia > Boesenbergia rotunda. Next base: position 261,492 of record JAGFNQ010007444.1, read on the forward strand.
CGGAGTACGCTGGTTTGTCATCCTAGTCGATCTCGCTGTCGAGCTACGCTGTTTCCCCGTGCATGTTTATTTTGGATTTGTCACCTTTTATCGTTTCTCAATCCTTCCTGGATCTTCTCGAGATCTGCTAGGGCTTTTAAGTTTTCTTATAGATAAAGTCATGGTTGTCGAAGGGGCGAAGGGATGATATTTTTTTTTTCCTGTTGAGTGGGAGAATAATCATTTTTGGTTGTGGATGGTGGGTTGCTAGGAGAGTAGATCCAAACTTTTGCTTGGCAGAGGCGAAGCAGTGATTTTTTATTATTATTATTATCATTATCCTGGGCGGGGGACAAGAGATCAATTTTATTGTTATTTTGTGATTACGGAATGATGGGAGAAGAGAAAGCCATGATTTTTCATTGAATGAGGGTGAGGGGTGTGAGTAAGAACATAATTTTATGGTCATGGTGGTAAGAAAGAACAACTTTTATGGGCTTGGCTTCCCACTGTCGCATCATTTTAAGGTTTATCTGCATAGACTCAAACAATGGTCTGCTAGCCAAGTTTCAGTATTCATTATGAGAAATCTTTTTCCTCCTTTCCGGTAAGGGGTTTCCCTGTTTCTCACTATAAAATGCTATCATACGATTTTCTATGTTTTTTCATGCTATTCCTGCAATTCATATGCTCGTGTCTCAACAAACAATCGATGAAATTATTAAAACGAATGGATACAGAATTCCTTAAATCTAGTGATTGTTATTGATAAAGAATAATGGTAGAGGAGAACAGGAACTTCTAGTCATATGTGATTGTTATGATTCTTTTATGCTAAAATGGACAATAGAAGTTATTAGAAAGTATACAATAAAATATTAATATTTGAGAGTAATTGGGCCTTTCTTCAATAGATGATTAAAATGAAAAAAAACATACTGAGATGATATAGACATGCTGAAACGTGATGAGTTAATTATGTACTTAGAATAGTTAAATCTATTAGAGTGGAGAGTAGAAGCTATAAGGGATTAAAGTGAGATCAAGAAGAACAATAGTTAATGCAATAGAAACTAATTTAATTAATTTTAATATTGTAAGTGACATGACCATCTATGGAGATCAGTGAAGGGATAATAATCAACTGATCCCAATTAGCTAGGGCAAACATTACTTGATGATGATGATGGTGGTGGTTATGAATCTACAGCAAGGTGGATGATTGGTGATAGATGGCCTTCATGTAGTCCACTATAGATGGCCCTATATAGTTTATAGAATTTTGACCCTATGTTATCTGAATATTGCTGCTTGATTGATGTGGAAGATCGGCTGTCCAATTGTTTTAATTCTTGACAACTTTTGAGTAGCATATTGTCTCTTGGGAATGGATATAATGTTATTTATGATGCTATCATCATAGAACATTATTTCTTACTAACTGAATTCATTTTACTTAAGATGTTCCTGGTGGTTCTGAAATGCTTGGCTATTACCCTCGTGAAGATGACAGGGGCACCCATCGTGTAATCAGAGACACTGAATCTATTGGTGCATCATATGACCGTTACTTGCGCAATGGGGTATGGTATTTTGCACCAATGTTTTGACATTTGCACAAGTTCTTTGTTGGAGTTTGATTTTGATACTTCCTCATAGGTTTCTGCATTCCCCGGTGGTGAACCTGTTAGGACTGTCAGTGGAGGCATTAGTGGTCATCCTGTTGATGATAGGCGTATGCTAGGTGTTGGAGGCTTGGATAGTCGGAGTGTGGGATATGGTGGACGTCCTGAACCACCACTTCCTCCTGATGCCTCCAATACTTTGTTTGTGGAGGGTGTCCCTGCGAACTGTACTCGCAGGGAGGTGTCGCGTATCCTTATGACTTGTTTGCCTTCTGATAATAAGCTCTAGTCCATTGCAATTCCTTTACTCCATTTGCAGACATTTTCCGTCCTTTTGTGGGTTTTCGTGAAGTGAGGCTTGTGAACAAGGAATCTAGACATGTAAGTTGCATTTTTCTAGTTTCTTTTGGTATATTGGCAGTTAGTGTGCTCATTTTTTTTTCTGTTCAATTTTCTTGCAGCCTGATGGAGAGCCACTTATACTATGCTTTGTTGATTTTGCTACTCCAGCCCAAGCTGCAATCTCTTTGGAAGCTTTGCAAGGTGATGATACTATGTCTGATGTGCTTGATATCTGGCTTCATTTACTCAATTTCTTGGTTCTTTCTTACTGTTCTCTGTTGCATACAGCACAACAATCTTTAATAGATTTTCAGAATTTATTTCTTACTGTTCTCTTTTCTCTATATTGTCAAAATAGGCCTTCATCAATCTGACAACCGAGAGTTAAATTATAATCTAAGTTCTTCGTGAACAAGAGAGTTGTGATATTGTCATACACAGATTTATAGAGGTCAAGTTGCAATAGTTTCACTTTTAATTTAGGAACAGCTTGCAGCATCCTTGTTGCTTTGTAGGAGCGTAAGGGCTAATGAAAATTTTACTAACCTCGTTCGTAAGAACTACTGACAATGGGAAAACTATAATAGATGGCCCTATAACCCCAATTAGCCAGTTCGAATAAGGGCATGATCTTTGATTTATTGGATTTCTATTACATTCCTTTTCCATCAGAGTTGTGTTAAGCTGAAAATTTGTCGTCGTCTGTGAATCTCGTTCCTATAAAGTGTTATGCTGGGAATTTTGTTGGCTGATATTGAGTCGTGTGTGCGTTACTGCCTCTTTTGTCATCGTTATTATCGTAAAATCACGTTTGTTTTTACAGTGCGTTATTTACGTTCAACGGAAATCCGCTAATCTTGGGTAAAATCTGGCTCGGTCCACAGTGCGAATTAGTCACGGCTCGATTTTGCAGGTTATAAATTCGATGAAAATGATCGTGATTCAGCCAACTTGAGGCTGCAGTTTGCTCGCTTTCCTGGTCCGAGGCCTGGCGGGCCTCGTGGCAGGCGTTAAACGTGGGATTTACGTTTCCAGGTGACACGGAATCAATGTTTTACCTTCTCCGTAAGCTCGACAAAGCGGCTCAGCTGGCATACAAGAGAATTTAACACGATTATTGCTATACGATCACTTTCTTGTAGGTTCTATCGATTGGGGAGGCTCGGTCGCTCAACGCTTAACGGTCCCTGTCTGGTTACTGCCCCTTAGAACTAGCTATAACATGCTTATTTGTGAACCTTTGCGTGTATTTTTCTTTTACGGACAGCCAAGTTTGTTTGGTATATGCGCACTTCTAAAGTGATGACTAGGAAGGCCTATGTCGTACAATCCTACCTATCGAATGCCTTTTTGTCAAGTTCCTGTTTAAATTTTAGAACTGGTGACATGGTATTGTATTGGTTAAGTCAACTCCCTGTTTTATGTTTCTAGTTTTGCCTCTATTACTATTCAATTTGTGATATTTGCACCTTTTGTGATTTTTATGCTATCTCATGGTAAATTCCATTCAAAATTTAATGTTCACAAGCTGTTATTGAAATTGCAAGTCTCCTCATTGACATAATCTCATTCTGGATATTGATTTTTCATCGGTGTTCTTTGCCCTGAGGATTTACATTTAATCTGCATGTTTATCTTCGAAAAGATTTTAGTTGTTTGTGGTGCTATACTTAACAGGAACAAACTTTGTCTGATCAGTTGAGCTTAATTCTGTGCATTTTTTTTTCTAAGTTGACCGATTTTTTAGTCTGACTGATGGACGCATAGTTGCCTATTTCTCAAACTTGCTTTGTAGGGTGTTCTATAATCATGTGATTGGTCTGCCCATCAAGCTTGATGTCTTACATCTTGTTGTGTAAACTTGGCTATTTCACTACTGTTTTTTCATCTTAAGTAATTAAATGTTGTCATTTATTAAGATTCAAGGCTCTTTCGATGAATCCCAGTGACCATTTTGATTGCTTTTCAAAATGCCATGGTCTATTGAATCGAATTTTAGGTTATGGATTGCCTGCTGGTGAGGCCAATCAAAGATATGTTCAACCTTATGCCTAGCAAAGGCGGCAACTTGTGGATCAGATCCACTTCACCATGTTTTTTGCATTAACGATAGCTGAAATGTTTTTGTGTTTGACCACGAAATGTCTACCACGCCGTTTGAAGGCTACAAATATATTCTACGATTATATGGATTTGAATATAGCATTTCTATCACTGTTGGTTGAAGTTTTATTTGAGATGTAATTGTTGGTCGAGATGTTATTTGATGTGCATCAAAATTTGTTGCATTATTTTTTCGTGAATTGTATTAGTGTAGATATTATTATGCCCATGATCAGTGGTATAGTATTCTTATCAAATGACTAGTAGGCATTGAAACCATGTGCACTGTTGTGTATTGACCCGTGAATAACTTGTTTGTAACGAAGACGGCAACAAGAACATTATGCCATAGTTGACGTCTCAATTATTTGAGATCATTTACGCGAATCAATCTTACAGCTGCAAACAAACTGCTCGTAAATATAACAAACATTTGGACGCTTATTGCTGACACCGAACATTTAGACTAGGACACATACTGCAAGCAATTTTGTTCGCGAGCATCTTTCTTGTGGTGCCAAATCAAGTATCGTTATTCTGCAATCAAGAAAATAAGAGTCAGTATTTAGTGATCAATATATATATCTATATACATATATATATATGTGATAAATACATTTTAAATTTATCAACAAGTTCATCATTCTGAGTTGGGCATGGTACGGCCCTAGCCAACCAGGCTCACACCCTTTCTGTGGTGGGGTTGGAGCGAAGATTCGATCGGTGCTGTCCTTGGTTCAGCTTGGATAAAACCAAGCCATCCTCACCTGTGCTCGATCAATTGACACCTTTGATAGTGGGTCAAAACTAGGTTGATCCATATATGATTTCAGTTTAAGGTGATGTTACGTAAACTGATCGTGATACTTTTGCCGCTAGTATCCGAGACACTTTTTTTTTTCTGAGGAAGAACAATTTTAAATTCTGTGCTGTGACGTCGAGGACTCTGTTGAGTGCAGGGCCCCAACCAACAGCCAATGACTGGCACAGCTTTTGGAGTTCCAGCCAAATGATGGAGAACAAACATTTTGCGTCGTTTCCTCCGAGGACGAGATGCATCTCCCTCACTGACTGTCAATCTAAAGATAAAAAGACAAGATAAGGATTTACCGATAGATTTTGCTCCCCCGGGTATCAGAGGTATCAGAGGCTTCCTGCTTTTCTTCATCTGCGCGTCTGCGACATTCGTCGTGGCTTCCATCTCCGGGTGGACCTTCTTCTTCAACAATTTTGTAATCAGCTACCCATTCACCACCAAGCCAATAACATTTTGAGAAATCAAAACTCTTGGCAAACAATTATCATCACGCTCGCGAACATTAGAGAGTAGAAACATGTACCTTCTGTAGTTTCCTAGTTGGGTTGTTGGCGTTGCCTTTTGTTGTAGCTGATTGAGCTTCTTTCCTGCTCTGCACCTTCTTGTCGTGGATAATCAAATACTGGTTTGATTTAACATTCATCTTCTTGTTTGGATTTTCATCGAGATCGTTCATTGTTGAAGCATCAGCGGCAAAAAGATCGGCAAGTGTTACTCTCTGTTCTCGTTTCTCCTTGTCCTCCATCAGCAAAGGCAACTCAGCAGTTTCTCTGTCCTGGACCACCATCTCCATTTTCTTTTCCTCTACTTCAACTGGTAATTTGAGATCAAACTCGATGAGAGCTGGAGGCTTGCTTGCCGCCAGAGAAGGTGCAGCTCCGTTATCTTTATCTTTTACCTCTACATCAGTCTCCACTTTCATTTTGTCTCCCACAGGGATTTCATCTTCCTCGGTACAGGAGGACTGCGAAACAAAGCTGACCTTTCTGCCTAAGGTGCCAATGGCAAGAATGCCATCGAGGACATCATGTAAGAGTAATGCTTCTTCCTCGATCATCCCATTAGAGATTTCCATATTTTCTCTTTCGACTCCTCCAAAAGCATCTGGAAATCAAAACAGTAAAACAAGATCAGAAAGATCATGCATTATAAGATTATGGAAAGACACAATACCCTACACCTTTCTTTTCAGAAACATGGCTGTACTTGACGCTGGGGTACAACTTGCTATGCATCCAGTTAAAGATCTGCAATACAATAGTCACCGGGACATAGTAAACAGCCAAAGATGAGCAAAAGTTGTAGAATCATCAAAAGCTCGCACATGGTGGTCATAATTTCATATACAGAGAGATTCATACACTAACCTTCATTGGTTTTATCTCCATGAACTACTAAACGCAGCACTGTGTTGGTAACGTGATAGGGGGCCAAGACACTTGGAGCTCGAGGGCTTTAAAGAATAATATTTAGACATGAAAAAAAGTAGAGGGCCAGATTATCACATTCTGAAAGCCTCTTGGACTCATGACATTTCTTCTTGTTGTTTTGTCTGATGGACAGACGTCTTCAGTCATAAGGTAATGAATTATTTAATGAGGCAAACAATAGAGGCATAAGAGCTCCAAATTTCGGAGCAAGAATATCTATGTAGATCCTAAAAAGGCGGTGGTCCTGATGCCTTCAGTGGCATCAGCTTGGCATGATTGAGCCACACAGATTCCTTCAGATGGAAAGGCCATAAGAAGCTCTGCATGAAAAGTCAGTGAACATACTATGTAACTGTGGTCCTTGAGTTGGATATATAGACTAGGGCTTCTAATGTGCAATATGACCCCGAGAAATGAACTCATGGATGTCGGATTGCAAATAGCGGAGGTTCTACAGTCAAATGCATAAAAATGATACTACAAACTACCTAATGTTTAATGGAAAACAAAGGTACATCTGTTTTGTTTTGTCCTTGTCCATTGAAACTATTTTGCCAGCTCGTTCCGATTTATTGTGATGATTTTGATGCATAAGTTCAAATAATGGAAGGCAGATAAACCATATTGAGATATCAGTTACCCACGGTCAGATTACACTCGGAAATTATTAACACATAAAAGCATCTGACTTGAACACTATAAAAGAACTTGCATAATTTAGAAATGCTATATACTTCTGGATAAGAATATCCTTTGTAACTAACAGCACATGATGGGTGATAATTGTAGCAATAAAGAAGTAAAATGAAATTTGGGAGAGATTAAACCAAATATATCACTCACCAAAGGATTCCAATACTTGGACAGGGAACAAAAAAGTCGTAGGAAGAGATTTGAATCCTTTCCACAAAGAACAACTTATGATAACTCTGGCAGCTGTAGATTGTAGCTACAAGATACGGCTTGATATAGCTCTAGACAATGTAGTGCACACAGTTTTTTCCTAATATGAAGAAAAGTTATCCAGTATAGGCTAGGCAATGTCAATTCATGTATTGAAATGTAGATGTGTTATTAGGCTGTTAGGATCAAGATCATACCTAGGAGCTGTTAGGGAACATGGTGAAATCATAGCATCCTGAGATCCCAACCCAATCTAGGTCTTTAGGTTTGGGTTGATCTAAATTAAGTTGGGTCATAGAACCTTAGGATCCCTGTGTCCCAATCTCAATCCAATCTAATGCTCATACATGAGAAACTTCTAGTTAACCCTCAAATCCTACCAAAGCAACATCGCTCACTCAAGTCCACCAGTTAACCATAAAAAGGCCGACCAAGGCAAGGAAGAAAGAAGCCAATTTGTGAAAACATGTGGCAACAACAAGAAAAAGAAACTACCATTGGGTACTATAAACAATAAGTGAATCTAAGAGAATAGATTTGTTGATCTCGGAGAAACTTTTTGTTAGGTAGAGCTAGAGCTCAATTTCCCAATGTTCTCCAACTCAAATTTTGATCCTCACAACACTCTCATCAACACATCTAAGTAGATACATCCGACTAGTCCACAAATATCAATATTATGTTTCTAAAGAAATTGCAACATGGAAACTCTACAATCAAATCTCGCTATAGTCAATCATCCATTAGGTCCATGCAAATTATTACAGATATCAATCAATTGCAAGTGCTAAAAAGACTGGTGAGAGAAAAGGTTTCTTGAAGACTTAACAGAGCAATAACCCTAGCAGAAATCCTTCCATTAGTCTTACCAGCATGTCTGATAGGTTACATCAGAGAAAGCATTAGTGAATCAGAAAGCAAACCCAAATCATGAAGAACTACGAGACATACAAGTAGGATCAACCTACAACTAATGCAATCATGATAAACATCTCGATTCATTTTATACACTAAGCAACATGGCATTATTTTTATGAAACGGCAAGAGCTAAGCTCTCGCTGAACAGGTTGTTGGAAAACAATAGTACGAAGATGATTGAGCAAACGGGTAGGAAGTACTCATGTGGTCCAGCGACAACACATGAGAGCGCTTGGGCGCCATGGAACCTAGTGCTTAGAACAACAGATCCGCGCCAGATCTGGAAAGACAAGGCTCCGAGCTGCACTTGGCCTGCGATTCCGCCGCCATCGCAGCGTCAAGGCGGCGGGGAGTCGTCGCCGACGACGACGAAGGGGCGTATCTTTGCGATCTCGGGAGCTGAGAGGTATGATCCGATGATTTCTATGGTGGCGTTAATCGTATAAGAACCCAACGGGAATACGCACTCGTTTGTTTACTTCGTAAAATTCAAATTTTATTTAAAAGAAAATTAACATTTAAAAATAAATTAATTAAATACTTAAAATTTATTTCTTAAACATATTTAAATCTAAAATTTATTAGAGTTGAATTGTGTCATAAATATTTATTTGCAATATTTTATTTTATTTTAATTTTTAAAATAAATTATTTAAATTTCTCATAAACTTTTCTTTTTTATGAAAAAATAGGTTTCAAAATCATTGAAACATACAATATTTTTTTAAGTCTTATCTTTTCATCCTTAATGTAAAAATAAGCATGCATATTAATCATGCAATTATTCTGATAGATAACGAGACATTGTTAATGATTGAAAATGAAATGATATAAGAAAATTAAAATGTCCACAAATATATTTTATAAAAAATTAAAACCGCAAAAACGCATTTTTGAAAAAAAAAATAGAGAAAATTTTGAAGGGAGACAGATTATCAGAGAAATTACAAGTTATTTGTTTAGTATGTGTAACAGATGAAATAACAATAATATTCAACCCTTGTTAAGTAAATAAACGTTGAATTCGTAAAATATCCATAAATCAACCAGAATACAAATCAACAACAACAACAACAACAAAAAAAACTTTATTGTGTGTTCTCTAAAGGAAACTAGCATCAAATTGCATCAACAGACAAACACACAAAAAAATGGCGGCATGCTTTAGATTTAATGGATGAACATCAGAAAGCAAGTACAAGAATGGTCACAGGCAATCTAGCGATGTCTTGTGTTGGAGCTGGAGCTGCGTATCGTAACACCGTGCAAGTATCTCGTGTATCCGAAAATATTGAGCTTTCTGTCTTCCGGTCGGATCCAGTCTTTCAGCATGGAATACGCAGCAGGAGGCAGGTTCAGTTCCTACAAGATAAAGCTATATTACAATCTAGCATGGGTTTAAGATTCCATGGTTAGTGTTAAAGTTGTTACTACCCGGGCCAATTCCTCGATAGAGATGACTCGATTCCCCTCTAATTCAAAGAACTCGAAAGCTGTACTTGCTATCTGTTCCCAACCATTCAAAGCTTCAAGATGATACGGGCTGATTGCAGCAGCACAAAATTCCTCAAAATCCATCCTAGTGTACGCCAGTGGCTCCAACTAGATTTGAAAAGTTATGCGGCGGTTAGAATGCCTTGTAGGTTCAGTTAAAACAGATTCCACAACCAATAACCAGAAAAGTGAATGATAGATTAGCTTAACAATGAATCTTAGCAAAGGAATTCACTGCCATGCCAACTACACTCAGGTGGGTTTCTCAGTAGAAATATAAGTAGATTGTTCAGGCTCGGAGTGACATGAATGACTAAGCACGTCTATCTATCAACTTTTGAAACAATTTTCATAATCCACATAAAAAAGCTAATCTAACTCGTACAGAATTACAAGAAAAATTTATAACTAATGATCTCATCAACCCTTGTAAAGTAACGGTAATGAAAGCCTTTGAAAACTAACAAGGATAAATGCTGCTTGAACTCACAGGAAAATAAGTTCCATACATAAATCAATGACAAAAAATTTACCAGAAAAGAGTGTTACATCAAAAAGTCTAGGCCAATTGTATGAAATAGCAAAGTTATAGATGTACCGCATTTAGAATATCAGGAACTCTGGAATCTGACATTGCTTCAGTGGCATTTTGAAATAATGCCTGCATAAATGCAAATGAATCAAAGAACAAAATGAGAATGGTGATATATTGTATTATCATAAATGCATATAAAGGAAAACTAGGCTATTAATTCTTTCCATCATGCACTATTATATTGCAGTACTTGATAAATAAACTGATTACTGACCATTCGAAAGTTGTCAAGTGATATGTAACCATCTCTAGTTGGTTCTAAAAGCATAAACTGCAACCTCATATAAAAAAGTTCATCCTCTGTCAAAGCCTTAGATAGTGCCTGCAGAAGCATAACACGTACACAAATTTTAAAAAAAAATGAGAATGACACTGTTACTTAATGTTAGACATTTATCAAAATCATCAATTGGCAAAACGCTCTCTAGGTTGTAAGGTATGTATATAGCTAGTCATAACTTCACAGATATTTCAATCAATTGTGAATTGATTTTGCCATACTGTAACTATAAAGGACCAATATACCATTTGCTGAAATTAATCATTTGAAGAGGATCTTGATGGTTGTAGGTTCATTGAAATATTTTCACAATGTGTCTACCTGGTCGCTTACCTTCACAGTCATTTTGATCATCAGTGAAATAACTCTCTACGCTACAAAATATGATTATTCATTTCTTTTTTGATGCATTAGTTACATATAATTGAGAAACAAACAGTAGCAGTCTTAGTACCATGTTACCTTCAGGGCAGATCGTCTAAGAGGTGTTGCACGAAGGTAAGACTTCACTAATCTATAAATAAGCACATCCAGAGGAATTTGTCGTTGCGCATCTCGCAACCAAGGGTGTGCTGTTATCAAACAAAGGTTAATTAAAAGCAAATATAGAAAAACACCTAATTAAAGAACAATATAAAAAACTCTGCGTGAAGAGAAGGCACTGATTCCTTGTCCCTTGAAATAAATCATGATTAACAGGAACTAGCTACTTACTCAAAGCTTGTGCAGCTGTCATTCTTTTTCTGTAATCCTTATTTAAAAGCCTTCTCACAAAATCTTTGGCTTCTGGAGAAATATCCGGCCACGGTGAATCAACAAAGTTGGGATCAGCCCTCAACACAGAACGAAAAATTCCTGATTCAGTTCGTGACCAGAAAGGTCTACTACCACACAACAAAATATACGTTATCACCCCAATACTCCAGATATCAGCCTCTGTACTGTATGATCTATGGAGGACCTCAGGGGCAACATAGTAAGCACTTCCAACAATATCATTCAGCCTTTCATCTGTGTAATCATTAACAAATAGAAGTTTGAATGAGAACTTTAATGTGATGACACACACACACACACACACACAGCCATACTAGTAATGAGATACATAACCTAAATTCTAAAAAGACAATCTGGAGCCATGATCATAATAATCAGAAAGCTGTTTCTCCTCAGAAAGAACTCATTTTGACTTGGTTGTGAGGTGACTAACATGGGATTCATCTCATAAGTCACAAAAAAAGCAACAAAGTGTCACCTTTATTTCTTCTTAATCCATGACAAATTTAAACCCTTATACTTGACAATATCAGATTGCAAATTTGAGTACAAGGGTTTAAATTTGACTACATAGAAATAGAAACCATCAACCATAAAGGTTAACATAAATGACATTTATCAAACAGGCAACAAAGCCTATAACATTGGCAACATATTACTCCATAATCAAGTTAATATACCAAAACCCCATAATTATAAGTCAGTCATCTGTCTTCATATCAGGAATTATCAACATGCAATAAACAACAACATTTAAGCATCATAGTTTTACATAGTAGATTGTGGTGCTCACCTGGTTTAATAAAATCTGAAAGACCGAAATCAATCAGCTTCATGTCAGCATGTTCATCATTAGTGGCAAAAAGAAAATTCTGTGGTAAAGTAACAGAAAAATAAATATAAGCAGGACTGCAAGAGTGAAGACATGCTGCTACCTGAGAAAAAAGACAGAAAAGAGGAATCCTAAAAGAATATATGTTTCTATCACGAGTAGTTCATGATGTAGACCTCTGGCTTTAGATCACGATGCACAACTCCTTGAAGATGACAAAAGGCAACTACACTCAGAATTTGAACGATAATAACCTTTGCATCCTCCTCCATGTATCTTCCACCTCTTGAGAACAAAAGAAATATAGGGAAAAAAGAAAATAAGAATGTGTACAAATTAAAAGAAAAATCAAACAATTAATGGCAACAAAGAGTACCTGGACAAAATTCTATCCAACAATTCTCCACCTTTGCATAATCTGAAAATCGAAAACATGAAGAGCCAATAAGGTTACCAACATAGTAAAAGCGTTAAAACACATAGGGAAGTCCCATCATTGTTTATTTTGGAAATTATTCAAACTACGAATACTTGCATGATATAATCTGCAAAATAGCAGATAAACTAAGGTAACAAGTGTCAAATGAATCCAACCCTTTATTGAATAAAGTAGCATAAATAATCAAAAAGTAATTTGTTACAAAATCTACACAACAATGAATATTAGATTAAGACATGGTTACATACTCCATCACTATGTAGACATTAAGTGTGTCCTCACATGCCTCATAAAACTTGACAAGATTTTTATGGCCAGACAAAGCTTTCAGTATCTTAACCTCCCTACGAACATCTTCAATTGATATCGGTGTAGTCATCTGCATAGAATATCCAAAAATATCAGTAAAGCCAACCACATGCCCATTTTAAAAATCAGCAGAGTTCTGGCGATTGTTTTCGTGATAAAGCAACTGTCAGCTATAGATCTGGAATTTGCAAATGGTGATGTTAGAATCCGATGATTGCAAAGCAAAGAAATAAGTGATGAAGGAGATTTCTGCTTCCAGCCAGATAAGGGGAAAAAACACAAATTCCCACTTCTTTCAGTATCAACCTTATTTCCATTCTTTAAAAGAAGCCAACAAAAAATAGATTAAACATGACAACACATCGTTCAACCTCTTAATGTGGGTTATTTTTTTAATCACATTCCCACCACATTAACATCATGAGACTGGGAATCCGCAATTAGTTGGGACAGGCTAGACCTTGGCAAGGGTGGGACAAATTGCCATCAAGTGTTAGATCATCTAGGTGTTTATATCATGATAATGTGTGAACGTGAAGTTATGATATTGGTAACATATATTAGACCAAGTCCTTTAATTTATTGAGAAGATGAATTGAAATTTTTATAAGGTATATATCCTCTCATTCATAGAATAGATAATTTAAGCTAAGAGTCATTAAATTATAAAGAACTTCAATACTCTAGTTTAACAAGAGACAATGTCTTATGGTAACCTCAACAATAACATGAAGAAATCCATGGTGCATACCCCAAATAATTGGGACAAAGGCCTGTTTTGGTTGTATAATTCATAGTGTGGCAAAAAAAGATTTCACCATTAATAGTCGTTATAAATCATAGAGAGCTTCAATACTCTAGTTTAACAAGAAACATTGTCTTACGGTAACCTCAACAGCATGAAAAGATCTATGGTCCATACCCCAAATAATTGGGACAAAGGCCTGTTTTGGTTGTATAATTCATAATATGGAAAAATATATTTTTTCAAAACAATTTCGAAAAACAAAAATAATGAGTAGTTTGTCTGAAATCTCACATTTTTTTGTCATTTTAGTGTAGACCAATTCAGTAACACCATTTATCAGGTGTATATTTTACAGCTTGGATTTATACTCTTATGTTCCATTCACAATGTCTGGAACAGTTCACGCAAACAATACAAAATAGTTGCCATAGAATAATTATAAACTGGAAGTTCAAGTAACCATTCAGAAATGCAAGAGTAAAATAAGTAATACTATGGGCTTAGCTTTTTTGAGAACTGTTTAGGTAAATCAAGTGACGAGGTAGTTCACTTATCTAGTGCTTAAATCGTCTGACCATATAGTGCCACAACAAAAAAAGTTGCAACCATCACCTTAATTATGTTAAAACATATTTGCGGCTGTGCCAGTGCCAAGTTATCTCCAAACCACCACCAAAAGCCCAAAAAGAAAGGACAAAGAGAGAAAAACAAAATAAAAATAAAAAAAATTCTAACACAGAATAATAGTCACAAAGTCAGATAAACACAAGCACTAAATCACAGGCGGATATGACAAAGACATTGGATCTTCTAATTCAGAGTAGTATTTGGCACAGATATTGGAGAATAGCCAAATAATTTCACAAGATTGAAAAGGAAAAAAAATTGAGAGGGAAAAATCACGTTTTGGACATACCACCGCACCTTAGCTTTGGAGATAATCTTCACGGCAACAAGTTGACCCTTGATCGACCCTTTCTTGGCGGTAGCCGAGCAGGTATGCCCAAAATGACCCCTTCCCACCTCGTTCCCCAGCTCATACTTTGCACCGAAGTTTTTGCTATACCCAAAGCTCTTATCCAACGGCCTCTCCCCCTCCCCAGTCCCGTCCTCAGGGATAGGACCGTCCCTGGGCTTCGGGGGCCCTTGCCGCTTCGCGAGAGCGGCCTTTATGTGCTTCGCCGGGGACGGCGGTGGGAAAAGCCTCCCGAAGAATCGCCGGGGGGTGGACCTGGCGGGCGAAGGGGCGACCTCATCGGGGAGGGGGCTGGCGGAGCCCTGCGGGTAAGGGCTGGGCCAGGCGGCACCGGCGCCAGAGTATTGTACGGGAGTGGCAGCGCCGCTCCGGCTTTTCCGGATGGGCGTAGCCGGGACGATTTCTCCGGCGCCGTTGGCCGAGGTCCGGGCGCCGCCTTCCTCGGCGACGGAGATGCTCTTGCCGTAACACTGTCCCATGGTCCTCGCCCACTGCTTCCTCCTGCCTTGATTTCTTCTCCGTTGTCTGAATTCGAGGGTTGCGATCGCGGAAGAAGGCAGTCAATCAAGCTGCCGTCGAAGGAGAAGGGAGGAGGAAAGGCAAATGCTGCGAAACATTTTACTTTAACCCTTGAATCTTTTTATATATTTTTTAAAGTACCTCTTTCTTTCTTAAATCGCCAAATTACACTTGCAGAGTTTTTTTCCAGCTCATTTATATTTATAAATAGGAAATTATAAATTATTTATAAATATTCTTCATCAATAATATATACGAATAAAGCTGTAAATTATATTCTATTTTTTTTATCAAACTTATAAATAAATTTACTGACTAATCAAAAAATTAAAAATTAAAAAATATATAAAAACATTAAACAATTAAATAAATTTAAATTTAAAGTTTGATAATATTTAAATAAAGTAAACCAAACCAAACAAACTTAAAAAAATGAAGCTTAAACAATGGAAGTCCAAAAGTTAAAATTGACACATAAATATTTATATGATTATTTATTTTAATAAATTTTAAAATTAATTTTTAATGGATATAAAATATCTAATATTTTTAGATAAAGGACCGCCTTACTAAAGTAAAATATCTTCATTATTTTCTTATTTATATTTTTACCGTGGATCATACTAGACCGTTTAGGAGGAGTGGTTAGGGATGATAATTTTTTCTACGAGTTTGGGTTACGTGGGGAAAACCCAAAATGAGACGGCTTCAATGAGTATTTTAGGTATATATTTGAATTTAAGGATTTTTCAAATCTTCACATTTAAATGGGGGACAAATATAGGATGTTATCGTCATCCCCAACGTATCTTGATATAATACAATAGGGGACGGGATGGAAACGAAGATGGAGATGAGGATTTCTTGATTAGTTCATAAATATTAGTTGAGAAATAGAGATGACTATTTTTTAAATTTATTTTAAGGATGGAGAAAAGGAGGATGAGAATTTAATCCCTATTACACATAATAATGGATGAGGCAAGTTAGAAACTGAAATATAATTTAGGAAGAGGGATGATAAATTCATCCCGCTCAATTGCCATTCTTAGGACCGATATTATTTTTTTTTCGTTTGATAATTTGTTATTGTTTATATTTACTAATTTTATATTTTATAAATATAAGTAGCTTCTGGCATGCAAAGTGGAATATTCTAAAATTTTGTTATTTATGAGATATTTTTAGGAGGAATTTAAACTACAGGAGCTGAAATAAAATTTTCCCCGGCTGTTGGTACCCACGAAAGGAATGTGGACTATGTAATTTTTCCTTTTTCAGGGGTCCATTCATAAATACCGAGATGGAGCAGAGTCAGAAAAGAATGATCGACTCGGTCTCGATTCTTCTCCGGTGGCGTCGATGGTGCAATCCGCTATCGTCTCCAAGACAGCGGCACCGATACACAGGAAGCACTACTGATCGACGCGACACGTTTCGAATTACTAATGGCCAGCTTTAATGCGCTCTGCATTCGCGGGCCCAGCCGATGGAGAAGGCCTCGCGTTTGGGGACGCAGAATTCGCTCCGAGAGCACGGCGTGTCGCGCGACCTATCGTTTTCTAATTTAAAATTCGAGTAGGGCCCAGGAAAATGTTCAAGTCAGGTGCTTATATTTCAAAATATTTCAATTATATCCTTTTCAATTTTCCAGGGCAAATAAATGTTTCTTAATTAAGGTATTTAAGCAGGGCCTAGCAGTGCAAATTATGCTTTCCCTTCGATGGTCTTTAGGAGTTAAGGACATTAATGATTGGAAAAAACAAAAAATGATCAATAAGTAAGAGACCACTCATTTAATTTCATAAGAAATGATTGATTTAGCTATGATAGAGAGCGTGAATTTACAGCGTAAAATTTAATGTGAATGACGTGACACTTTTTATATATATGCTCAATCGTCTATCGGACACCGTTGGCGGTCCCGAACCAAACTATACATTGGGAGACACGATGAATCCGTTAAGGATCGCTGTAATTGAAGTGTCACGTTATTCACGTTGAATTTTACGATGCGAATTCACATTGTATATAATTTTTGTAATTGATTTTAGTCGTTTGATAAAGCAACTTGGCTTATTGAAATAATTGATTTTATGGAATTCACTGTTAACTTAGGGCTATATATTTCCAAAATAAGTTAATTCTTTCTAACTTTTTAAAATCAAAAATAAAATTAAATAGGCATTTTATTCCCAAATTTAAATTATTCAATTTATAAGGGAGGATGGGCATAATTTAGCCATTTTCAAATAGAGAAGTCCAATTTGAATATTCACCCACGTCAAGAATTTGTCGGTTAATTACTTAAAACTTATTATAAAAATTACTTGTCTTTGAGAGCTTTGACTTACTATTTTTAATCTTAAATGGGAAATAATTTTCCTGAAATTTCTATATAATTGAATTCCTCAAAGTAAGAAAAGTACAAGAAGGGATAAAATGAGAGATATTTCCTTTTTAAATATGCTATAGAATTGAATGTTTCAAAGTATGAAAAGTATTATGATGAAAAATCAACACTGTAATTTTTTTTTCTCATCACATAAATATTTGATCACCAATCAAGTATAAATTATTTCATAAAACAAAAAAAAAAAAGATTGGATCTACAGCATTCAAAAAACAACCAATCATGCAAGTGTGTGAATTGGGATCCTCGTTGACCAAATCCGAAACCACAGCAGTCAAGAGCCAAAAGTCAAAGTCAAAATCAAGGAAAAACCAAAGCATGCTCTCCATTTGTTCCTTGTGAACAAGAGCAAATGCTTCTTAAATGTTTTAAACTAAGAAAAATTCCATCTTGTTTACCTTATTATTTTTTAAAAATAAAATACATTTATAATGCTATAATTCTGCACAAAATGTTATATATTTTGTCCAAGTTCATAAACTGTTCACGGCAGTTACTTGTTGATCATGCAAGAGATAACGACTTCTTGTTCTTCATCCAGACGAAGTGTCTGTGATTAGTTTGCTGTGGCAGGAAGCTGAGTCCAAACATCTCCTTGAGGGCCTGCCCCTGCTCCTCGAGACCGATCAGCTTACCGACAAGCGAAGCGCTCTCCCCGGCGTGTGCCGCCTCCGTTTTGGTCCAGACGAGTTGGGCAAGCTGCAACCTCCTCTGTTTCGAGTCGAGATTGATCCCCCACTTGTTATACAACATGATCCTTTCCTGCAGAGTTAGCTTCCTTTGCATTTGCCTGTACAGCATCTCTCTTTCGCGGCGGAGATGCTTCAGGCTGTCGAATGGTACTCGCATTATCATACATATCTAGTTCGTACGACGGAAGGGAAGGAAGAAGAGAAGCAATGTAGCACCTTGAAGGAGTAGGGATGTAGCTGTTCTCGGTTGCTATTGTTGTGTCACAATGAACATGAGAAGAAGTGTTTCGCAGAAAGGATAGTCTTCTGTGTTCCACTTCCATGTAGATGGAGTCGGTTGGATCGCCTTTGAAAAGGAAGAACAAATAGGTCCTGTGGACTAAGGAAACATGGCATGAGTGCCAAAGCTCAATTATCTCTTGTTGCTTCCTCTCGAAGTCGAATGGCCATCTCGAAGGAGATTCAACGGGATACACCACCGAGTCAATTCCTACATCCTTCACAATTTTCTCGACTTCATCAGAATCTTCAACTTGTTTATGTTGGTTCTCCTAAAATAACAAGAGTACTAAAATCGATTAGCATAATGTTTTCCAATCGGTTCGAAGGGCAATTTCTCACCTGGCTATCAAGTAGTTTCTTTTGATGCCAACTCTGAACCATCTCTGGAGAACAGCTACTGATGTGTGCATCGTCGTCTTCGCGGACGATCAAAATATCCCCAGTTTGGACTGCAATACTTGAATGTTCACTGGATTTGTGAGATTCTTCAGGGCTTACCGGAAACTCTTCCCATAAGGCTCTAGTTTGTGCCAAGTCCAAAGAGGACATCACTCTAGGCGTTTTGGGCAACGAAGATGAACTATCGACGAATGGTTTTATGATCTTTGTTGGTTGTTCCATTCTTGGTATCAAATCCATGCTCACTCCTCCCGGAGACGGCAGACTATCATCGTCTTGATTCACCGATGCAGCACTGGAATCCTCAATTTTGCTTGTGCTCAAAGCATGTATCTCGATGCACCGAACTTCCTTGCACTGCTCTGCTATATTTTCTCGCAAAGATTCATAGCTTTTGTTCTTTCGCTGCTGTAAGATCAGTCCACTGATTGCAGAACTAAGATCTTTATCCAGTGTACCACCGAGCTCTAGATGATATGGCATGCAAAGTCTTCTCGATTCGATATCTGGACTTTGATATGCAATGTCTGATGCAACATAAAATCTTCTAGATTCAGCAATATCTCGACATTGATATGCAATGTCTGATGTTCCGGACAATCTTCTAGAATTAAAATCCGGGCTTTGAAATGCGACTCCTGAGGACTGACTCAATTCATCCTACACAAATGTAAACAAACTTCAACAAGGAAAAACCATCAGCTATAGGACACACTTGGTGAACATGTTTAGGATTTGTACCCATTGTCTTGAAGATTGTTCATCGTCGCCTAAGGCTGTAGACAAATCATTGAGGGGAGACTGAGCGAGATCTCTTTGCTGCATCAGCTCCTTAATTTCTCTTTCCATCTGAATGAGGAAAATTGTCAGAATATAGTGAGAACCTCAAGCCAAGAGTAGTAGAAAACTTCGGTTTGTGAATCGTTATTGCTTTACTGACCTTCTGGATTTGTGAATCTTTATCCCTTAGAGCTTTGAAATGGGAAGAGCAGGAGGTCGAACCTAGAACACTTAGCTCGCTCTCTAATCTGGCGACTTCTCTCTGTAGATGCTTGATCAATGCCTTATCAGACATGACCACATTCACCTGAGCGTTTGTAACTACTTGTTTCGCACGGTTCGCAAAGAAGAGGGTGTTCCGGGACTGCTCGACATGACTACGAGCAGGGCTCATTGTGCA
This sequence comes from Boesenbergia rotunda, assembly GCA_024364735.1. Lineage (NCBI taxonomy): Eukaryota > Viridiplantae > Streptophyta > Magnoliopsida > Zingiberales > Zingiberaceae > Boesenbergia > Boesenbergia rotunda. The sequence continues at coordinate 281,545 of JAGFNQ010007444.1, forward strand.
GATGATAGCAGTTCTTGCATTGCCTCCCAAGGACGATTGCAATATCCGTGTCAGTTTTGAATCTCGATATGGAATATGTCCATTTCTTCCCTCACTGCAGCAACATAGGATGATTAAATCAATCAAAGAAAAGAAAAACTAAAATCCTTTAGAACATGTAAACGAGCACAACAACCTTAACTTTCGGATAACTGTTCCAAGGGTAAGCAAGCTTCGATTGATATGGCAACCTTCTTTTAGTCTAGCTCCCGCGGATAAGGCTTGAGATGAACGTTCACTACCTGCAAGGTCCACGAAATTCTGTTCCAAGGAAACATACTCAGACACAACATTTCATGTTTCTGAAATAACGATAATAGAAAAGATATCAAAAAATGGCATACCACACTTGCAGCTAGGGTGCTGTTTCTACTTACAAAATCTCTAGTTGAGCTTTCAATTGTCTGGCACAAAACATAAACAGACCTTAATGATCTGCAGAAGAGTATGAAATATGAATTTAAGTTCATATGGCTCGAGGACAAACCAATTTAAGGATCTGATGAGATCTAGAGCTTGTTTCATTCAGGGAGGTTTCCCCTATCTGTCTTTGTGCTGCAGTATGACATGAAATGGTAAAGATATAGAGTTCGATAATTAACTATGTGTAATTACGAATGATGCAGACTGCTACACCTTCACAAATGGAAAGAAGCTCCTTAAGGTGGCTTTCGTCCCTCAAAGTTTCCTCAGTAAGCTTCTCCACTATAGTTCCTCTCTATGAACGAGAAGCGACAAGATCAGAAGAATACATAGGTTACTGAATAATTACCAAGAGAAATCATGTACGTCTGGATCATCGAGAAGCCTAAGTGAAGAAGCATCTGCACTGAGGAGATCCCTAACTGCTTCATTATATATCTCCATAGCTGAGAATTTCAGAAGGAATTCTCTCTCCTCGTGCTGTGAAATCAGAGTACTTTAATCTTTTGGAGTCAAGAACAAAGATAAGTAGTGGAGTGCAAGCGAGTTGAACTTGGTACCCTTTTTATGTAATCATAGATATCGGCCACACTATGCTCGGTTATCCCGATCATTGTATGTGTCTTTCCACTGCTAGTTTGTCCATAGGCAAATATAGTTGCTGAATGGATTATGTATTAGATATACAACCAAGACGCATGAATAAATTGATGAAACACAATGAAAACAAAGTTTTCGTCTATTTTGAAGTAACAAAAAGAGTGTCATACCATTAATTCCACTGACAACAGAAAGAGCAACTTCCTTGGCTCCTTCCTCGTAGACATCTTTGGTGCTGCATTTGAACCCAAATACTCTGTCTATTGATAGAGCAAAAGGAAAAAAAAAGAAATTAGAGAAGATCTGGTTGTAGGAGAAATATCGCATCTGAGTCATAATCGACTCTATCAATATCAACCTTGTTGGTGGATCGAGATGTTTAACATTCACCATGTGTAAGAGAGGAGGAACAACAGATGTGTTCTTGCATGAACAATCTCTGTAAATGGAGTATTCTGCTCAGGTGTTGCTACAACCAAACACTTAATCTAATTTAATTGGTTTTATTTTTTAAAAAAGGAATAAATGTATCTGTCTCTCCCCCCAGTTTTAGTCATTGAAACAGTGTGATTATAATGAATAGCACTGACAGACAGAAGAATTGTGTGCAATTGTGAATCGTAAACCACATTGATTACAACTACATTGACAAGAACATGAGTAATCTGTTAACTGTCGTTAAGCATCAAGCAGTTCCACCGAAGGAAGAACTCAAGAAACTAAAAGATGTGATTTTTAAGAACACTTACCAAAAGTATACACTGTGGGACCTGCAGATCGATCAGGGAGGTTGTTGTTCTTCAAGGCGACGGTGTTGTTGTTGATGCACTCCCAATCTGCTGGGTCATTGCGCTCAATCTCCTTGGCATTGAGCGGCCTCACCCTGACGGAGACCAGTATCCTCTCCTCCTTCCCTCCTCCTCCTCCCCGCCGCCATCCTCCTTCTTCTCCAACTCCCCCGTCGCCTGCTCCTCGCCGGCGACGCTCCCCATCCCTCACCGCTCTTCCAAATCGCAATGTCCTTGGACCAAATAATACGCCACGCACAATGGCCAAATAAAACAAACAAAGAGAGGGGGATTTTTATGTAGGGAAAACTAGAGGACAAGAAGGAAGAGGAATCGCAGGGAGCCCCCACACCTCGGATGTTTCCTTTCGGCCGTCCGCCCAAAAAAATTCAATTTTTTTTTCTCCGCTGCAAAATTGAATCTTTTCGAGGAGGGCGATATCGGGCGGTGGCCGCCGCTTCGCTTCCTTCGGGAAGGATTCAACTGCTTCTCACAGTGGCGTGGGTGGTCGCTGGAGCTTGGACTTTTCTCCGTGGATGGGATGGCCCGCCATGGGCTTCCGGCGTCTTCGCCGCGAAGCGTTTGCTCCACCAGTCCCAACTCACATGGGGAGTTGGATTCTATTCGACGGAGAATAAAAAACATTAAATATTATGGATAGAAGGTAGAGCAAGTACGGCAGCAGAGCTGTCCCAGCTCGCCGTCCTTGCGACGGAATATGTTGACTCTCCAACCACTCAGAGCGGATGCAACGAGGAAGGCGACCATTCCAACTAAGAATGGGGAAATATTATTAGAAAAATAGAAGAATAAATTCGTTTGGATGTGTTCTTCTCAATTCATGAGAGATCAAAACTAGCTCAAATGATTCCTTTTAGCATGAGAGGAATAGATAAAGTTTATGATAATGATGTGTTAGAGTGATGATGAATTTACTATAGAAGAGGAAGCAGATGAAGATGGAACATAGTGGTGCTGTGATGAGGTCAAAGGATGGCGAAATATGGAACATGAGAGAGTGGTAGTAGTCATTTTTGCAATGCTCAATTCTATTCACAAGATTGAATGGGTTTTTAGTATCAATTTGTTCATCAATCACTTTCATTTTAATTAACTCCCTGTCCTTAAAAGGCACCAAACAAACATTCCATGTGGTGTTTGTTTAATGGGTTTTTAGAAGTGTTTTGAGTAGTAGTAGTTCATGAATCCCAATTTAACATTTTTCAGCCATTCTTATTTATTTATTTAAAAGAAAAGACAAAATTAAAATGGGATTTGAAATAAATGCTGAGGGATGGGAAGCTATGTCCTTATTTAACTGTCACTCTCCATTGAGTTTTTTTTTAAAAAGAAAGAAAATATTTTAAAATCAAATGATATGTTGGTAAAAATTGTTCACTAATAAATTGAATTTTAGGGGGAAATAATTAATTTTAAAATATTTAGAAAGGCCGCATAGTTTTTGCTACGGTTTGCACGGCGGGAGCGGCGCGCCGCAGAGCTCCGGGTTCCCCCTAAACCCTTCCGCCGCCACCGGAGCTCGGTGGTTGGGGATCTGGCCGATGAGCCCGTTTTGCGACACGTCGAACACCTCCAGCTTCTCCAGGTCCAGGACACCGTCCGGTATGCGGCCGGCGAGATCGTCCCCTGCCATCTTCACCTCCCTCAGCGACGCCATCCTCGCCATCGACGCTGGAATTTCCCCTCCCAGTCCTGGGTTGTTCGAAAGAACCAGCCTCTCCACCGTGTCCATGGCTGGGAGCTCCCCGACGTCGGGATCCAGCCCCCCGGTGAAGCGGTTCCCCGACAGATCCACCGTCCGGTAATGCCCTAGAGGATCTCGCGTCCCCTTCGCCAGCACCGGTCGGATCCGCCCGCCGATCGCGTTCCCGTGGAGGTCTAGATCCATCAGAGTCGTCAGGTTCTTGAACTCCTCCGGGATCCGTCCCCGTAGGGCGTTGCGGGAGAGGTTGAGGAAGGAGAGAGAGGTCAAGTTACCGATCCACCGTGGGATCTCCCCGCACACTCTGTTGCTGGAGAGGTCGAGGATCGAGATCGATGTGGAGGATGAGAGCCACTCGGGCAACGGCCCGGAGATCCCCGTACCGGCGAGGCTTATCTTGAAGAGCCCCATGTTGCCGATCCATCTCGGTGGATTTCCCAGAGGGTTGAAGGAGAGATCAAGATCCTGGAGGTTGCGCAGCTGGGAGAGCTCCCTGGGGATTGGGCCGTGGAGGCGGTTCCGCGACAGATCTAGGGTTAGCAATTTCCCCAAACCGGCGATGCATGATGGGATGCGGCCGGTGATCCGGTTGTTGGCAAGGAAGACGTGGGTGAGGGAGGAGAGGCTTCCCATGGAGTCGGGCAGCTTGCCGGTGAGCTGGTTGTTCTCCAGGATCAGTCGTTCGATGCTAGGGAGATCTCCGATCGATTCCGGGATTCTCCCGGTGAGGCGGTTCTCCGATATCCTGCAGAATTGGAGGGAGAGCATCCCGCCGATGGTGGACGGGATTGTGCCGGTGAGGCGGTTGTGGTTGAGATAGAGAACAGAAAGGGTTTTCAGTTGGTCGATAGAGCTCGGAATGCTGCCGGAGATCTGGTTCTCGGAGAGATCGAGAAAAGTGAGCTTGCGCAGCGAACCGATTTGGATTGGGATCGAGCCAGTGAGGTTGTTGCCATGGAGGTCGAGCGCGCGCAGCTCGGTTGACCGTCCGATGGACGCCGGAATGCTGCCGGTGAAGCGGTTGTAAGCTAGAGAGAGCACGGAAAGAACAGAGGAAGCGAAGGCGGGGATCGGGCCGGAGAGTCTGTTGGAGCTGAGGCAAACCCGTCGGAGGCGAGTGAGGTTCGCGAAGCCGGAGGGAATGCTGCCGGAGAGGTTGTTGGAGTCGAGGAGGAGGACCTCGAGGCGGGAGAGCCGGGCGAGGGAGGTGGGAATGCGGCCAGCGAGCTGCTTGAGGTCGCTGAGGTCGAGCACGCGGAGGGCGGACAGCGCGCCGAGGGACGGCGAGAGCGTCCCGGCAAGGCAGGCAATGTCCGGCGCGGAGGAGGAGAATCCGGGAAGAGTGAGGTTGACGACGCGGCCGGTGGCGGCGTCGCAGGCGACGCCGGCCCAGGCGGAGCAGCAGTCGGCGGAGGCGGCGTCCCAGGTGCGGAGGAGGCCGGAGGGGTCACTGGCGATGCCGGCCCTGAAGCCGCGGAGGGCCACACGGTCAGCAGGGTGGCAGCCCGTCGCCCATTGCGGCCATCGGACGAGGCAGAGGAGGATGAGGTGACACCAGTAGTAGAAGAGTAACTGCATGCTATGCTACTGTGCTACCTGGTTAAGTAAATTCCACTTCCTGCATTGCTGCAAATCTCCGGTTCTAAAATCGAACTGGTTCAATTCAACTGAATGAAACAACTCGTATTTGGTGGAAGACTGATGATGGAACTCAAGTATGATCCAACAGATTGATGAAGAACAATGAAAAGAGCTAGCTGGCTCCTTTTAGTTGATGATTACACAATTAATTAGTTGTTTAGTCTATCGTCTGATGGCTTTCCAGTTCAAACTCTCCTTTAAGCTTGTTGGGGATCATGCTACTGCTTAAAGCTAACATTTTTCTAAGGCAAACTGACAGTGCAGGGAGGGAGAAGGGTTATCATAAAGGTCGTCTTTATGAATTTTTATATCATTACATAACGTTCATCTTTATGAATTTTTAAAAATAAATATACTTGGAACATAATATAACCAGCTAATTAAGTTGCACTTTCATATCTTATTTAACTGCAACGGAATAATACTCAATAAATGATACAACTCTTGGAACGTAGGTGTAGAACTTTGCTGCTGCTCTCCCATCTTTACTTCATGTCCTTGTTACTGGAACAGCAAAGTTAGAAGATGAGCCAACCTAAGAAAATGAGAGAAGAACAAGTTATCAAAATGGCAAAAAGTATAGTGAGTTACAATAAAATAGCAGAATTATAGAATTCTAACAAAGTAACTGAGTGGTTAGAGTCTAACCTTCCAATTATGAAGTCACGACATGGCTAATCTATATGTCACGAAGAAATGACAGATTCTCTGTTATGTACTTCTGCAAACAAATTAAATTAGTGAAATTTCCAATTACTTTTCTTGAACACTACTATCCTTTTTTAGCTATTAATTATATTATGAATTATTCGAGCAAGTAGTTTCAATCCATTAAATGCATCGACAAATTTAACTAAATACATCCACATAATAATACTTTAGAAAAGAACTATTCCTACACGCCTAACCATTGGATGGAGGTTTTAATACAGAATGAAAACAAATTGAATTTATCCTAGTCCTTCGAAATTAGAGATGAAGAACAATAGTTTAAGAGACATGAATGTGAATCTCATATGCACAGGAACACATTGATCAAAAATCACAACTGCATCACTCCAATAACTAAAATAAAAGCATCCTAAAATAAGAAGAGAAGAACGAAGTGCATTAATTGTTATCAAATTTTAATACTATCTTTTCCACCGAGTAACCTCAAGTTTTGTTTCAACTATTATATTAAAGAGTTATGGAGGCTGAGCATGACACTTAGGTCGCCAAAATATTTATGTGATTAAGTATGTTGCCTCATTAAGAGAACATTTGTGTCAAAGTACACAGATCATTACGTTGGCGAGTAGGAAGGGTAGGATATCAATTCCTAGCTAGTGCATAAAAAGAATAATTGGGTTTAAAACATGTGCAATCTAGCTAGGATTTTTAGAAAGAGTGGTTAACAGGATTAAAAAACTAATATATGCAAAACTCATTTTTACCAGCTTCAACCATCAGATTTCTCTATAGAATTATACCTGGATGTGCAATTTGGGACAAGCACAACCTTCAACAATCAGATTTCTCAGTCGCCCTTTGACTTTCAATCCCTCTGGAATGATTGACAGTGCCGGACAACCATATACGCACAGAGACTGCAAACGTGAGCACTGTTCGAGCCAAATTGGCAAAGCCTCCAATTTGCTGCAATTTATTATTGCTAATGTATCTAGGTTTAACAACGTCCTTAAAGCATCTGGTAGACTCCTCAATTCTTGGCACCCAAATATCTGCAATATTTCAATCCCACTAAGGTTCCTCCAATTATTGAATTTGGAAGTAGGCATTAGCATCTCATTGCTCAACCACAGTCTCAACAAAATCGACAACTGCTAGAAACGCGAATAGGAAAACGGAGTTCCCCGAGCTTTGGGCACTGAATTAGGGTCAATTCCCAAAGGGATTCAAAAGGATAATAAGGTCTGTCAATGTATATGTACGGTTTTTCTTTAAAATATGAAGGAGGGTCCCATTTCTCTAGCCTAGGCATTTCAGAGAATGTGAGCCTCATCAACTCAGGAAATACAATTGGGCTACCCTCCCCGTAGAAGTCATCATCTATTACTCTAACCGAATCAAAACCACTTATTGCAACCTCCTTAAGATGAGGTAGTTTTCCAAGTGGTGGTAGTCTCTCACATCTTCTGAGATTAATAAGATGAACTGTAGTCAGTTTATTTAGTATAGAACTTGATTCCTCCATAATCAACCAACCTGGGAGTTTGATGCTCATGTACGAAACAATCCGCAAGATCTCTAACTCTTGTATGTTACGGTGGAAGCCTTGGGTCAGCTGCAGTGTGGGTTCGAATGTTACTTCAGCAACCATATCATTCCACCATTCCCAATGCAGCATCAACTCATTTACATTTGATTCTCTAGTAGACTAGTAGGTGGAGTAATATCCTTTTCTTTTGCTGATACTAACCTTTCAAGATGTTGTATGTGCAGGGATTCAAGATTTGTAAGAGATCCCAACTCTGACAGCATGACATTTCCAAAACCATCTATAGCATCATATCCACACAATACTTCCAAGTTTGTCAATTGCCTAATTCCACTCGGCATTCTAGTCAGCGATGCACATCCCAACATGTTAAGTTGCACCAAGTTCTTCATGTCGCTCAAATCATCAGGCAATTTTGAAAGCCAACAACAACCTCCAACATCTAATTCTTGCAAATTCATGAGGTGAGTGATTGACTCGGGCAACTTTTGAATCCTTTGGCAGTATGATAGTTTCAAAATCTGTAATTTTCTAAGCTTGTGGATTTGTCTTGGAAGCTCCTTAAGCTTTTTGCAAAGCGATAAAATTAGAACACACAAATTACTGAGGTTGCAGAGGGATTCTGGTAGTGTTTCTATCTTGTTCTCTGCAAGGTTGAGGTATCTCAAGCAATGCAATGTGACAACTGAACTAGGGAGGTATTCAATCATCATGGCTCTCATATGTAACATACCTAAACGAGTGAGATTCAAAAACAAACCTTCAAGTTTCTTTGTTTCTATCCGATAAATATGTCCTTTTTTCTCTTCTCTATGTAAAACCAAAGTTCTCAGCTTATTGGCTACCCCAGCCTTTCCAATTGCCTTTTTAGATTTTGAAACATTTTTAGAATGGATGCATAAACACAAATGACGGCATTGCGGTGGGATTCTTGAATCTTCACCATCCTTCATTCTGAAATAGCATGGATCTAAATTGAACTTCGATCCGATGTATTCAATATACCACACAAGCCTTGTATTTGTTATAGTGCCTTCAGCAATCAACATATAGGGCACATCTTCACCACAACTTTCAACTTCAAATCCTCCAAGCAATAAATTGTAAAGAGAAGGTTGTATATTCTCAATCGACCCATATTTTTGTATCACCAACGAAGAATAAGAGTCTAATATCTCGAAGAGGTATAGATGTTTAGATAGTTCTTGCCATTGAATCCTGTCTCTCCACCTAAACATGAGGCCCGCACCCTTTGCTATTAGAAGATTACTGTCTCTACACCAATGATCTAGTCTACATTCCTTAGCAGGTGGAATTAGCATATCAATAGTATCAGATGGAGAAGCCTTCTCTTTATGAATATTGTTATTACCTTCGGTTGGATGGACAAATGTCGCATACCTTGATAATATTCTTACCCATGCATCTTCAGGCAGCTTGTTTAATTTGTATTCCTTGACGTTCAAGTCAATCCCATGTTTGCCATAAGTATCACTCCCATCATAAGGATTCCTAATGAGGATGACTCTACTCCCCGGTGCACCACAATGAAGGAGATTCAGCTTAAGTTCCTCCCATTTGTATCTGATAAAATCGTATACATCAGCGTCATCCAAGATGAGCAAGTATCTATCTCCACCAAGATGTTCATTGATAAGTGGCCAACAATTGATGTTCACACATGGCTTCTCGGTCAATAATGTTGCAATTTCTTTAGCGATCATCTTGCTGTTGAAGTTTGTAAACGATGATGCATCCAACCATATTCGATGTTGGAAATGTTGGTGCACCCAAGGGTGATGGTAGATTTTGCGAGCTAGGGTTGTCCTCCCAGAGAATTCCTCACCTCTTATGTCAATGATGAATGGTACATTTCCATCTTCGTCACATTGTTGTTGTTGAAGGAGCTCTATGATTTGGTCTTCGTCTTCCTGTCTTCCCATTGTCTCCTTACTAAGAATAGGAGCGTAGTCATCATGGTTTGGATCCATGGAATCCATCATCTCCACCCAAAGGCCCAAAGCAGTTCCCCTCTTGACTAGGTAATTCAACAAGCAAGCTATCTCTTTGAGCTCTACTATGATGGCATGGCGGTTGCTCGTTGATTGGCGGTTGTTATTGATGTTGACCAAGGGATGAAAAAAATTGCTCATCTTCTTCTTCTTCTTCTTTTCTGCTTCATCTCCTTCATCTTCCTTCGGCTCCCAGTAGTCCAGGATCCTCTTCAGTAGGCTGTCCACATCCTCAACGGCAACACTCACATCCTTCATCCAATCTACCACACCCACATCCTCCGTCCACTCCTCCCCATTGTGCCCCATGAGCACGCGAAGAACAGCATCCATTAGGAAGGAATTGATGGCCCAAAGACTATCCCGAATCATCTCCAAGTGATTTGAGATGCGGAATGCCTTCCCTTGTGCCACCATCTCGGGCGCCGGCAGGATCTTCATCACTATGTGCCTCAATTGCGATATTGCCGCCATAGATATTTTAGCTAGCTAGCTGCTTTGGGTCGATGGACAGAGTTATGGATTCAAGTAAAGGTCCCAAGGTAGCTTAAAGCTTTACGTGTTCGATTTCTCATTATTCTTTAACTCATGATGGTGACTAACATAACAATTAATTCCCGACAAGTATGCATATATGCGTTACTTGCTAAAGACTTCGATGTCATGGATGCCTACTTAGCAAGCAACAATGTCTGATTATTTTTCACACAAGTTTGGTTCTTGCATTGCCCATGCTTAGGAGCAATGCCTTTTTGATAATTGGTCTAATTTTTATAGACCAGTTTATACTTTGCCATATTTCATTTTAATTACTTACCAGCTTCATCTTGATTCCTCCAACAATTTATGGAATGCTTGATTTGTCGTTACCAATGGCCAATGGGGAGCAGATTTGTTAAATATCGGATTTTGAAAGGGTTGAAAAGGTAAGTTTTCGAAAATAGGGACCTAGTTATGAACAGTATAAATAGTTGGGTTTGTTTGCAAAATGCCAAAACTATGTTAAAACCCTAACACCCTGTTTGGAAAGGAGGGAATTGGAATTCCCAAGGGAATTGGAATTCAATTCCCTTCTTTGGTAGCAAATTTTAAGAAGGAATTGAATTCCAATTCCCTTCACACACCCCAAAATAAACCAGACCCAAAAGGGTCTGATTTGGGAAAGGAATTGAATTCCATTCCCTTCCAACTTTAAAATGACGCATGCAACCCTGCTGCATGTAACCCTGCTTCCATCTTTATTTTGCTTAAGGGTAATATGGTAAAAATATAACAATTGATTTCAATTCCGATTGATTCCAAACATGGGAATTGGAATTCAATTCTCTTATTTACTATTCATTCCAAACATGGGAATCGACAACGGTGAACTCGTCGAGATCGACGGTGAATGATGCGAGATCGCAATTGCAGCGATCCCCGACGGGTTCATCGTGCCTCTCAGGATATAGTTTAGTTCGGGACAACGACTGGAGGCGTCGATAGTGTCCGATTGACGATCGGACGTCCAATGTACCACCGATTAACGATCAAATTTTTCACTAAGACATTCACTTTATATATATATATATATATATATATATATATATATATATATATATATATATATATATATATATATATATATATGATTCATCCTAGAATACTTTGCTCCTTGATGGTCACAAACTCCATCAAATCCCACTAATGTTTGATGAAATGTTATTAAATTTATATTTCTTTCCTTTACGTCTAGGAAAAAAGTTTGAATGAATTGAATGGTTTTTTTTTACTCATGATTGAGGTCAATGAGTTAAACCAAATAGTTATTTGAGTGAAACAAATAATAAGAAAATAAAATCTCACTTCTACAAGAATCAAATTGAAGTACACATAAGTGAATTGATCTAAAATATATATGGTTACATCTAAAATAACTTTACTGAAACAATCCTAAAAGTGAATTGGTATAAATGCTTACATCTCACCAATAATAATGTTTATATTATGTATCATTTGAAAAAACAAAAGATCGAGTGTATCAATACCTATTATTGAAAAAGCTTCTTCATCTTGATCAACAACTTTAATTCTCTTTATAGACTGTAACACGGCCATCAGAAATCAACGAGGATATTGACCCATTAATGTTTGATCTTTGTTTAGTAATATATATTTTACAATGTGTTGATGTATTCTCCTAAAATATAATTCTAAACAATTTGTGTGTTATATATATTTAAATAAACTATATATATATATATATAGTTTATTTAAATAGTGTATATATGTGAACAATTAACAAAAACACACACAGCAACCCTAGAGAATACAACGTGAATAAATTATATGATATGATAGCTAACAAGAGCAGATATAGTTCATACCAATCTAATTACTGTTAGTCTTTCTTCTTCTTCTCTCTGTTTTTCCTCCATTTTTGAAGCATTTCAGTCTTTGAGAGCTTGAGCTGCCATGACAGCATTCATCCATGCCCTAATATCACCATGCTCTCTGCATTATATTGATTCACTAGAGAGAGAGAGACTATTAAAAGTGCTTGAATGGAGTGGCTCAAATCTATCAGATCCCTTAAAAACAAGGCCATATTTTTGGAATGATTAATTGAACTGTTCGTGCTAGTAGTGTTTTGATTGATTGATCAGGAAGGTCTTTGTTGTTGGGGGAAGAACGGCAACGAAGTGTCGGCGACGAGGGCGGTGAGGGGAGTCGGGTATGTGTCGAGGAGATCCGGCGTGGAAGTGGCGGCGGGGATGGCAGAGGAAGTGGATGCCTCGCGGACCAGTTGGGAAGAGGGGAGGTCGCTGGCGGCGCCGTGGTCGTAGAGGATGCCTTTGAAGAGGTGGCCTGCGATGCGAACGGTCGTTCGGTATGCGTACTCTTCGTAGGCGTCGTCGACGGCGCCGACGCGGACGCAGCGGAACATGGCCTCGGTGTTGAACTCCGGCGGGAAGATCTCGGAGTCGAGGGTTGCTCCTGCTGTCGGAATTAAAAGAGAAATTTTGATTGTGTTTTTGATTTTTTTTTTAAGGGTATAATTAGTTGAGTTTGGGTGATCGGAGTGGGAAGTTCATTGTAGTACCCAATGTGGCGGCGACGGCGGTTGTGGCGGCGCTGGAGGGGGCGAGTTCGCGGGTTCGCTTGGAGGTTTTGCCGCAGGCGGCTTGATGCTGCTGGCGCTCGCGGCGCCTGGCGGCGGGGACCCACGTGCTCTTGATGTGAGTGGAGCACTTGAAGCCGCGGTTCATGCAGCAGATGCGACAACGGAGGCGGGCGCATTCCTTCTTCGCCTGGTTGCCGCAATCCTGACAGCTCTGCCCCACGCCGCCGTCGACGGCGGCCGAGCCCGCTAGCGGCAGCTCGTGGGGGAAGCCCGAGTACTGCTGCTGCTGCCGCCACGTAAGCTCGAAACCGCGAGTGTGAGCACAACCTTCAATGTCGACGCTCCGGCTACTGCCGCCGCGGCCTCCGCCGTGGACGAAGAAAGCCTCCGTCGATGAGGGCTGCTGTTGGCCGCCGCCTCTTCCGAAAGGGAATCCAGCCGCCATGATCTCTTCCTCCGCTTCTCCCACTCCGATCAGCCTTCTACCCAACACATCAATTGCCGGCCGGTTTTTCTTCTCTAATCCCCACCGTCGTCGGAGCAAATTAAAGCGCCAACACAGGAGCAAACTTTCCCGAGAAGAAGACGCGATAACGATCACTCTTGCTGCTGCAAGAACCACTCTTTCCCGTTCTCCTTCTATTTCGCTGCTCGCCAACACATCAATTCCCAGCTAGACTTTCTCCCTAATCTTCACCGTCGCCGGAGCAAAACGCCAGCAGACTTTAGACGCTATAATGATCGAACACTCTCGCTCTGCAGAACTACACTTTCCTCTTCTCCTTCTAGCACATCCACTCATCGCCATAAAAGAGCAAACTTCAGCAGTGGCTACTTCTCATTCTCTCTCTTCAGGAGCTTCGATTTCGAGAGGACTAGCAGTTTGGAAGAGGATGAACGAGGAGGATCTACTGCGGCGACGCCGCCAAAGAGACGGCTTTGTTGATGCTGCGGATGCCTGGATTGCCCATTCATTGACTGCTCTGCTGCGCTCTTCTTTCCATCCTTTTCCCCAATCCCCATGCGCCTCTTCTACTCTCTCTCTCTCTTCTCTCTCTCGGCAGTGGTGCGGGAAGGGAAGCCCAATAATAAATTAATTACCTCACCGAAATGTACATGAGCAGTGAAGTGGATTTCGACGTGGGACGGAAAGGTCAAGCCGCTCTGTTACTGGAAAACGATGCTCTGTTACTGGAAAACGATGGGGCATGGCCATCGCCTGGTCTCCATCATCTTAGAATTTGGAGGAACGACGAGCAGGCGAAATATAGAAAAATTAACTTAAGAACAGTACATGCTACATTCAGCTCGATCACTCGTCACTGTGTTGACGTTGATAATGAGAAGAAATACAATGAAGGAGGAGATGATCGATCGCATCATGCTTATATGGCCATTTTTTAGGGTTGGTGAGATATGGAGGTGTCCTTTGGTCTTTGGATGAGGAGCATTATGTTTTTAGAGGGGGTGTGGGGTTAGATCGCTGTCTCCATCGTGCAATTAAATAGCTGCCAGTTTAAGTTGGGGATGGTGCGAAGGACAGATAGTTAGGGGGGAGTGATTTAACGGAACCCTAATTGAAGTATATGGATAGACATCAGACCCTTCATTGATTGGGTAATGAAGATGAGAGCTGTGGTTGGTTCGATCTTTGATTGCTGCTGGACACTTTTTTTGTTTGTTTGTTATTTTTCATTGTTAGAGGAAGTCATTTTTTATAGACGAATCGATAAATTATATAATGTAACGTAGCCGATTTGAATGGCATGCAATATGGGGATAATACACTGGCAGCTAAAGAAATAACAAAAGTAGCAACACAGCATCTGTATTGTTTGGGTTAAGAATGTAATAGGAAATTGAATGGCACAGAAATTATATCTTTGCTGAGGGGGCAAAAGGACGGAGGAAGAACTCATGGAAGAGAAAGACTAGTAAACGAGGAGAAAGAGCAAAACAGAGTTCGCTAATAAGGACGGGCGGAGGCAACAAGGGTTCATGAGATCTGTAAGCAGAGGAGAATTTGCATTAATTGAATTCCTTATAATTGTTTACTAATAAAATTATCTATTAATTATACTGAAATTCCATAATTGATAATCCCGCAACACGTTAAGCCACAGTTTTTATATCCATTGCAGTCAGTCAAACAGTTTAATATTGAAAATATTGTTTGCATAGCAAGCAAATAAAAACTCTCTTAGGAAGCACCAGTAAAACAAGCACAACATGACATTCCCAACTTTATTTAGCTAGTAGATGTGTTGGGACAACACAGCAAGCGGAGCATATAGGAACTTGGAAGTCATTCATCATCGGTGTACCTGTGGTGGTGGTGATGATGCTTCTTTTCCCCACCATGGCGGTCACCACCCTGGCCATTTGCTCAATAAGTTAAGCAAAGGGAAGAAATTGTTCGAGGGCAAATACTGACGAGTATCTTCTTATAAGAGCAAATTTGAAATTGAGCAGAAGATAAGCTAGACATGATACAATGTATTGTCAAAAGTTTAGCTGTTGCAATGGTGTTTAATGTGTAATATAAAATAGATTTTATCTTGAGCCATTAATGGGCGTGCTATGTGATCTACAATTAAAAATTGGGGAGACAAGTTTTTGCTCATGGTTTGTTTACCTAGATGAAGGAAGCAGAAAATAAACGAAGCAAAGGAGAAGCGGAAACAAGGAAAGAAAGGAGGTCGGATAAAAGGGAAAAAGGTTCTTCGCCCGAGCTATTAATGTACTTGAAATATTTTACCCTTTCTATCTCGTAACCCCTTTCTTGAACTATTAATTCAGATTGGCTAATTTTTTCACGACTACTGAATCCATGGTTATTTCTCTTAGCAATGGAATACCAACATAAGTCATCTCTTTATATTAATCAAGTTGGATAACGTTGAACCTGGGACAACCGATCTAGCCCCATGGAAATTTTCCACCAGCCGCTAGGATAAATCAAAAAGGGCTCACAACGGGCGGTCCAAAAACCCAACGTCCCACGGTTATGCACTCCATTTGAAATTCGTCATAGCTAGGAATTGAATAGTGGGTGTTTGAGAGACAACTAAACGTCCTTCCGCTACATTATAGCCCTAGGACAACATAAGTCATCTCTTTCATTCTATAATAAGTGGCAAATTAATTGTAAATAGTAAAGTATTTTCTTTATGTCTTCTACACCTAAATATCAATCTCAAAATTTCATATTTATTACATACCAACCTATAATTTGGTGCGTACCCGTGCGTCTCATTACCCAAAATTTCAAATCTTAAACCAAAGCATGAAGAATGGCATGTATTGCAAATTTTTCTGGTTACAATACACTATATTAATGATTCTTGACTAGCAAGCAAGTCCATTGTCTATCTCCTGAATGGTCCAAGGTATCTAGAAATCCACCTACCATCTTTTGCTTATCTATTCATCTTAGCTGTATGGTATAGAAAAACAAATCCCATATACCAGATGAGGCTTGAATGTTCCTAAATTACTTTCTCTCAGTTAAAGGTTAGAGTTTCAAAGGTCATGATTAAAATTTACTCCGGAACCTCATTGATTAATATAAGTTGTCGCGGATTTATCCTTTGACATGCATAGTGAATCAAACGTGAAGAGCAATTCGGGAAATAATTTTAATCTTTTTATTATTTTTATCGAGTTTGATATTTAGGATATTTTAAATACTTTTGTCTTTTATATTTTTGGATTTGGCATCTATTTAGGATATTTTAGAATTTTAGTATATTTAGAATTTTTACCTTACTGTCGATTTTTTTGCTTTTTTTGTAACTTAGGGTTTGGAGTCTATATAAATAATGTTAAATACGACAACTCAAACCCGGTCCTAGGATCTCCGGGCCTATGGATGTAGTTTAAGGGGGTTTTATTTTAAAACCCAAAACTTCTCGAGAATTTAAACGGAAGAAAGCCCTATTCTTGAGGCTTGGATGGATTGTTAGAAATTTGGAGGGGCTAAAGACATACAAACCTAAACTTAAGGGCTTAAGTTGGAAATGGCTAAGAAGGGAGGGGTGATTTGCAAAATCACCATTACTTAAGTCCGCCTATTTCTTCTCTTCTCCACAGGTTCGCCCGATGCATCTCAGCCTCCTCCCAATCTCACCCAAACCATCCACAAACTTGTGATCTACCTCCTCGCATCTTCTCGTCATTGTTAGGAGATCGTCGGCCTTCACCACCTTCCTTCCTACCTTGGACCGAAGCCCTAGCGCCCTACACGGGGATCTTGCGATCTTTGGGACGACAAGCCACTAGCGGGGGAGGAGGCCGGTGGGCTACAATCAGGACATTGATTGTTTCGCTACGGATTATTGGACGAGAGATTTATCTTCTGACACAAACTTCACTTTGAAGGCATAGTTTGATGTTGTCACAGTATTGGGCTACAATCAGGACCTTTGGCTTATCTATTTTGATATTGTCACAGTTTTATGCATAGTTTGTTATGGATAGCGGTAAGTTTCACGTTTTATATTTGCTTTTGTTATATCAATGCTTGATACTTGTTGCTGATCTTTGGGAGGATCATATTTATTTTTATATAGTTTTGATATTGGATATCCTTGCTAGCTATTTATTGTACGCATATGTTATTGTGCGTAGAGGAGTAGTGATAGGGCACCTTATACCTACATTAGGGTTAGGATATGATCAGAGTTGTCAAAAGCAAGCGCCTCGCGCGCTTAAGCGCAAGGCGCTGCGACGCGAGCCAACCTCGCTTCTACGAACGGGGAAGTGAGCGGCTTTGACAACGCGAGCGCCTCGCTGCGCTTCACGCGACGCGTTCCTGCGCGACGCGCGGCCCGGTTTTTGGAAAAAAAAAACTTTTCCAAATTTGCTTTTGTTTTTGATTAAAGCCCTAATTCTCCTGCGCCTCTTCATCTTCCTCTCGCCATCATCCACGTTTGCCCCGTCTTCGTCTGCTTCTCGCCGTCGTGCAAGCAACTTCGTCTGCTTCTCGCCGCCGTCCAAGCGTCTTCATCTGCTTTGCCGACGTCCAGGTATTCCTTTCTCAGTTCAAATTTCAATAGTTGGCACGGTCTGAGATGTCCGGCGAACCTTCCGGCGCTGCTGGACACTATTTTGCGGTGTCCAGTGGCGCCGGAAGCGTCGCGGGACGCCTTTCGCGATGCCGGAAGCAACATC
Source organism: Boesenbergia rotunda (assembly GCA_024364735.1). Classification (NCBI taxonomy): domain Eukaryota; kingdom Viridiplantae; phylum Streptophyta; class Magnoliopsida; order Zingiberales; family Zingiberaceae; genus Boesenbergia; species Boesenbergia rotunda. Next base: position 299,267 of record JAGFNQ010007444.1, read on the forward strand.
GCACCCCTCCGGCACCGGCGGAAGCGTCCGACGACGGCGGAAGCGTCCGGCAACGCTTCCAGCGCCGCCGGAGACGTCCGGTGATGCTTCCGGCGCCGCTGGACACTATTTGCGGTGTCCAGCGGTGCCGGAAGCGTCGCGGCACGTCTCCAGCGACGCCGGAAGCAACATCGGACGTCTCCAGTGCCGGCGGGAGCGTCCGGTGACGCTTCCGGCGCCGCCGGACTTCCGGCGGCGCCGGAGGCGTCCCGCGACGCTTCCGGCACCGCCGGTTTTATTTTCCTTTTTCATTAATTTTAAAAAAAACAATTTCTCAAAAAATTCAAACAACTCCTTAAAAAAATCTTATAAATTTTATTTAAAATAAGATCTCATATAAAAAATTTTTAGAAATCAGACAAATTTAAAATTTAAAATTTATAATTTATAATAAAAAAATTATATTTATTAAATCAGATTTAAAATTTAAAATTTAAAATTTAAATATATAAAAATTATATTTAAACATATAAATTTAAAAAATCATTTTTAAATCAGAATATCAGATTTATATGAATTATAATATTAAATATTTAAATCATATTTATATGAATCATATTTAAATCATATTTTAAAAAATTATAATAAATTTAATTAATTCATATAAATCAGATTTATATTTTAACAATAATTTTTTTTCAGTTTTATATATATATATTTGTTATTCATTGATTATTATTGATTTATTGTTATAGATTTCAATTTTCAACGGCGTTGATTGAGTTGATTCTAAACCATGTCAAATACAGTAATTCCATCTACTCGAAAAGACATTGCTTGGAGTTATGCAACATGTTCAGATCTTAAAAATCCAAATACTGTCACTTGTATTTTTTGTGGTAAAATAACAAATGGCAGAATTTATCGACACAAGCTGCATTTAGTTGGAGGCAATAAAAATGTGAAAGCTTGTCCGAAATGTCCCGAGCATGTTAAAGAAGAAATTAGAGAATTCATGCAAAAAAAGAGTAATTTGAAAAATCAAATGGATGATATTCCGCATTCGATGATATTGATGATTTGGAAGATTTGGAAGAACATGAAGATGACCATCAAAGTAAAGTGAAAGGAAAACGATCAATATCTGATTCAAGCATCCATCCTACGGTCCAAGGTAAAAAGGGCAAACAAACTGGACCTATTAATCTTTATTTTATGAAAGATGTGGATGAAATTATCAAATAAAGACGTGCAAAAAACAAAGGACAATTTGATGAAAATAAAAAGAAGTTGAGAGATATTACGGTTGAGAAATTTGCAAGATGGATGTATGATGCTGGAATTCCTTTCAATGTTGTTAAATATGATTCTTTTGAGTCTTGTATTGAAGCTATTGGACAATTTGGATCTGGGATGAAACCTCCATCATATCATGAAGTGAGAGTTAAGTATTTAAAGAAAGAGTTGGAAAATACGAACTTGCTCCTCAAATCCCACGAAGAAGATCATGCTAAGTTTGGGTGCACAATCATGGCAGATGGATGGATAGATAAAAAGGGTAGGACTCTTATAAATTTTTTGGTAAACGGTCCCAAAGGAAGTGTTTTTGTTGAATCAGTTGATGCTTCAGGCTATTCTCACACAGCTGACAAGATGTTTGAGTTACTTTCTAAATTTGTATATCGCATTGGAGAAAAAAATGTGGTGCAGATCGTAACAGATAATGCAAATTGCAATGTCAGTGCAGGTAATATTTTAAATATATATTATTTTCAAGTTTCAATTAATAATTGGATATTTGTATCATATTTTTATTTTTTTTTTGACTAATTTTATTTTTTTCAGGTCGTCTTTTGGAAAATCGATTTCCACACTTGTACTGGACTCCTTGTGCAGCTCATTGTTTAGATTTGTTGCTCGAGGATATATTCAAAATTCCTCATCTTAGAAAACTGCATGAACGGGCGTTGATGGTGAATGGTTATATTTATAACAGACCACAAGTATTGAGCATGATGAGAGAGTTTACTGGGCAGAGAGACATGGTAAGAACCGCAAAGACACGTTTTGCAACTGCTTTTTTGACTTTAAAGCAGTTTCATGTACAACAAGCAAATTTGAGAAAGATGTTTACATCTAAAAAGTGGGCAAATAGTCGATTTTCTAAGGAGGTTGCATCAAAACGTGTAGCAGAACTGATATTGATGCCTTCGTTTTGGAAAAATATGGTTTTTGCATTAAAAGTTGGTGGCCCATTGGTGAAAGTATTGCGACTGGTAGATGGTGAAAAAAGATCTCCTATGGGTTATATTTATGAGTCAATGAACAGAGCTAAAGAAGCTATTGCTGCGTCATTTAACAATAATGAAGAGAAATATCGAAGTGTTTTTGAATTCATTGACAAAAGATGGAACATTCAACTCCATCGACCTTTGCACGCAGCTGGATATTTCTTGAATCCAGAGTGTTTTTACTCAAACCCTGACATAAAAAATGATACAGAAGTGATGGAGGGTTTGTACAAGTGCATATCTAGATTGGTGAGAGGTGAGGATTTACAAGATCAGATCACGAATCAATTGGAAAGTACAAGAAAGCAGAAGGACTTTTTGGTTTGTCAATGGCTATCAGACAAAGAACTTTAAAATCGCCAGGTAAATTTGCAAATAATTTGTTGTGACTTGTGATATTTCAATATTGGATGATATCATTACAATAAAGAATCTTATAATTTATATGTTTTTTTATGTTTCAAGCTGATTGGTGGTCTTCTTATGGTGCATCAACGCCTGAATTAAAAACATTTGCAATGAAGATTTTAAACCTCACATGCTCTGCTTCTGGTTGTGAACGTAATTGGAGTGTTTTTGAACATGTAAGTTAGAGTTTTTTTTAATACTTATTAAAAATTATATTATGGACTTAACCTTTGATTTCTTAATTTTTTTTTTTTTTGTAGATACATTCCAAGAAGAGAAATAGGTTATCTCAACAACGATTGAATGATTTGGTATATATCAAGTACAATAGAGCTTTGAGGCGTAGATATGACATGCGAGATAAGATTGATCCTATTTCTTTGTCAGAAATAGATGATAGTAATGAATGGTTGTTAGGAAAATTAGATGACAGTGATAAAGACAATGAAAATGATTTTGTCTTTGACGGTGAAGATTTGCGTTGGAGTGATGTAGCACGAGCATCTGGGGTTGGTGAAATTGCATATGGCTTTTGATCTCGGAATGCATCTTCTTCAAAAGGAGCATCATCATCTGCCTCAGCAAAAAGAAAACAAATTTCGGCTCAAACTAGTCTTGTCGATGAAGAAGAGATTAACCTTGATGATGAAATTGAAGAAGATACCGATGGATACAAATCAAGCGATGGAGCTGATGACATAGATTTGGATAATGAAGATGAAGAAGATAATGATTTTGATATTTGATATTTCATTTTCATCTAAGTTTTGATTCAAACTTTTGATTTAGTTTTAGTTTTTTGAATAATATGCAGTTTTATCAAGTTGTTATTGTCATTTGGATTAAAGAGATAGATATAATAGTCCTTTTGTTTATTACATTTTTTTCCGTAAAGCTCACGCTTCGCTTTGCGCTTTAAGCCCCAAGACCCTTAAGCGCTTTTTTGCGCTTTGCACTTGTGACAACTATGGATATGATGCATGGATATTTGGACCTTTGCATATCATGTTGATGACAGGAGGATTAGATGATGGTAGTTGCATACGATAGTGAAATGCATCATCCCTGCATGCACATGGGCTGGCGGCACAGGGCTCCCAGTCATATGATTGAGACATGTCGTCACTCGTGCCATGAGCATGGTCTGCACACATTGCCACACGCGATTAGTGACTATTGGAGGGTGCATACAGTTGCCCCATCGAGACTCCGTATGGTCACTCATGAGCAGTGATTCTGGTGCGTTGTAGCAGTCAGAGACCCCTCCTAGTGTGTGGAGTTGCTCTGTCGTGGCTCCGCTTGGTCACTCATAGTTAGTGATGTCGAAGCTTGATAGAAGACAGTAGTGGTATATAGAGTTGTTGGCCCCCCCCCTTTCTGGCTTTGGGTATGCGTCATAATGGGTTGTGTGATCCGCGAGCAGTTGACTCCCCCTTGTTGGCTTAGGAGTATATGTCATGAAGGGTTGTGTGACCAGCGAATAGTTGACTCCACTCTTGCCCAATTTTGGGGTTATGGTTGTTGGAGCAATTGACTCTCTAGCATCCTGTCCACTCGGCCACTCATGTAGGGGTAGCTGAAGTGCGTATAGACATCATGTGCACATAATGCATCATTGCATGGTTGTTGTTTGCATTATTACATTTGTTTGTGCTTGCTGCACTTGATTACAGCATATATTTGACTTGCACCGTAAGGAGGTATGTTTACATAAGGTTCGGTGACCCTACATTGCTCGTATGGTATTCGGACCTTTATATCTTCGGGTTAGTTTGACTTTGGTATGTATCATTTATTCAAATTTCAATTTAGGATTCTTTTACTTCTATATTTGGGACTAAGTCAGCTTGACTTTTACTGCTAGTATAGCTTACTATGCATATTAATTTATATACCCGCTGAGTTCCTCTGATCTCATCCCGTTAGCTTTGTTTTTCTTGCAAGCTGATGATCGCTTGGGATGCCCAGCAGTTTCTCCCATTACTACTTTCATGTCGAGACGACTCATTCGGATTTTAGTACATGATGGTGACTTGTATTTCTGTTTTGTTTTTTTTCATATTCGTGGTTGTATTTCTTACTGTCATGATGACTTGTGCAATGATGTGGTTTGTATTTCTGTGTGCCTAGAGGGCTTGTGGTTTGTTTGATGTTGTAAGTCGTGCTAGTACACTGCTTTATTTTGTTGGGATGTCTTTTCTTTCCATTTATCTTTTTTTTATTTGTATATGGGTCGAAAGGGCCAATGTATTGAGGCTTCATATTGTCCGCCGTACAAGAGAGGTGTTGTCCGATTTTATCGGTCGAGCACCCCTTAGGGCGTGACAAATAATTATCTGGATTGTTGTAAGGAAGCTTTTAATCAATAAGAATTTGTAATTGTGTCGTTTCTTCCCAAATATCGAGTTTGGTTGTCATTCTGCGGAATCAACAGGGATTAGAAGATCGCTTCCAGGATTCGTGAACGAATTAACGGAACCAATAGTTATCCGCTACGTTCGTTGGTATCAGAATGAGCTTGATCTTGTGGAGTCAATCGTCATCTCCTTCTTTAGGAAGGATGAGTTTTGTTTTTGTATTTCATATTCGTTGTGCAAATCAATAGAGTTTAGAAGATTGTTTCTGATATTCTTCCACGAATCAACGGATTCAATAGCTTTCCGCTGCATCACACCAAGAAGACGCGACGCATAGACAACACTTCTAATGATGATATGACTAGCAATTCAAGGGTGATTTTTCTCCACCATAGGGAAAATGATGCAGACAGAAGAGCAATTCGAGAAAGCAATTTTAATCTTTTTATTATTTTTATCAAGTTTGGTATATCGGGTATTTTTTATAATTGTTGTCTTTTATATTTTTTTGATTTTGAGTTCGTTTAGGATATTTTGGATTTTTTTCTTTCTTTGTGTTTTAGGGTTTGGAGTCTAGATAAACAATTATTTGGGTTGATGTAAGGAAGTCTTTGATCAATAATAATTTGGTCACGCCATCCTTCTTTTCCCCAAAACTTCATGTAGTTTTTGGATATATATTTCCTGGTATTCTTTTGAATCAACAGGTTTAAAAGATTGCTTCCATGCACAAATCAAGAACAGATAGTTATCAGTTGTGTCAGGTTAAAAACACAAAGAACAGACATGTTGGAATGTTACAATGTAAACCCATTGAGAATAAAATTGTCAGGTTTATTGATGATTTAAAGATGATTTACATGCATACGAAATTCAACACCCTCTTAACTACTCTAACACTAGTTACTTGTTAATCATTATCACATGTGGCTTTTAATGTGTCAAGGATACTTAATAAGGTGCAATTCTGCTCTAACATCCACAACAAGTCTCTAAGAACTCTATTGCAGGCCCTTACAAGGTAAAGATGTAACATGAAAAAATCATTCTTCGACACTTATTATGTTTCCTTATTGACTTGATGAACTAATAAATAGTTTCTATGGTTGACCGACCACACGAATCCTCATATTTGAATCAACAAATTAGTAGCAGGAATTTTATGGTTTGCAATTATCATATTGCAATTTCTAATAAGTACTTTATGTCTATATTGGTATTACAAAGCTTTTCCTTTATTCACTATAGATTTTTGTTAATTTAAAATACAATATTAAACAAATTATCAATTACTCCTAAAGACCTTATCACGGTACACGATTTAAATCTTCATCTAATTTCATCTGTAAATCATGTACCTTCTCGTGATAAGCCTTTTTAATACTTGGTTGGGCAAATTTATGAATTCCATTTTTATTTTTATCTTTGAAGCTATTTTGTTGTTCATGTCCATTAATTTGTTCAAACAATAAACTCCACCTTAATATTTCTATTGCAAGGCAGTGGAACTATCTTCTGAAATTCTAACATGTATTGACATCTAATTGCACGAGTAAAATCCTTCTAAAGACAACATTATAGGAGGATTAACCATAGCAAATTCTTTGAAAGCAATCTGATGCTTGTTAAATTCTAATAGATTGATTGATAAGCCAATAAAAATGGCGCCAACGCCAGTGGAAAAAGTTGTGGAGTGACATGATTATAGAAGAAAAAGCAATTAAGTAGGAAATAGAAATTGTGTTGAAAAGGGTATCTGATAGCAGGACTTACATAGCTAGGGCGTCCATATTCGCCTTGATCAGGAGCATAACCAGGATTTCCATAGCTAGGGCGGCCATACTCTTCACCTTGATCATATCTGCTTGGCCTATTATAGCTCCCAGTCTCCTCCTCTCCGCCGTAGCTCGGCCTTTCATAACTTGGCTTCGAGCCATAGCTATCTCCACTCTGGTACGACTGCCCACCACCATATCCGTACTCTCCACCACCCTGGTACTTGCTTCCAGTTCCATATCCATACCCTTGCTCAGCCCCCTGTTCGCCGTAGGGCTTGGGCTGATCATACCCGTACTCGTCGCGTTTGGGTCTCCCACCACTATAACCAGATCCGTACTCGGATTCATCGTCTCGCTTGGGTCTTCCACCACCGTAACCAGATCCATACTCGGATACTTCGTCTCGCTTGGGCTTTCCACCGCCGTAACCAGATCCATACTCAGTTTCTTCATCTCGCTTGGGCCTTCCACCTCCATAACCAGATCCGTACCCAGATTCTTCTTCATGTTTGGGCCTTCCAGCTCCGTAACCAGATCCGTACTCCTGATTCCCACCATAGTCATAACCAGGCCTGGGTTCGGGGCGACGGCCGCCGAAGCCACCGTAACCGCCTGATCCACCTTCCTCTACCTCCTGCTGCGGCTGGAAGCCATAGGCCGGCTGCGGCTTAGTCTTGGAATAACCGTAATCCGGCGCCTCGTAGCCCCCACCTCCACCTCCACCTCCGTAAGCGGAGGGGGCAGATCCGGAGGAGTACTGCGGCCTGTTGTAGTCAACGCCGGAGGAGGAGATGGAGTAGCAGGTCTCCTCCGACGGCGGGAGAGGGCGGCCATAAGTGAGCGCCAGGTCGTAGCCTCCGCCGTAGGGCGTGGGATCGTACTCATCGAAGTCGTCCGCTGCTTCGTCCCGTCCTCTCCAAGACATCGTTCTTCTTCTCCGAGGCGTTTGAGATCCGATCTAGATCTGAAAATGAATCGGAGGGAGACGGAGGGTTGACATGTTTATAGGGTCCACTTCCTTCTTGAACAAACGTCTGAGTGGGCTGCTGCCACGTTATGCAATGGACCCATTAAGGCCGTGACCCGGTGTTTATCTCCGGTTTGTTTTATGTTCATGTGTTTTTTTATGATCCAATTCCGTAAAATTAAATACTATATTATGATAAAAAATATATATTAAATTTGTAGGTATATTCTATTGTTGAAAATAACAAAAGAATATTTATCTAAGTGGAATCGTAAATTGAAAAATATTTATAACGTATGATCTAAAAATTTAATATTTTATAATTATATATTTTAGATAAATTAAAAAATATTTATAATAAATGATTTAGAAATTTAATATTCTATGATTATATATTTTATTTAAAATAAACTTTTTTATGAAATATATGGTAGTTAAAGAAATCTTCACATACAATATCCTATAAATAATTATAAAATTAGATAATATTTTTTTCGATTGAATTTCGTAATTGTGAAGACAAACTGCATGTTATCTAGTTCTCATTATAACATTTTGCACATGGGATTTATGGGTCAAAATTTAATAAAGTTAGTATGTCCATCCTCTCCATATACTAATCACAATATCCGAGCTAGTAGCCATCATGATTTTACCTCCTCCGTATTGATCTTAGGGTGGATTGACGGGGGCAATAAGGCGAGTGAATCATCTTTTTGCCAACATTTAATATTTTGCCTCCGAAACTATGGTATAGTGGAAAGATTATTAGTTGTCATCTTAAATATCCATGATTCGATCCCCAGCTATGATATATTTTATATAAATTTGTTTTCCAAATGAGACCCAAATCGTAGGATGTTGAGCTTCTGGACTACTCATCGCGAGTCCTCGATTTTCTTTGATGGTTGATAGGAAACTTTCGCAAGTCGGATCAATCGCCCGAGGTTAAAAAAACTTCGTTAATCAATATTTTTTAATTATGACATTTTGACTAGCCCTGTTGACATCTTAATTACGATCCATTGCAAATATTTATAGCTTGTTTAACTATGGAATTTCAGCTTTTTACCAAAGGGCATATCCAAAAATTGATATTTACCAAAAGGCGTACCATGGTTTCATTGTTACCAAATAACGCACTTATTTTCGTGAACTTCCTCTTATACCCCTCCTGCCAAAGTACTGCATGTCATTCTCTTTCTCTTTCTCTTTCTCTTTCTCAATAATGAATTTCGAGACATTTGAAAATATTTTTTCAGACTTTTTATTTTAAAATAATATATTATGGAATCGGATAAAAAACGTAAGGTAAAAATTGAAAAAATATTTCAATTAAAAAAATATCTCATCCAATGTGATTTCAAATATATACAGAGATCATTTTTATATAAATTAGATGAGCAAAAATATACAGAGATCATTTTTATATTTGATTAATATTAATTAATATATTAAATAATATTTAATAAATATATTAATATATAAAAAAGCTTGAAATTAGAAAGGTCTGAAATCTTTTGATTTCAGGCCCAGCGTGGGCCTGAAATAAAAGATTTCAGGTCCTGCTCAGGACCAGAAATCAAATGATTTCAGGCTCTGCGTCGGACTGAAATCATGTGTTATGATAGATTTTTTTACGTAGGCCTAAAACGTAAAGAAACATCTCTTTATATTTTTAAAATCACAATAAAAATTACTGAGAAAGATTACCTTACGAGAGACATTCTAATTAATATAAAATGGGCATTATATTAAAAACAAACTTTTATATATATATATATATATATATATATATATATATATATATATATATATATATATATATAATTAGAATATTAAATGAGCATTATATTAAAAACGAACTTTTATATATATATATATTATATATCGATTCTTTAATAAAGAAGTCAAATATTATTTATTATATTAATTTAAATATTATATATTATATTAATATATTTAATTTTAATAGGTTTTGATAGGAGGGTCTGAAGTTAGATGGTTCTGAAGACAGATAACTTTAGATCTTATAAATAATTAATTTAATAAATAATAATTAAATATAAAAAAACTTCTAATGATTATTTTTAGTATCTAAACTTCTAATGATTATAAATTATGTTGCAATAGAAGTTTTCTAGGTCTATCAGTGGGTTTCGGTGAAAACTTATTGATGGACCTAGGATACTTGAATTTCTCCATACTTGATATTTCTATTTAGAATTTAATTAGGAGAGGTTATTTCTGATGTGCAAACTTAGTACCAATAATTTTCAGTTATGTTCTCTAACCGTATCAGTTGGCACACAAAGAAATATAAATATGACTGCATCTTGGGTACAGTTAAAAGAAACATCTCTTTCAACATGATTTTAAACATATAAAGAGATAATTTTTTATATTTGATTAATCTAAATTAATATAATAAATAATATTTAATAAATATATTAATATATAAAAAACCTATCAAAACATGTGATTTCAGATTCAAACGCAGGGTCTGAAGTCATCCTAAGAGGGTCTGAAATCAAATAACTTCAGACCTTATAAATAATTAATTTAATAAATAATGATTAAATATAAAAAATATTTTTAAAATAAATGATTTAAGTGCCCTTGGTCCTGAAGTCATCTGACTTCAGGCCTATGCAGGGCCTAAAGTCAGATGACTTCAGGCCCAAGGAGGGTCTAAAGTCATCTAACTTCAGGCCTAAGGAGGGCCTGAAGTCAGATGACTTCAGACCCTCCTATCAAAACTTATTAAAATTAAATATAATAATATAATATTTAATATTTAAATTAATATAATAAATAATATTTAACTTCTTTATCCAAAGAATTGATATATATATATAAAAGTTCGTTTTTAATATAATGCTCATTTTATATTAATTAGAATGTCTCTCGTAAGATAGTCTTTCTCAATGATTTTTATTGTGATTTCAAAAATATAAAGAGATGTTTCTTTACGTTTTAAGCCTACGTAAAAAAACCTATCATAACACATGATTTCAGTCCGACGCAAGGCCTGAAATCTTTTATTTCAGGCTCACGCTGGGCCTAAAATATTTTACTTCAAGTCCACGTTGGGTCTGAAATCAAAAGATTTCAGACGTTTCTAATTTCAAGCTTTTTTATATATTGATATATTTATTAAATATTATTAAATATATTAATTAATATTAATCAAATATAAAAATGATCTCTGTATATTTTTGCTCATCTAATTTATATAAAAATGATCTCTGTATATATTTGAAATCACGTTGGATGAGATTTTTTTTTTTTAATTGAAATATTTTTTCGATTTTTACCTTACGTTTTTATCCGATTCCATAATATATTATTTTAAAATAAAAAGTCTGAAAAAATATTTTCAGATATCTCGAAATTCGTTATTTAAAGAGAAAGAGAAAGAGAAAGAGAATGACATGCAGTACTTTGGCAGGAGTGGTATAAGAGGAAGTTCACTAAAATAAGTGCGTTATTTGGTAACAATGAAACTATGGTACGCCTTTTGGTAAATACCAATTTTTAGGTACGCCCTTTGGTAAAAAGCCGATGGAATTTTGGGTATTTTGATGTACTACCATCAGATGTGGTTAGATAAACAATATTGCATGTGTTATCATATTGAAATTGAAAAATGATACGCGCAGGGGGAAAGTGAATGTCTCCGTGAAAATTTTGGCAATCATTCGGTGGCATGTCTTGTTGGGGCAATCTTGGTTAGGTCAAGGTTGACCTAGTTTGGATAGGCTCGGGTGAGCTTAAGTCTGGTAAGCCTAGTGAGCTTAAGTTTGGATGTTTCGATGTTTGAATGTCGTATGATGTCAAGTTGGTCAAGGTTGACTGGAGACTTGACTAGGTGAAGTCCAGGTGGATCGAGAAGATCGCACGCTGGCATGAAAAAAGACCTAGTGGGACTAGGCACACCTAGTGGGACTAGGGGAAGTCCAGGTGGATCGGGGAGATCGCACGCTTGCATGGAAAAAGACCTAGTGAGACTAGGTAAAGTCCAGGTGGATCAGGGAGATCGCACGCTGGCAAGGTGGAAGTCTACCAAGAGATTAGACCTAACTCGAGGGTTAAGCAGATCTGGTTGGGAATCAGGTTAAGTCCTAGTTGAGAGCTAGGCAGGAGAAATCCAGGTTGGTCAAAGGGGTTGACCGTGAACACAAGTTAGGTTGGACTCAATCGATTGGGAGATCGATTAGGCTATTGTCTCGCGAGAACAGAAAGGATCTTAATCAATTGGGTAATTGATTAAGAATGGTCTTAATCAATTGGGTAATTGATTAAGAAGGATCGTAATCAATTAGGTAATTGATTAAGAAGGACTGTAATCGATTGGGTAATCGATTAAGAGAGTTTTGTTGCGAGAACAGAAAGTGGCTGAATCGATTGGGTAATCGATTCAACCTTCCCTTAATCGATTGGTCAATCGATTAAGGGCAGTCTTAATCGATTGGCTAATCGATTCAGGTTCAAAAACTAGCCGTTGAACCGCAAAGTATGAGGTGGTAATCGATTGGGTAATCGATTAGGAAACCCTAGGCGTCGGGTATAAGGGTTTTCACGCAGGTTTTGAGCCACAACTCTTCTCCCCTTCTTCTCCTTCATTAGTGTCATTTCAAGGGAAGCCTTGGAGGATATTGCTGCTGCATTTCTAAGGTTCTAGAGGCAATCACAAGCTTGAAGATAGCAAGGAAAGCAAAGTTTGAGCTTATCATTGTAAATCTTGTAAGATTTCATTTTGTATTTGCTTAGATTCTTGTTGTATCTTTGTGAAAGCTTGTAAGATGTTTCTCCACCTCAAGAAGGAGATCTTTCATAGTGTATGAGAGAGTGAGGAGAGTGGATCCTTGGATTAGTCACCCGTCCGGGGTGGATACCAAGTAAATCCTTAGTGTTAGCGTTTGCTCGAGTCTTCCGCCGCGATAAATCTTCACGGAGCAAATCGGAGCTAATCAGCCCCCCCTCTAGCTCGTCTACCAGTCCCAACAAGTGGTTTCAGAGCAAGGTTGCTCTTCTGTGGACTCATCGCCAAGAGGGCAAGAGCTAGAGGAAGAAGAAGAAGTTGGAAGAAACCCTAATTTCAAGAAGTCATCATCAAGAGGGTTCAACTTCAAAAATAGAGTTTGGTTACGACACCCGGGCACCTCCACCATTCGACAAGACAAATTTCAATCTTTGGAAGTCAAAGATTGAAAATTACTTCATGATGGAGATAGAGCAATGGTTTGCTCTAATGGAGGGTTTTGAAGCTCCAACAAGCACCAAAGGAAAGCTTCTCAAGAAAAGCAAATGGAATGAGGAGCAAATCAAGAGATGCGAGGCCAACGACAAAGTGACCAAGTTATTGGTCAATCTTTTGCCGAGCAACATCTTGGACAAGATTGGAGAATTCAAAGATGCCAAAGAGCTTTGGAGCAAATTGGCAAAGCTTCATGAAGATCCCTCCACTGTACCGTATCAAGACAAATCCGAAGAGGGAGATTCATCAAATGAAGAGGACTCGGAAGTTGAGAGATGCTCAATATCCGAGGAGGAAATTCAAGAAGCATTGGTCGAGGAGGAAAAGGAAGAAGTCTCTACCTCTAGGATTGAGGGGGAGCAAAGATCATTCACTCCGGAAAAGGAAGAAGCTTCTACCTCCGGATCGAGTGAAGAGTCATGCGACACCCCTACAAGCAAAGGTATAGATATTTCAATTTGTAAAAATAAAAATCATATCATTTGTTTTGAGTGTAGGGAAAGAGGACACTATAAGAGTAAGTGTCCCAAATTGGTCAAGAAGAAGGTGCAAGTGGCACCCAAGACCAAGGAGAAGTCAAAGGAGGTCGGCCCCATTATACGGAAGGATAAGAAGCACATTGTGTGCTTCTCATGCAAGCAAAAGGGACATTATCGGAATCAATGTCAAAAGGGGAAGGATCCGACCAAGGCAAAAAGGAGAAGCTCAAATCAAGAGGGAGCCTCCAAGATTAATACTAAGGTATCATTAGGTAATGATACTTATTTTCCACATGATAATATGCATGCTAGAAATAATTATTATCATTTTAATGCTATTTATCATAAAAATAGGAGGCATGAAAAACCTAAGGAAAACTATAGAGCTTTCCATGCTAGGTCTACCACATTTAATGATAGGGAAGAGTTTAGATCATGTAAGGGTAGACCTACCCAAAACAAGGACAAAAGGAAAAATCACCAAGGCAATCCTAGAAGACCAAGTCTTAATGAGGTAATGTTAAAAATCAAGTTTTGAGGTCAAAACTTGATAAATTGGAAAAATCCCTTAAGAAAATAGAAAATCTATTTAAGGGGTCAAAAATTCAAAACCTAGATTTAGGAAATCAAGGATCCTCTAGGAGTAAGAAAGGGTTGGGATATAAACCTAAAACCAAGGATGATGGTTCATCCTATCATAGAGTCCCATATAGGTATGGAACTCAATCTAGGGCAAGAAGTCAAGTCAAGGTCACAAGGGAAGCCACCCTAGAGTTGACCAAGACAAGACTAACATTACTAAGGCTTCGGAGAGGCCTAGAAAAGCCATTAGGAAGGTATCAAGGGAAGTTATCCCTAGTGAATACCTAGAACACCCAAGGAGCACCAATAGGTTTTGGGTTCCTAAGAGTATGTTTGCCACACCCTAGATAGGTCTAGGGAGTGTCAACTTAAATTGGAAGGGTAGTTAACCTAACCTTGATGAAGTTGACACTTTGGGACATTTTCGAGGAGTTATTACCCTTGAAAATGAAGGAGTTATTTGCTTACTCTAGGAAGAGTAAAATTTGTGCCACACTATATTTTTGGAAGATTGAACTTAATAAAAGTTGGCACAACTAGGTTAGAATCCAAAGATAGGCCAAGTTGGGAGTTTTGGCATTATCTTGGAAATTAGGGGCTAAGTTAGGATTATCAATGGCTTAGCGATGAGTTATTGATACTTAGATAGGAAATCTAGGTATTTTCTTTTGTGCTATTATGCCATGTTTTGTATACCCTATCATATGTCATAACATCATAATCCATCATTCATATTTTATTATGAAAATATTACATGTCATGTCACACATTCATCATCTAGCTATAATTTCTTTTGAAAATCCTCATATGATGCATGTCATAGTCATTATCATGCATTAGTTTATTTTTTATTGAAATTAAGGACATTGGCATTAATTGACATCTTAGGTGGATGATCAAAGTTTATAATGCCTAGGTAGAAATGCATGAACCCTTAGTTTAGGGAGAACATGACTTTCACATCTCACTAAAACCATAAGTTGACTTGTATGTGTTTGGAGACACACTAGATATAAGTGAGGTGTTAGGAAGATGAATATAAATGAACTCCAATCATTGGGAAAGCTAATGTACAAGTCATGTGCATGTAGCCTAAGGAACATGGTTGGAAATTGTTTTTGAAATCTATTTCTAAACTATCTTGGAAAACCTTGGTGAAGACTAACTTTTGATAGATCTCATCATTGATGAATTAGATACAAAATAGAGTGAAACATTGAAATATTTCAATGGTTTTCATTTTTGTGTCAATCTTTGAAAAAGGAAGGTATTTTCATGTAAAATTATTTTTCTTTGATAGTATATGTTATAAATAATGTCTACACAAAATTTCAAAATTTTTCGAATTTTGTAGAATTATTTAGGAGTTTCTGAAATTCGGACTGCAATTATTTTCAGAAATCAGAAACTCTCAATCGATCAGGTGATCGATTAGGAAAGTACCTAATCGATTGGTTAATCGATTGGGAGATCCTACCTGCGAGCACAGAAGCTCGTGTAATCGATCCGTTGATCGATTAGGGGCAGCCGTAATCGATCAGCTGATCGATTAAGGCATAGCCTAATCGATTGGTTCCCAACACCAATCGATTGGTGAGACTGAAACTGTCTGTTTTCAGTCCAATAACCCATTTTTGAGTAACCTAACAATCCCTAGACCCTTGAATTACTTTCATAAGTATATTTGGGTAAATTTCATTGTGAAATCAAAAGAGGGATAATTTTGGTGAAAACTATAGGGTTAAGGAGAGGTTTTGATTCAAGTTTTGAATCTCAAAATCTCATAACCTCGAGTTGAGATTTCCTAAAGTTTTAGGAACTCAAAAATCATTGTTGGTGCAATGATGGAGGGTTAGAGCATGTTTTGAGGGGGAGGTCTTCCTTAAAAACATGAGTTTGAATTTTTATTTTTAGGATAAGTGAAAGAATGAAGATTGTAAATCTTCATTATGATGAATGCTCTAGGATGAGCATGGGTTCAAATGGAAGGTATGGGACTTTCATTGGGCATGCCTTTGACCACATAGACTCTCGGAGAGTGTTTTTGATGTGTGTCAAAGGGGGAGAGATTGAAAGGCTAATAGGGATTAGTCTTTCTCAAATATATTGTCAAACATCAAAAAGGGAGAGATTGTTGGGGCAATCTTGGTTAGGTCAAGGTTGACCTAGTTTGACTAGGCTCGGGTGAGTTTAAGTCTGGTAAGCCTGGTGAGCTTAAGTTTGGATGTTTCGATGTTTGATAATGATGTTTGAATGTCGTATGATGTCAAGTTGGTCAAGGTTGACTGGAGACTTGACTAGGTGAAGTCCAGGTGGATCGGGGAGATCGCACGCTAGCATGGAAAAAGACCTAGTGGGACTAGGCACACCTAGTGGGACTAGGTGAAGTCCAGATGGATCGGGGAGATCACACGCTGGCATGGAAAAAGACCTAGTGGAACTAGACACACCTAGTGAGACTAGGTAAAGTCCAGGTGGATCGGGGAGATCACACGCTGGCAAGGTGGAAGTCTACCAAGAGACTAGACCTAACTCGAGGGTTAGACAGATCTGGTTGGGAATCAGGTTAAGTCCTAGTTGAGAGCTAGGCAGGAGAAATCCAGGTTGGTCAAAGGGGTTGACCGTGAACACAAGTTAGGTTGGACTCAATCGATTGGGAGATCGATTGGGTTGTTGTCTCGCGAGAACAGAAAGGATCTTAATCAACTGGGTAATTGATTAAGAAGGGTCTTAATCAATTGGGTAATTGATTAAGAAGGGTCTTAATCAATTGGGTAATTGATTAAGAAGGACCGTAATCAATTAGGTAATCGATTAAGAAGGACCGTAATCGATTGGGTAATCGATTAAGAGAGTTTTGTTGCGAGAACAGAAGGTGGCTAAATCGATTGGGTAATCGATTCAACCTTCCCTTAATCGATTGGTCAATCGATTAAGAGCAGTCTTAATCGATTGGCTAATCGATTCAGGTTCAAAAACTAGCCGTTGAACTGCTAAGTATGACGTGGTAATCGATTGGGTAATCGATTAGGAAACCCTAGGCGTCGGGTATAAGGGTTTTCACGCAGGTTTTGAGCCACAACTCTTCTCCCCTTCTTCTCCTTCATCAGTGCCATTTCAAGGGAAGCCTTGGAGGATATTGCTACTGCATTTCCAAGGTTCTAGAGGCAATCACAAGCTTGAAGATAGCAAGGAAAGCAAAGCTTGAGCTTATCATTGTAAATCTTGTAAGATTTCATTTTGTATTTGCTTAGATTCTTGTTGTATCTTTGTGAAAGTTTGTAAGAGGTTTCTCCACCTCAAGAAGGAGATCTTTCATAGTGTATGAGAGAGTGGATCCTTGGATTAGTCACTCGTCCGGGGTGGATACCAAGTAAATCCTTAGTGTTAGCGTTTGCTCGAGTCTTCCGTTGCGACAAATCTTCACGGAGCAAATCGAAGCTAATCACCCCCCTCTAGCTCGTCTACCGGTCCCAACATGTCTGATGTTCGATCGCCGATTGGACACTACCGACGACCTCTGATCGCCGTCCCGAATCAAACTATACCTTGGGATGATGGTGAACCCGTCAGAATCGCCCGCAACAGTGAATCCGTTGAAATCGACGGTGAATAATGCGAGATTGCAATTACGACAATCCCCAACGGGTATCCGTCCTCCCCTTGTGTTAGTCACAACATCCGAACTATTAATCTCTGTGATTTAACTTTTTCGTATTGATCTTGAAACAGATTAATGGGGATACTGACAACGAACAAATTAACTTTTATCACTAAATAAATAAGGTTGATTATGAGCTAACAAGAACATTTTCCATTCATTTATTAAAAAAATAAAATATTAATTGAAAATAAAGTAAGAGTTAAAGGGATAAAATTAAATATTAGAAATAAAAATAGGAATTTAAGATAAAAAAATAAGAAATATGCCGACTTAAATTGTAATAAAAAGATGATTATATTTATTTTAGATATTTTTCATTATTTAATTTTAAATTATATAAAGATAAATAAATTATAGAGTCTAATTTATAAGCCATCTTCAAAGAACATAAGAAATTTTTTCTTCAAATATCTAATAAATTTGATATTAAATTCTATGAAAGTTTATTTATTTGTTCAACATACATAATATTAATTAAATAAATAATTGTTAACAGTTTTATTAATATTATTGAATAAAGATTCGGTTATTTAACTCCAAGATATCCAATCGGTGAGAGAGTGATAATTTTATTATAATAAAATAAAAAATCTTATAATTTATATTTCAACCCATAACTTAGAAATGAAATATGAAGGACGCCTAAACACAATCCGAGGACAAATTACGAAGAGCGTAAACTTCGAAAGTGTGGAATTCCTACTCTCCACGCGACCCATTTGAATCTCGGGTAGACGCGACCGAAAGCACGAGCCAAATCGTGTGGACGTCGATCGGATTGGGGGTGAATTCCGCCCTCCCACCGCAGGTTCCGCCTTCTTCTTCCGTATCCCACCGCGGCGAAAGCCACCACTCGCTTCCCATCCCCTTCTCCGATCTCCTCGGCCATGGCCTGCTTGAGCTCCACGGCTAGCTGCTTCTCCGGGCGCTTCAAGCGCCGCCACCTCTCCCCCATTATGTTCTCCACTTCCTCCTTCCTTAGCGCTCGTTCTGTGGCCGTCGCGGCCATTTCTCCGAAGTTAGAGCAGCTGCGATGCGAACTGGATGCAGTGTCCGCGGTGACGAAAGAGTGCTCCGAGGAGGAGACCATTTCGGAGCAGGATAACGGCACGCCGCCTTCCAAGGAGGATAAGAGGATCTCCGGGATCCACGTGCCCCGGCAGAAGTACATCTCCGTCAACAAGGTCGACCTTCTTGATGCTATTCTCTCCATGTTCCGGGCGAAGAAGGAAATTGAGGAGTTCAAGCGCTTGGCCTTGTAAGTTTTCTTGCGACAGGCATCTTGGTTTCGTTGCTACTTATGATCCTATAACAGATTATAGAAGTTTATCAATTGTATAAGTTGGTTTTAGGCATTAATCAACTATGTTGGTGCAATCTTGGTTAGGTCAGAGCTGACCTAGTTTGATTAGGCTCGGGTGAACTTGAGTTTTGATGTTTGACAATGATGTTTGAATATTGTGTGAGTCAAGTGGGTCAAGGTTAACTGGAGACTTGACTTGGTGAAGTCCAGGTAGATTGGGGAGATCGCACGTTAGCATGGAAAAAGTCCTAATGGGACTAGACACACCTAGTGAGATTAGGGATGTCCAAGTGAATCTAGAGATCGCATGCTGACACGGAAAAAGTCCTAGTGGGACTAGGCACACATAGTAGGACTAGGTGAAGTCCATGTGGATCGGGGAGATCACACGCTAGCATGGAAAAAGTTCTAGTGGGACTAGGTACACCTAGTGGAACTAGGTGAAGTCCAGGTGGATTGGGGAGATTAGTGGGACTAGGTGAAGTCCAAGTGGATCGAGGAGATTGCACGCTGACAAAAAAGAAGTCCTAGTTGGGAACTAGGTAAGGAAAAGTTCAAGTCGGTCAAATGTTTGATCGGACACTTGGTAAGGAAATCCTAACATGTGATGGTTGACCAGAGTTACGTAAGGGAATCCTAGACTTGAGATCTGAGCAGGTTAGGGTTGGGTAATCGATTGGGTGATCGATTGGACTGTTGTCTCGCGAGAACAGAAAGGTTCTTAATCCATTGGGTGATCGATTAAGGGCCTGCTAATCGATTGGGTGATCGATTGGCGCAGGATTATTGCGAGAATAGAAGCATACTGAATCGATTGGGTAATCGATTCAGCATGTTCCTAATCGATTAGGCAATCGATTAAGGAGGACTATGATCGATTAGCCAATCGATTACAGTTGTATTGCGTGAGAGCATAGAAAGGTGTTGAATCAATTTAGCAATCAATTAAGATCTTCTTAATCGATTGTCTAATCGATTAAGCTTCAAAAAAATAGTCATCGAATGGCTAGTCTGACGTGGTAATCGATTAGGTAACCTTAGGTCGCGCGAGTATATAGGGTTTTCACGCAGGTTGAGGCGGGATCACTTTGACAACTCTTCGCAACTCTTCTCCTTCCATCGTCATTTCAAGAGAAGCCTTGAAGCCTAGTGTTGCTGCATTTTCAGGGTTCTAGAGGCAATTCCAAGTTAGAAGAAAGAAAGAAAAGCAAAGAGAACTCATTTGTATAAATCTTGTAAGATTTCTTTTGTATTTTGCTTGTTCTTAGGAGTATTTCTTCTTATAAGCTTGTAAGAGGTTTCTCCACCTCAAGAAGGAGATCGTTCATAGTGAATGTGAGAGCGAGAGTGAGGAATAGCGGATCCTTGGATTAGTCATCTCAAGGAAGAGGATACCAAGTAAATTCCTAAGGTATTAGCATTGCTCAAGTTTGTGTTGCAACAAATCTTTATCGAGCAAAGATCGAAGCTAATCACCGCCCCTCTAGCTCGCCTACCGGTCTTAACAAGTGGTATCAGAGTGGTGTCGCTCTTCTTTGGACTCATCGCCGAGAGAGTAAGAGCTAGAGGAAGAAGAAGTTGAAGAAATCCTAAATTTTAAGAAGTCATCATTAAGAGGGTTTAATATCAAAATAGAGTTCGGTTAATGACATTTCGACAACTCCACCATTCGATAAAGCCAGTTTCAATCTTTGAAAGACAAAGATCAAAAATTTCTTTATGATGGAGATAGAGCAATGGTTTGCTCTAATAGAGGGCTTTGAAGCTTCAACAAATAACAAAGGAAAGTTCCT
Source organism: Boesenbergia rotunda (assembly GCA_024364735.1). Taxonomy (NCBI): domain Eukaryota; kingdom Viridiplantae; phylum Streptophyta; class Magnoliopsida; order Zingiberales; family Zingiberaceae; genus Boesenbergia; species Boesenbergia rotunda. The sequence continues at coordinate 320,128 of JAGFNQ010007444.1, forward strand.
CAAGAAAGACAAATGGACTGAGGAGCAAATCAAGAGATGCGAGGCCAACGATAAGGTGATCAAATTGCTGGTCAATCTATTGCCAAGCATCATCTTGGACAAAATTGGAGACTATCAAGATGCCAAAGAGCTATGGAGCAAATTGACCATGCTCCATGATGATCCTTCCACTTCGTCGAGTCAAGACAAATCAAAAAAGAGAGATTCATTGGATGAAAAGAATTCGGAGGTTGAGAGGTGCTCAACATTCGAGGATGAATGTGAACAGACATCCACCTCAAGGGTTGAGGGGGAGTATAACTCATCAATATCGGAACAAGAAGAAGCCTCTACATCCGGATCAAATGAAGAAGAGTCAGGACTAATGAAGGTATAACTATTTCAATTTATAAAAATAAAGATAACATCATTTGCTTTGAGTGTAGGAAAAGAGGACACTATAAAAATAAGTGTCCGAAATTGGCCAAGAAGAAGGGTCAAGTGGCACCCAAGAGAAAGGAGAAGCAAAAGGAGATCGACCCCGTGGTACAAAAGGACAAGAAGCACATTGTGTGCTTCTTATGTAATCAATGAGGACATTATCGAAACCAATGTCCAAAGGGGAAGGATCCGACCAAGACCAAAAGAAGGAGTTCAAATCAAGAGGGAGCCTCCAAGAACAAAACTAAGGTACCATTAGGTAATGATACTTATTTAAATCATGATAATATGCATGCTAGAAAGAATTTCAATCATTTCAATGCTATTTATCATGAAAATAGGAGGCATGAAAAACCTAAGAAAAATTATAGAGTCGTTCATGCTAGGACTACCACACCTAAGGTTAGGGAAAAATCTAGGAAATCTCATGGTAGACCTATAAAGACCAAGGCCAAAAAGAAAAATTTCCAAGACACCCATGAAAAATCAAGGTTTGAGGAGGTAATGATTGAAAATCAAGTTTTGAGGTCAAAACTTGATAAATTGGAGAAATCCCTTAAAAGAATAGAAAACCTATTTAAGGGATCAATAGACCAAAACCTAGGTTTAGGAAATCAAGGACCCTCTAGGGGCAAGAAAGGTTTGGGTTACAAACCTAAAGTCAAAGAGGGAGGACCATCCTATCATCGAGTTCCATATAGGTATGGAACTAAACCTAAGTCTAGGAGTTATGTGAAGGTCACAAGGGAAGCTATCCCTAGAGTTAACCAAAACAAGACTAGCATGACTAAGGCTTCGGAGAAGCCTAGGAAGGTCATAAGGAAGGTATCAAGGGAAGTCACCCCTAGTGAATACCTAGAGCACCCAAGGAGCACCAATAGGTTTTGGGTTCCTAAGAGTGTGCTCGCCACACCCTAGATGAGTTTGGAGAGCGTCAACTCTAATTGAAAGGGTAGTTAACCCAACCTTGATGTAGTTGACACTTTGGGACATTTTCAAGGAATGGTTACCCTTGAAAATGAGAAGTTTCATTATTTATTTTTGAGGAGTAAAATTGTGTCAAACTATATTTTTGAATGATTGAAATTGATAAAGTTGGCACAACTAGGTTATAATCCAAAGATATGCCAAGTTGGGAGCTTTGGCATTATCTTGAAAAATTAAGGGCAAAATTAGGATTATCAATAACTTAGCGACGAGTTATTAATACTTAGATAGAAAATTTAGGTATTTACTTTTATACTAATATGTCATGATTTGTATGCTCAATCGCATGCCATGACATCATAATTCATCATTCATATTTTATTATGAAAATATCATATGTTATGTCATATATGCATTATAAGTACCCCAGTTGGTTTTGATGTGGTCAACCGATTTAAGTTAGGTCCTGGTTTTTTAATTCCTGTGTCTAAGTGTACAGGAACTTAGGAGCGCAGAAAGTCGAGCAGAAGACGCAACGGTCGAGAATGATAGCACAGAAGGGAGCCGACGGGCTCAGTGCATCCGAGGGACGCGGAGCTCTGCGGAAGAGTACGCCGGTGGAGCAAGAAGGACGTGCACGACGTCCGAGGGATGAGAAGTCGGGAGAAAGGACGCTCGAGGGGCGAAAGGCCGGAGTCGGGTTCGTGTGAGTCTAACTCTGGTTGGCCAAAAATCACCCAAGAAGACCAGAAGACAAGTTGGAGAATGGTCAGCGGTTGCTGATCAAAACAGCCACTGTCGGGCGCCCGTGAGCATACGGGTGCCTAGGCTGTCGGGCGCTCGAGCACTCGGGCGCCCCTGTATTATCAGGTGGCCGAGAGGCTATGTTTAGCCGTTTGCGAATGTTGCGCGTTGGATAAGAGTTAAGCCATATGTCAGGCGCCCAAGAGCACTCGGGCGCCCTATAAGTGCCACGTCAGCAAACGGATAACTTTGACCGGGAGCTTAGTTTCCAAACATCCATCAACGCAAACAACTCAATTATTAGTTTTTTTCTGTCTTGTGCTTCAACGTCTGTAAAAGGTTTCTCCGCCAGAAGGAGATTTTGATAGTGAGCTTTAGTCGTCTTGGATTAGCAACCACCTAGGTTGCAACCAAGTAAATCTCTGTGTTTTAGCCTTTTATTAGTTTAATTTGTTTATGTTTGTTTTAACTGATTTTTGTAACTAATTTGTATTCTTTGTGAGACCGCACAAAAGATTGTTTTTTATTTTTACAACGGCAATTCACCCCCCCCCCCCCCCCCCCCTTGCTGGTCCACCTCGATCCGACATGCATCATTTAGTTAAAATGATTTTTCCTTTGAAAATATTCATATGATGCATGTCATAATCATTATCATGCATTATTTCATTATATTGAATTTAAGGACATTGACATCCTAGGTGGATGATCAAAGTTTATAATGTCTAATTAGAAATGTATGAACCTCTTAGTTTAGGGAGAACATGACTAGTACATCTCATAAGACCATAAGTTGATTTGTATGTGTTTTGAGACACCCTAGATACAAATAAGATGTTAGGTTGATGAATAAAACTCAAGGGGTTGATAAAATGCTTCTATTTGAGTTTTAATTTCATCCAAAACAAGAATTTAAGTGAATTTCAATCATTGGGAAAGTTAATGTACAAGTCATGTGTATTTAGCCCAAAGAACATGGTTGGAAATTATTTTTGAAAAACTTTTCAAAACTATTTTGGAAAACCTTGGTGAAGACTATCTTTTGATAGCACTTATCATTGATGAATTGGATACAAAATGGAGTGACATAGTGAAGTTTTTCAAGGTTTTCAATTTTATGTTAATCTTTGAAAATGGAGGTTATTTTCATAGAAAATTATTTTTCCATGATAGTATATGTCATAAATAATGTCTACACAAAATTTTATAATTTTTAGAATTTGGTAGAATTATTTAGGAGTTTCTGAAATTTGGTCTGAATTTGTTTTCAGAAATTAGAAACTCCCAATCGATCAGTTGATCGATTAGGAAATACACTAATCGATTGGGCAATCGATTGGTGCAGGTTTTCCAACGAGCACAGAGGCTCGCGTAATCCATCAGTTGATCGATTAAGGATGGTGTGATCGATCAGTTGATCGATAGAGACATGGTTTAATCGTCTATTAACCCAATTTTGAGTAACCTAACAATCTCTAATCCTCTAGAATACTTTTATAAGTATATTTGGGTGGATTTCATGATGAAATCAAAAAGGAAGATGATTTTGGTGAAAAATATAGGGTTAAGAAGAGGTTCTGATTCAAGTTTTGAACTTTAAAACCTCATAACTTCACTTTGAGTTTTCCTAAAGATTTAGGAACTTAAAAATCATTGTTGGTGAAATGATAGAAGTTTAGACTATTTTGAGGGAGAGGTCTTCTTTAAAAGCATGCGTTTTAATTTTTCTTTGAGTTAATGAGAAGATGAAGATTGGGTAACAATGAAAGGTATGCGACTTTCATTGAATTTCTTTGACCATGTTAATTCTTGGGGAGAGTTTTGATGTGTATCAAAGGAGGAGAAATTGTAAAGCTAATATGGATTAGTCTTACTCAAATATATTGTCAAACATCAAAAAGGAGAGATTGTTGATGCAATCTTGGTTATGTCAGAGTTGACCTAGTTTGACTAGGCTTGGGTGAGCTTGAGTTCGATATTTGACAATGATGTATGAACATTGTGTGAGTCAAGTGGGTCAAGGTTGACTGGAAACTTGATTTGGTGAAGTCCAGGTGGATCGGGGAGATCGTACGCTGGCACGGGAAAAGTCCTAGTGGGACTAGGCACACCTAGTTGGACTAGGTTAAGTCCAGGTGGATCGGGGAGATCGCACGCTGGCACGGGAAAAGTCCTAGTGGGATTAAGCACACCTAGTGGGACTAGGTGAAGTCCAGGTGGATCGGGGAGATCGCACGTTGGCAAGAGAAAAGTTCTAGTGGGACTAGGCACACCTAGTGGGACTACGTGTAGTCCAGGTGGATCGGGGAGATCACATGTTGGCAAAAAAGAAGGCCTAGTTGGAAGCTAGATAAGAGAAAATCCAAGTCGGTCAAAGGTTTGATCAGACACTTGGTAAGGAAGTTCTAACAGGTCATGGTTGACCAAGATTAGGTAAGGGAACCCTAGACTTGAGAGAGCAGGTTAGGATTGGGCAATCGATTAGGTGATCGATTGGGCTGTTGTCTCGCGAGAACAAAAAGGTTCTTAATCGATTGGGTGATCGATTAAGGGGCCTGCTAATCTATTGGGTGATCGATTGACGCAGAATTATCGCAAGAACAGAAACATGCTGAATCAATTGGGTAATCGATTCAATATCCTCTTAATCGATTAGGCAATCGATTAAGGAGGACCATAATCGATTAGCCAATCGATTACGGCTGTACTGCGTGAGCACAGAAAGGTACTGAATTGATTCAACAATCGATTCTTAATCAATTGAGATCTTCTTAATCGATTGGCTAATCGATTAAGCTTCAAAAATAGCCGTTGAACGGCTAGTCTAACGTGGTAATCGATTGAGTAATCCTAGGTCGCGCGAGTATATAGGGTTTTCACGTAGGTTGAAGCGGGATCACTTTGACACCTCTTCATAACTCTTCTTCTCCTTCCATCGCCATTTCAAGAGAAGCTTTGGAGTTTAGTGTTGCTGCATTTCCAATGTTCTAGAGGCGATTTCAAGCTAGAAGAAAGTAAGAAAAATAAAGAGAGCTCATTTGTATAACTCTTGTAAGATTTCTTTTGTATTTACTTGTTCTTGAGTTTATTTCTTCTTGTAAGCTTGTAAGAGGTTTCTCCACCTCAAGAAGGAGATCTTTCATAGTGGATGTGAGAGTGAGGAAGAGCGGATCCTTGGATTAGTCACCTCAAGGAGGTGAATACTAAGTAAAATCCTAAGGTGTTAGCATTGCTCAAGTTTGCGCTGCAACAAATCTTCATCAAGCAAAGATCGAGCTAATCATCCTCCCCCTCTAGCTCGCCTACTAGTCCTAACAGGCTATTCAGCAGGCAATTGATATTACTTGCAGCACTGCCATTGGCTGTTTCTGAGATACTAGAATTTCTATGTTTGCGCATCTACTTGTTTTCTCAATACGTGGAAGTAGATTTAGAATTTAATTGGTGATACTTATTTGGGTCTTAAGTTTATAATTTTGGAAGATCTAGTGCTGACTATAGAACCAACAAAGTTAGTCCTAAAATGATCTTATAAGAACTTGTTTTATGTGCTTCACCGGTCTTTTTTTTTTCCTGCTTGATTCTCCTTCTATAAAAAATACATAGTGTTTGCATTTGAAGATGCATTTTCGTTCATAAAACTTGTAGTAGTCTTGCAGATTAAATTTATAACTTTCAAACTTCAGTCTTGCTTAGATTTGTTGAATTCCTTTGTTTCCTTATTAATTTTCAATATCCTGCCCATTTATATATTATCTTATTTGTTCTCATCTTCAGGTGCTTGGACTCTATCCTTCATGCCGAACATAAAGCTATGCTTGAGGAGATGAGGGCTTGTTACTCGGCTGCTTCTTCACAAGATAAGCATGTATATGAGGGCTCTTGCTCTTCAATCAAAGCGGAGGATGTATCTAGAAAGAAAAATGCTCCTTCTGAGTTTTCTGGTCATAAGGGAGCAAATGGTTCCAGAGATGGCGAAGTCGACAAATGGTTATATCTTAGTGACAGTTTGGACTTATGGAAACTATTTGGACAGTCTGCTATTGTCTCTTTTCCTGAGTCAAGGTTAGTTTTCCTTCTCCTTGAGTCAAGTTCAGTTACATCGGTTTGTCTTACATCTACAGTATACAACGTGATTGAAATAAGGATGTTCTCAGATTCTGGAAAGTGCGTTTTAAAAAAAAAATTGGAAGAAGTTTGAAGTACATATTGGGAGGAGTAATTTGAAAATCACATAAGAGGTTATAGTGCATATTTTCAATCACCCATTGCTGTTTTTTGATTTGTATACTTTCCTGTTTGATTGTTGTTTGATTGCACACATGACAGTTTCAACTATGCATGTTCTAGTAGAATTCTTTATAACTTATGTTTATGTTGCTTAAACCATACCTGCATCTAGAGTTTCGAAGAACCAGACTTTACATTCAGTATTTTCTTGAGGCAGTCACAGTAACTTATCAAAATTCTATATGATCATAGCTGTTTAGGTGGATTTTCTGCTCCTAATTACTTTACAATTTGTTATGAAATGCAGGGCTACCATTGCAAAAAAATTTCAGCGCTCTTTTATGAAACTTCTTCGAGATGCTCAATTTGAAGAATTATCAATAGAAGATTTACTATTGGCTGATGCATTAAACACTGACTATCTCTTGAGGCTTCCAATCTTTGTTGACTGGAAGAAAACATTTGGTTCAAATGCTATAATATTCAGGTGAGGTTCTTAATCCTATTCTTAGCCATTATAAAATTTGTCTTTACTCCTCTTTAGCGGTACATCTAAATGGCCTACAGACTGCTAATGATCTGACCTTATATAGAATTCAATGGAAAATGGAGGGACAAAAGCTATCTATTAGACCAAGAATAATCATGATACATGTTGTGTTATTGTAGTCCTCTTGACCATGATAATCAAGCTGTGGGTGTATCTCTAGTGTTTATATTATTATATCCTAACAAGTAGCTGTTTAGTCTATTGTTCAGACTAAATTAGTTTTATTTTTAATACAACAACAACAATCAAGGCTTATCCCACTAAGTGTCGTTGGCTAAATTGTATTTTTTAATAGATATCAAAGTGCATATCTTTTCCATCGTCGGATCATCTTTTACTAATTGTTGGATTAGTTGTAAAAATACATTGAAATTTTAGTTGGCTAGCCAAAATTGTAGAGCCAAAATTATGATGCTTGGTGAGTGACATGGTGTCTTTGAATTAGTTCCATCTTTCCAATATCCTTGTGCTTCACTCTCTTTAGGCGTGGATATGCAACTGAGAGGCAGCAGGGATTACTTATAGTTGAAAAACTAGATTATTTGCAATCAAAGCTCTTGGATTCAATTTTCTCTAGTCTATCAAAACCATTGAAGAAAATTGGAAGATGGATAAATGAGGTTAGTTAATTTTTGGTTCTCTATTAGTTCTTTGTTGTTCTAGTTTATTATTGATTTGACTAGTCATAATGAGTCTTTGATGTTTGTTTGGCTTTGATATTAATGCTTGCAATTCATTCAAGGACTGCTCAATCTTATATATATTTTTTCAATTTCCTTTTTCAGAGAACTTTGTTTCCTCCCAATCTTAGTATGTGAATAACGATGATAATTATGCTCAGTCCTTTTGATCGCAGGACTTTTACATAACCATTGGAAGATATCACTTTTGTGACACAAGTTCAATATTTATGCTTGGTTCTACCAAAAATTAAGTTGCTTTGAAAAATGTTTTTACACGTCTTAGTGTAACTTCAATTAACCTTTTGCAAAGTTTTATAACCTGATTTATGACTTTCTCTGTAATATTATTATTATCTATTATATTACAAGTTGGTCGTGGAAGTTCCTTCCACAGCTACTAAAAAGCCTTTTATTTATCTAGGACTTGAGCATTTATTTTAAACTTTTACTATAAATATTCAATGAAGTTCTCAACATCCTAAATTCTATCAGATCATGCAATAGGGATGCCATAGAGACTTGCACCTATCATTTAAATATGCTAGTTTGCTGACAATAACTTCCATTATACCAAGTCAAATAATGAAAAAGCAGATATCCACTTCAGATTATGGATATGGAAACCAGCATTTTGTTACAAGAATAGTGATACTGATTTCTGGAATCTAATTTTTAGAATTTGTTCTAAGCTGCAATTTTAAAATACCAAAAAATACTAAACAAATTATGTGGGAATCTGATGACATCTCAGTTGGTCCATGGTTTGATTTTTTTTGGGGTTGTTTCAAAATCTATTCTTTTACCTTTATTCTTCTGCTTATTGTTTTCCTTTATTGTTTCTCATCCGTGCCTGCAACCTTTGACACTGTTAGTGTGAGCTTGTGATCGTGGCAGCCACTTCCGCTTGCATCTTTACCATATCTAAGTCCAACTCTACATGACATTGAGTGATTATGTTTCTTTTGGAGAATAGACTTAAGCCTTGTTTTAGTTATTTTTCCTCCCTATTCTACATGTAGGCTACCATCTTGAAGTGAGCAATTAAAGTGTAGTTAATAATAAAACAAGTGAAAATAGGTTAAGATAGTAGGGATATTTTGAAACAACCAAGTGTGAGGAATAAATGTATATTAACAAAATTCTGCTTGATATAAATAAAAAATTATTTAAATTATCTTAGTGGAAAATCTATATATCCTGCCTCATGTGGGTATCATAGTTTGTGTTACTCCTAATTGAATGACATAATATGATACCATCTTAAACTAAAGTGAATGGACAATATACCCTTCCAGCTGCGGGTTTGATTTCTTCTTCCAGCTGTGGGTTTGATTTCTTTCTATTGAGGCAAAAATTCCTATTATCAGTGGTTTCATCCAGTGTTCTAAAATGTGGCACCTAGGACCGCCTAGGCGGTGGGCCCGCCCGCCGAGGCGACGTCGGTGGGCGTCGCTGAATTAATCAGCCACCCAGGCGCTAGGCAGCCGTTTTTTTTAAAAGCAAAAACCTCCTGAATCGATTGGCTGATCGATTGAACACTATCAATCGATCGGCCAATTGATTGTCATGTGTTCGCGAGAAACAAAAGTCTTCTGAATCGATTGGCCGATCGATTGAACACTTTAATCGATTTTTGGGTAGGCATTTCGCGACGAATAGAAACTTTCCTAATCGATCAGTTGATCGATTGAACCTTGTTTATCGATTGTGAGTTTCTACCAATCGATTAGCTGATCGATTCAATACTGCCAATCGATTGGCTAAGTTCCGCCTAGGCGCCAAGGCACTAGGCGGCGGGTGACCGCCCACCTACCGCCTAGCGCTTTTTAAAACACTAATTTCACCTATTCTTCTCAGTCCACTTACACAACTTTAATTTCTAGTAAAAATGCTAAATCAGGCATAAACTCAAATTTAATTACACTGATACTAATGAATCCTAATACTCTATTTTGAATTTATTTGCAGTGCTACATGTATCAAAGTGTTACACCAATGGGCTTGCTTACTTCCTTGCTTGGTTGGTTAATCTTATATTAAGAGTGATTTTGCCTTTGGCTTAGAAAGCCTCAAGATATTTATATAAAATTCTGTAGTTTTTTATATGTATTTATAGGTAGGTAGAAGATATGGTAGTTATCAACATTTGAAATCCTGATTGGGACATACTAGGCATGCTGGATGCTATGGGTGTGCGAAATATTAGAAAAAGGAAAGGGGAAAATTGGAGGGAAAGGGAGGATTTGCAATGTAAATTGCTGAAGCTTTGCTTCATTGACGATAGGTCATTCATTGATCAGGAAACACCTCTCCTCTGCCAGTGACTATTAGATGGATGAAGCAACTTCGTTAGGCGTGATCGTCTTGCCTATGATGTTTTGGTCCCAAAATACTTTGTGACCTCCATGGAAGCTTTGCTGACCTCTGAAACACCTTGCAACCTCTATTGAAGCTTTGCAGACTTCCAAAACACTTCACAATGTCCGTCAAAGCTTCACAAACCTCTAAAACACCCCACAACCTCCCAAAATACCTCGCTACTTAAGCTTTCTTGACCTTTGAAAGACCTTGCAACCTCCGCAGAAGCTTTGCTGCATGGGATGTTATGCTCCGATACTAAACAGATTGTGTTGTCATTGACTCGCGTTTAGAATACTTCATCTTGATTGACCATCTTACCTCGCCTCATGGAAATTTCACTACCTCGAGGAAGCTTTGCCAACCTTCTAGGAATACTTTAGTTGCATTTAATGTGATGTCCAGTTGTTTTGGGTGGTTCCATGTGTCAGTTGGTTGACAAAATGAGAAGTTCTGCCCGTGTTGATCGACATAGAAAGATATTTTAATCTATGGTAGGTACCTAGCTACGTGCTTTTGTTTTTTAAAGGAAAGATCAGAATAAAATTTTAAAATAATTTTCTACTGCAAACTTAGGTTGTTTCTGGTCTTCAGCTTTGATGAAAATATTGGTAATTGCTTTGTTTATGTTTTCTCTCCATGATTAATTTAAATAGTCTAGTTTATTCTCATGCAAGTATTGCTCTTTGTAATTTGAAGCTTCCTGTTCATATCTTTTATAGTTGACAACAGGCTTTGAAAGATTCTGATGAGGCACAAAGTGTTCAAATATGGATGGAGAAAGTGAAGACTTGGGTGAGGGAGAACTATACTCTTGAAAGCACATTGTCTTTTGGAGAAAGCACATCGAGAGACCAAGCAGAAATTGACCAGATAGAAGACAGTGGTCTTCCAGTTTGGCTTGCTGCAAAAAAGGCTGTCTCTCATTACAAAGGGCTCTTATCACCCATTGGACCCCGTGGAAGACTTATAAGAAGGTTACTTGCTTGGATTGGAGTAATTTCTTCACCACCAGAAGTATCAATTGAGTTTGAGAATGAAGTATATCCAGATATCTATTTGAGGTTAGTGCTGGTAGATTTTCAACTCTCACGCTAGTCTATTTTGCTGACCTGGACTTGCATGTTTGACTTTGATGGATGCAAACACAATCATATTTCCCTTATTGACTGGAGTACCTAAAGTAAGTGAAATAAATATATATTGTCAAAAAATGATGCATTCTCTGACTTAATACATTTTAAACGGTGAGGAATGTGATTAATATGCTTCTTTATTTCATATACATTAATTAGATATGCTTCTATGCTTGTGCTGATAATTCCTTCAAATTCTCGTTTCTTTATCACATGGTAAAATATTTATAATCGTAGTTTACTTCTACTACGGGTTTGAGAATGATCGAGAGTTTCATCTGTTATTATTTCTAATATAACCATTTCTTCTTGAGAACATTCAAAGTCTGGAAGCAATCATTTTGAAAATATTCTTGATGCATTATAGTGATTGTCATATTTGATGCATCTTCATCCTTCTCAGTTATCTCTTTGACAATGTTATTTGCAGAATAAAGGGACTAACAAAATAGGATACAGTAAGAATGCATTATGGAACTAATAAAAAAAATTATTTGGAACCATTGCGCATATTTTTTACCAGTCATAGCAGCTAAAGACAGCGAGCATTTCATAACAATTCTAAAAGAAGTCAAAGAAAAAACTGGTAATAATGCAATATTTTTCTTATTTGCAATACAGTTGTAGGTTTTTGAGTGACTTTTTTGTTAGCCAAATATAATTTTTGATACAATCATGTGATTTAACATTTTATAGTTGTCTAACTTTTGTTCTTATTACAATATACCATAGTACCTAATGTGTTTGAGTTAGATTAATCATAAACTAGCATGGGCACCGATTCTGAGTTTCAATTAATCCAGCTAGTTTAACCCGACAAATAGAGAATACAAAAGGAAAAAGTAAAAAGATTCATAAAATTAGTGGATTTGGCCAATCAATTGGGGACAGCAATTTGTCATTTGCTCTAGACTAATTAAAATAATTTCATAATATCTTGTATTTTAATAAGTCTGGAACTTATCTTTGAGCATGTCAAATATAAAATTTTGATTTTAATAACTGATTTGAATGAATTTCTAAAATATTGTATTCACCCACTAAGACAAATTCTTAGGTCTTACTGAGTATAGCTATTATTATCTTATTCCTTATTGGCCTGACTCATTTTAATTGCTATGTGTCTTTGTGCTATTGGTCAACATAAAATTTTTGTTATCATTATATATTACTCTTATATATGATGCAAAATCTTATATCAGGACTGTGTTTTACTAGTCTTTATATTTTCCATTCAAACTAATTTCTTATTATACATGTTAACTTTTTTATTTATCTTACTGGTTTTGTGTCCTTTAGAAGTCTATACAATTAATTTATGATATATATATATATATATATATATTTTCAGGCCAAACTTTCTTCCAAGGATAACTCTTAGCAATTTATGGGAACCTGCTACATGGGAAACGTGTGGTTATAATAGTTGGAAAGTTTTAAAAACTGCAGCTTATATCCTATTCTCAAAGTCAACTCTTCAGGTATATATTCTATACTATTAAACCAAATGCACTTTATTTTCAAACATGTTTCTATTACATAATTACTTGTCTAACTTGCTTGTTTGACAAGTTGATGAATAAACAAAAACCTGCATTATCTTGCTTATTCATACTTCTCCTGCTAGCATAACCATTTGAGTAAATGCTGCTTCTAAAGCTAGTATTTTCCTGCATCAATTCCCTTATTAGAATCTCTAGGTCAATAAGAAGAAAATGCTCTACTGAACCTATTAGGATCTGTAGTTTAAAAATGGCATCAGAAAAGGTTAATGTATCTTGGGTTGTGGATTTGTACAGAATAGTGTTATTTTCCTAGAAAATTCTAATGCCTATTAGACGTTTGTTTATGTAATGTTTCAAATTTTCTAATTCTTATTAGGAACCTGCATTTCAAGAACTGGTTCTTCTTTATGCTGACAAAGGAAGTCAAAATGAAAATGAAGATCTAGCAGAAATAAATCCTGTTCAATTAAAGATATATGAGAAGATACCAATTCCTGATATTTCGGTAAACATGTTATGATTGGGACTTAGTGTTATACATTTTTTTGAGGATATGCATCTTGCACATATGCTTCTATTTGAGACAAGCTTATATATAATCTAACTACTGTGACTGTAGGTTATTTTTCCCCACAAGAAGTTGTCCTTCCGTATCCTGGATACAGTATGTATACACATTTAACCACTTATTATCGAAAATTCATTCATGAATATATTACACACATAACCGTGGTTGTCCTTGATGTTGAATCCTATCAGTATCATAATTACCTACTCCGCGGCAACTTGAAATTTGTGTATGTATTGCATTTTTTAGCTAAATGATAGAGGACAGTATTGACAATTTATATATTAGCATTAGGACCACTGGATCAAATGATTTTATTATAACAATATATTAGCATTAGTACTATATGAAATTACCAATCATATTCAAGATTAACTAGCAGCTATCAGTTGTAACAGTTAGCATTTTCCCAAAACCTCTTGTTTGAATGAATGGGTTAATCCATTTTCTTCTACTATCCATGCCAGCTTAAGATAAAGGCTCCACCCTGTATTTATTGAAGCATAGTTGGCCTAAAAGGGGAAATGTAACTAGATTTGTCAATATTTCTGTCAATTGACATCTTTCTAACTATGTTGTATCATGAACAATATTTCATTTTTTACTCAGGTACGCTTGGATGTTGCAAGCTTAGTTGGGTTGCTGGCATACTTCATTAACTACAAATTTGAGAACATTGCCTCTTCTCCGTAAGTATGTCATATCTTTCTACCTCTGTTTACACTTGGAAAAGCAAACCTGTGTTTTAGTTTCCTTACTAGGGATTTGGCATCCACATTATATGGTGTTGTATCGTCAATTTGGAAACGGAATAAATTTTTTTTAGGCCTCTAGCAGTATTGAGATGCTAGATATCATCTACCACTTCCCATTCTGGACATTTGTTTGGTTCGGAGAATTTCAGTGAGCCAATCACCGGGGTACACTTGTTTTTCAAATTGGCAAGCCAATAGATATAAGTTATAACCAAACATAACTAAAATTTACATGCATTCCAAATACGATGGATTTAGGCTATGACACTTGGGTTCTAGGTGTCAACTTGATTTATCCCTTGCTGTTATACTCCAGAATTCTGGTTGTAGGTTGACTTTTTCCAGCACCTCATTAAGGACATTGGTGAGAATTCAACCATAAGTGAGCAAACATCTTGTGAGGGATGTATCTAACAGTTGGGGTTGAGTTACCAATGTTAAATCTCAAGCATGCGCAAGCAGAGTAGAGAATATCTGAATCTTTGGACATTCCAACACTAATAAATGCTTAAACTTAAAGAAGAAATGGAACAATCAAAGACGGAATTAATGAATTCAAGGAATCTTTAGTATTACATAAAGCACTTTATTCTTTTCTCCAAATCCTCTAGTGGATTAATAGTTCCTCTTTACTTGTATGATTTAATTTACATGCATGATTCTCCACTATGGCAATGTAACTTAAACAAGATATATGATGATCAGAAATCAAAATGACAGTTGAGCTCACACTTTTTTTTTTCTCTGTGCAATTTACGTAATAGCTAGTTTAGATTCAAAAATTTGAAATAGACAGAAAATTTCCACTTGCATATTATGTATTGGACCTTGTGGCTCCTTGCATCTCGAAGGCTGGTAGTAATAATATAATATCCCAGATGGATGGATGGAATAATTTCAGTTAACAAACAATTGTTTAAGTCAATCTCTGCTTGCTGCTGATTACTGAATGCACTACCTTCTACACAGTCTACTACTATTGGTATTACAATCACTTGCATTCAGTTTTTGTTTATGCAAAAACAGGTCCGCTGTTTTCCTTGATGTCATTGCCATCACTGCACTTATAATCTATATAACTCGAGTAGTGCTAGGTTACAAACAGACCAGGGACCGGTATCAGGTAAGTTCACTTCCTATATTAGATAATGCTGTAGTAAATATTATTTTAATTTACTTTTTTTGTATGTGTATTTCAATCAAATATGAATTTGTGCTGTTGTGTTTTCTTTCGTGCTTTGTTCATAAATGAATTGTGTGTGTGTAACTTTTTTCGTCAAAAAACTAGTTAGTTATTCAGTGTTACTCTGAGAAAGGTCTTTTAGACTTGCTCCCCAACTTCCAATATCAGAATATGAAATATAGTTGCAGTTCATCATGTTTACTTGCTATTTTTCTCTCCGCTCTCAACAAATATAAGAGACTTAAAAGAAGTATGTGACCCAAAGATCGTGTCTGAAATGGAATAGAGGGAGTAGTGGAAGAGTCCAAAAATGAGAAAACAAGAAAGGATACTTTCTTCTACTTCAATTGGTTTGGAACCATGAGTTGTGCAGAATTCAATAATGGCACCCAAATGAAAGACGAATCATTCTATATTTACTTTAGCCATTCTCAGCGATATCACATAGAAGAGTTGCAAGTAACTAGTCAAAACCCCTAACTCACAAAGATGACAATAAAGTAGGAAATCATCTGCATTTTGAAATAGGACATGCCCAAACATTTCTGCATTTCATCACTATATATATATATATATATATATCTTTCTTTCGAAAAACTAGATTATGAAATATAGTTATAATATTAGAGTTTGCCGACCCCATCTAGTGGGATAAGGCTTGGTTGTAGTTATAATATTAGAGTTTGGCTGGGTTTTTTATGTTTAAGAAAAGCAAACATGGATCATGGAATATTGTCTCAACTAATTTATCCTTATTTTCTGACATTGTTCCTAGAGTCATCTTCTTGAGGGCTTTTCTACTAGGGTGAAATTATGCTCTCTCTGCTGCTCATGTGATAAACGATTATGTTCGACACATTATTCAACATTTCTAAGTTACTGGATCCCTAATTCCTTGTCATGTATATTATTCTTGGCCTCTTTTTTCTCTTAACTTAATTTCTCTCTTTAATGTTAAAATTTTCTTATAAATTAATTTGACAATTGGTAAGAGGTGAGATAACCTTTTGAAAATTACTAGACAATTCGGTTTTGTATTCATTAGCTCAAAATGAGGTTGTGATTCCAATAATTTGATAATATACAATGATTACTATTTTTTATTATTTTTATAAAATACAATTTTCAAAATCAGGAAAAATCATGATTACCTTTTCTGTTTTGTTTACTTGACAAAGATATCTTCCAGAAGAACTGAATGCATATATTTGTCTCAGCTGCTGGTTAATAGAACTCTTTATGAGAAAACTTTAGCAAGTGGATTTGGTTCAGTTCACTTTCTTCTTGATGCTTCAGAACAACAACAAGTAAGGAAAAAGTTCTTGGAGTATTCTTCTCATGTCTTGCCTTTATAATTTAGTATATCATGCAGTTCAAGGAAGCAATTCTGGTTTATTCAATTCTACTCCATCCTGAAACACATCAGGTACATTGACTAAAGTAGCATTCACCAAAAATCTTGAGCTGTTACCAAGAGCTTTTCATTTCTTTTATTTTAATTTTCTTGCACTTATGTCCATTTTTTGATGGTCAAAACCTAAAAGGATAGATGCTGTAAAGGAAGATTAGTACCATTTTTTGATTTGTATTTAAACTATAAAAGAATGAATTACTAATCTGAATCTTCATTACTAAGGAAATGATGCCTTAGTTCAAATGTAATATGGACTAGAAGGTGCAAAAAGTGATTGGATCATAGATAGCATCTAATTTTTCTTATCACTCAATTCAGTCCTCTGTAGTGAATGTTCAAAAACTCTGCCACTGATTTCTTCTTGATATGAAAACAACTATAGTCAGTTGTTTATTTTATCTCTATCTTTTATTTATTTATTTAACTGTATC
Organism: Boesenbergia rotunda; assembly: GCA_024364735.1. NCBI lineage: Eukaryota > Viridiplantae > Streptophyta > Magnoliopsida > Zingiberales > Zingiberaceae > Boesenbergia > Boesenbergia rotunda. The sequence goes on from JAGFNQ010007444.1 coordinate 337,032, forward strand.
TTGTACTTATTGTTGTCTGAAAAAGTGGTGTTGACGTTTTCTTAATTTTTTTAGTTCTTGAATCTTAAAAGTTTTAGGATCTTATTATCTCTAACTGAATTTATGATTCATGATGCAGGTATCTTGTCGTAAAAAGATCAGAGAGTCCTGTGAAAAATTTATTTATGATAGATTCAGAGAAAAGGTATAGGAGAAATTATTAATATTTCTGAGATGTGCATGAATTCAAAAATATATATTTACTTTATGCAGATTGAAATGCCTATTGACAAGGCTGTGGAGACCCTGACAAGGTTGGGTCTCTTATCTGAAATTCTTGTGGAAGGGAAGATTATACTAACAGTTCTTCCCAGTTCAGATGCCTTTGAGACCCTAAGAGATCGCTGGATTGGCATGCTAGCATAGAAGGCACGCCTATTTTTCTCAATACTACTGGAAATGGTTTTGCTGACCATGACAGAAATACCTCCATTATTCAAGGGCTTCATTTTGGTAAAAATATTTTCACATCATGGCATGCACACGTTATCAGCATGATGATGTTTATATATCCAGTACAGATGGACAAAATTAGCTGCAAAGATAAATGGATCTCAACGCAAGCATTCACTTAAGATAATCAAGGCATAGCCAAGATTGCATAGTTGAGTATGTATTTGAAGATGCTGCAACTAGCTGCTGCAAAGAAAACTAGATTGACGGTCACAATGACCTTGCAAATATTACTTGTAATCTTATTACCTTGTTGCGGCTTGATTCAAGTTTCAAATTCAAGACTATTACCAACAAGCCGAGTCCTGCCGATATAAGTCCTTACCTGATTATACTTCTTCGAACAGCCACATGGTATGCTACCAGAAATTCCCCATCTCATTTGTCTACAAGCTTGAAGAGTGTAGGTATGCCATATTAATTCGTCTGTGTTGTGATTAGTCCAATCACAATCAGTTTTTCACCTACATGTTTAGAATTGATGGATTGAAGTAGTAAAACGTATAATGATCATTTTTCTCAAACTTTGCTTTAGACGTTGCAAATGGGATGGTTGAGGATGAGTTTGTTCCTTCTTGATTTTGTAGTGATTATAAAGAAAGTATTTTCTTTCTCAGTTAACTCTTCTTAGGGATCGTTGTTCATTATGTATGGCTCCCTTGCATACATTTTCATTTTATCATCTTTTTTCTTTTTGTTTTTTGTCAAGTCTGTGACTCTGCAGAATGTTATTTTCCCCCCCAAATGTCGAGTTGTATAAAATGAATGTTTGTAACCATGCTTGATCAATGCACAACAGTTAACAATGCTACCTGGAAAGACTGAAATATAATACTTTATAAAAAAGCAACCTCTCTGGAAGGAGACAAAAAAGTCTCCACAGAACCAACATGGAAATGAGTCCAAAAAAGAGCTTGCCTTTCCTAGTTCTGAAGCTAGAAACCCATAAGGAAGACAGAGTTAAGGTTCACTAATCCCTTCTTTTCCATGTCTAATATCATTTATCAACTAGTATTTGCATGGAATAAGGTTTTATTTTACGATCAACTTAAAACTTAATTGCTATAGAACTTCATCAACTATGTATCATGGCTCTGAAGCTGGAAAAGCTTTGAGTAAACACCATTATCATCTGCAACTAAAGTTGAATGATCTCCCATCTGAACCACTCTACCGTTATCCATCACCACAATCGTATCTGAATCGACCACAGTAGACAACCTATGTGCAACTGTTATCCTTGTGATTCTTCTTGATGCCTCCTTGTCTCTCCTCCACTTGCCGGATCCAAGAGCCTGCATGATGATTCTCTCAGTCTCAGAATCTAGTGCACTGGTAGCTTCATCCAACAGCAAAATCACTGGCCTCTTCAGCAGTGTTCTTGCAATGGCAATTCTCTGCTTTTGTCCACCAGAGATTTGACATCCCTTCTCCCCCACCACTGTGTCATACCCGTTTGGCAAGCTGCAGATGAAGTCGTGGATGTTGGCCTCCATTGCAGCCTCCACAACCTCAGTCTCTGAAGCACCTTCACTTCCATAGAAGATGTTGTCTCTGATTGACGAGCTGAAGAGAAGTGGCTGTTGTTGAACCAATCCTATTTGGTGTCTCAACCAGTGCAAGTTATACTCTTTTATGTCTCTACTGTCAACCATAACCCTTCCTTTGAAAGGATCATAGAACCTCAAGATCAGCGCCAAAACTGAGGACTTCCCGGCTCCACTAGGCCCAACAAGTGCCACATATGCTCCAGTTTCTATACTTAAGTTGAAATTATCTAATACCACCACTTCAGGTCTTGATGGGTATCTAAAGCTGATGCTTTCAAAGTCTATTCTGCCTGTGATTCCCTCTGAGCTTATGGTCTCTGGCACATCTGGTGGAATTTCTGTTTTCCTATCTAGGATTTCAAATGCAGGTTTGAGTATGGTAATTGCAGAAATAACTGTCGGTATCAGTGTCCATAGCTCCGTGATAGATGGAACTGTGAGTGAGAAGATTTGGTATGATCTTATTCCATCCTCAAAGCTGGATTGATGCTTATTGACCAGAATTGTGGTGTACCACAAGGCAACTGCATGAGCAATGTTCCATAAACAAAGTGAGACACCTTGAAACACTCCATACTTGATGCTCTGTACCCTGCTAAGCCTCCTTGGCTCCTCTAATGAAAATTGTGCTTTCTTAAGCAGTTGCTCTTCGTAAACAAAGGAAGCTACAGTTCGTATATGGCTCACAGATTCTGATGCAAGAGCGACAAGTTGTCGGTGAGCCATGGCAGAGTCACCAGAGAAGCCTTTGGCAGATTTGGCTTGTATCAGACCACCAATGAAGTGGCAGGGCATTAGAGCCCAGGCTACTAGCCCCATCCTCCAGTTCACTTTCATGCTCACTATTGTTGCTATTAGGATCGAGGAGATGCATTGGACAATTACAGACATTCTGTCAGATATGATGGTCTTGATCATGGAAGTGTCACTAACAATATGCATTGCAAGGAACCCTACACCGTTCTCAGGTTTCTCAAACCAAGCTACTTCATTTCGGAGTATGGCTGCAAAAAGATAAAGGAACCTTGTTTGAGAAGAAGGAACTTCTGATTTAGGTGAGTCTTATTTGATTATCTTTTTCTTTTCTATTTTTAATGGAATATTGTATTTCCTTTGTGAACTAGATTATTAAAATGTTAAAAGTGCTAGAAGTTCTAAACATGATGCCACTACTACATGTACTATATAGGATTCATGTCATTTCTGGAAATGCATTTTAGTTTCTTAAACCTAAAGTTTGAGGGGATAGGGACACATTTACAAGTACAGATATTGTAGCACAACTAAATCACGCTGTTTGTTTTGCTTTTGGATACAGAATCTCCAAAGAGTACTCAGAAAATATAGTTCTTAAGAATTCTCAAGGAAAAGAGTACCTTGTAAATTTGTTTGACTAATGCTTGGACCAAAAAGACATTTCTTATAAACACTTGTGATCAAAAATCTGTCAATCTTTGTTGTGCATTCTTTTGCAATATAGCATATAATTAAACAAAATCAGGTTCGACCATACAAGCAATATCAAATTATTTCAGTTATTTTCAAGTAGTTTATATTATGTATCGACCAATAAAAATTTTGACTTCTAATGTGACCAAAAGAAAATCATGAATAGGGCAGATGCAAAACGTTCTGATATATTCAACTAAATTTCTTACCTGAAAACAGTGCTACTCTGAGATTTCCCATTGCTTTTTCACCAACCAAACCATAGTGATAGTGTTGCAATATGTGAGTGATTAACGTGAGGAAGCCAACAACAGTGAATATAATAGAATATTTGCCTACTTGCGACTTTGCATCTTCCTTGTAGTATGCCACTCCAATTGTCATAATGTAAAACCCAAACAATGGTTTAGATATTCCAGAGAATGCCGCTCCAAATGATCCCAAAGCTAGCTTTGCAAACTCAAATTTGTTCAACCCATACCATATTCTTGAGAAACTAGCAGATCTGCTTTTTGTAGTTTTCATTCCTTTGGTTGGATTAGGATTGATTGGCTGGCTCTTTAACATCTCATTCACTTCATGCTGTTGAGAAGGTGATCTGTATTGAGTGATTTCTGGTTTCTCCTTAGTGTTAGCAGTTCCCCTGTTTGTAAAAAAAAGTAAATCAAAATATAAATACTACTACCTCATTTTTACAAAATCATTGAAATCACGAAGAATCAAAGAGAAGTCTTCTTATGTCAAGTTTTAGATTGCATCTTGGTCACGAGATCCTAAAAGAATGAAATCTTAATAAGACTACTTGTTTCAGATTCACCATGTATATATTTTAATGTTTTCCCTCATAGTTAGCTTAGAGAAAATGAAAGCAACAAGCACAATATAGAGTTTTTTTTTTATTGATTGGATGGACAACTTTTCCCTACCTTGAGATTGTGTCTTCTAATTCTGGCTTCATGCTATGCATAGTGAACAAGTTACTGTAGAAATTGCTGGTTTGCAGTAGCTCGTTGTGGCTTCCACTTTGTGCTACTTTTCCATTCTCAACCACAACAATTGTATCTGAACTGGTTATTGTGGATGTTCTGTGTGCAATCTTAATCACAGTTCTTCCTTGCATGACTCTCCCCAATGCATCTTGAACCAGCTTCTCCGATTCCGAATCCAGCGCACTTGTAGCTTCATCTAGGAGAAGAATTGGAGAGTTTTTCAGAATGGCTCTTGCTATTGCTATTCTTTGTTTCTGTCCACCTGAGAGTTGTACTCCCCTCTCTCCAACCTGAGCAAACATTTATTAGCTCTTAATCTTAAACAAGATGAAAGCAAATTAATATAACTCGCACCCAAGTTGAGTATTTTTCAGGAAGTTGGGAAATGAATGAGTCTGCATTGGCTGCTGATGCTGCTTTGATGATCTCTTCGTCAGTTGCTTCTGCATTCCCAACCCTCAAATTATCCTCTATGGTGCCTGAAAATAGTGCTGGTTCTTGTGGCACTGCAGCTACATTTCTTCTGAGGAACTTGAGATCCAGCTCCCTGACATCATAGCCATGGATCGAAACCCGACCTGCAACTTTATTTCCTATTAGAAATCGCAAATGTCATAGTTCATTAATTTCAATTCATTTGTGAAAAAGAACAGACCCGCCAATGGATCATAAAACCTTTGAACAAGAGACAGGATGGTGCTCTTCCCACACCCGCTGCTGCCTACCAATGCATACACTTTCCCTGCTGCCATGCACAGTGAGAAGTCTTGAAGGATCAGCTTATCAGGACGCGAAGGGTAAGCAAACGACACTCGATCTAGCTCTATCTCTCCAACAATTTTTTTCAATGTTACTCCTTTTTTCTCACTGCTTATTCTTGGCTTCCTTTCGATCACCTGGAATATCTCTCTTCCTGTAGCTCTTGCAGAATTAAAGATCTGGAAGTCTGGTGCAGCATGAGTTATTGATCTGTAAGTATTTCAACAAGAACAAAAAAATTAAAATTAGTTTCAGAATGAGTAATTCAACAATTATCAATTAATTGGTTTATCTCATACATTGCTCCAAACAGAATGCTCATGATCGCGGCCAACGTCTCGCCTCCATTCGCTCTTCGTGCAACAACAACGACTGCTCCAATCCAAACAACCAACGCCCATGAGCAGAAGGTGACAGTTTGAAACAATCCCAAACTCAGTCCTTTAATTACTGCCTCTTTTTTGCTTATAATGTATTGCTGCCTGATGTTCGTAGTGAAGGATTTTATCGACGAGCTCTCACCCACAAATGAAAACACCGTTCCGATATGCGATAAAGTCTGTAAATTCTCACATTTGAGGTGACCATGTATCATTCTTTTCTACCCTCCAATCTTTCAAGTATTTGATGCAATTTATTTAAATTTAAAAAATACCTGCTCTACGATAGATGTTGCTTCAGACAAATACATTGTTCTCAAGGATGATAAACTGTTCATCTTTTTAGTGTAAGTAGCTCCTATTGCGAGAATCATCGGCGCCACCATCAACGACAGCAGCGATACCTCCCAGCAGCATGCGAGGGCGATTACAACTCCAGCGAAATAAGTGGAGAAACAGGAGATGAAATGACCCAACTGGAACAACAAATAACTGCAACGTCAACTCATTCTGAATTCATCACAATTAGAGAAAAGAATTCATTTCACCATCACAAGTATTTTCTTTGTAATTTCAAAATCATTAGCATACATCCAACTGTTTGGGATTTTAAATTTTATCACTTAACCATTAACACTGTTAATTCAATTAACAAAAATAATGACGTGATAATTGTGTTAATGATAGTGGTTAAAAGAATAAAGAGTCTGATATTTCGGCAATTTGGAAAGTGTAATTTAAAAAAATGAAGTGGTGCAATGAAAGTTTTTCTCCTAATTATGATATCTGTTTTTGAATATTCAGAAAATAATTTACCTTCTCGCCTATGGCGTCTTGTATGATGCTCATGTGGCTTGTGACGCATGCTATGACCTTTGCGGTGGTGAGCTCGGTATCGAAAGCTTCGATATCTTGGTGAAGAATTGAATCGATGAAAGCTAATCTCATCCGTGCTAATTGTCTCTCGCTTGTGTACATCCAACATGATATTTCTACAATTATTGAATGAATAAATATTTTAGAGACTTTCTTAGTGTTTCACTGTTTATTCATATACTTTCTCGCTGCAAAGATACTACTACATCACTTGTCATATAAAATATGTTAACGTACCAAGTAATCCCGCTGGAAGCGTAGCAATTGCCATATACCATACAAAAGGAATCACCTACACAAACCAAATGAAGCCAAACAAAGCCCTATCATGGCTTAACAATCGACTAAAAGAGTTTCCTTCGATCGAAGGTGGTTAACGATAACAATAATCGTCGTCAAATGACTAACTAATTACCTTCTCTAGAGCTCTGACCGTGGCTTCTTGGTCGCCTATGTTGCTCCCAAAAGCCTCCAAAGCTTTGCCCAGCAAGAGGTACCCAATTGGTTGTGCCATGCCGTGCACCACCGAACCCACCGTCCCTAGCCCCATCAAGACCCAATCCACCGTGTCCGCGTAGCTCAGAAGCCTCCCGAACGACACCGGTTTCGATTGCACCATCTTCTTCTTCTTCTCCAATTCAACCTCATCCATATCCTTGCGGGTTTCGGACAATGGCTACAACAGTAGTGATGGTGGTGAAGTGCCAGTGATCAATGGAGGAGTATTAAAAAGGAGGAATGAAATGGAATGTGCATGGAATATGCTAGTGAGATTTGGATTACCTGCCTGGAATCCATCTGAAATCGTTCTCAAGATTCATTGTTCTTGGCTTAACTAATTTGTTTTAATCGATTAATTAAGTATGAATTAAGGTGTCAAACAATCTTATACATTTTTATTTAATGATTATAGCCCGATAACGTGGGGACGTGGGGTTGGAATATTAGAATTTAGATTACATTACGATCAGATCGATTCAGTCGTCGTCTGACTCGTGTCGCAAGTGATGGAGTTGACTTAGTCTGTAATAATATTTTTTTAATATAAAATTGGCGAATCATATTATTTTTGAATTGTTTTGAACAAATAATATTTGAAATAATCGAATTACATTGTTTCATCAAACAGCTTGTGAAACTATATTCGTTAAAAAAAACATGTTTGAATATAAACGAAATCGGTTGAGAGAAAATATAAATTATGATCAATTTATAACGGACGGACGTTCTTCGCCAATTGCAGAAGTCGGAGGGGTTTTCTGAGAAACAAATTAGAAGTTCTTCATTTCGCGTCGTTTTTGTTGCTTCGGGTGATTCGTCGTCCGGGGAAGGAGGAGGGAGGCGATTTCTGAGATCTCGATCTCATTCATGGCGGGGCGATACGAGAGAAACCCCTACGACGAGGAGGAGGACGTCAATCCTTTTGCGGTGTGTTGAATTCAGCTGACCTCTCGTTCTTCCTTAAATCCATTATGCTCTCTCTCCGCGCGCGCGCGCGCACAACACGCACTCACAACACGCACATTTACTTCCGTTGGATTCGTCAATGCCTGGTTAGCATTGCGTTCCTTTGCCAACATCTACACGCGAGACTGAATTTTGCGGAAGAAGAACTACGGGACTCCTGAGATTTGGATTTCTAGGGTTGCTTTCGCATTCTTCATTGTGGATTATTCGAAAGCTTTGTTTTTCTCCTCCTCTATCTCTTGTGTTGCTTTTTCGGACTTGTGCTGTTGATTGCTTGATTGAAATTTTTGGAACAGAGATGTCGATTTTTATGAGTAAGATCTCAAAACATCCTGTAATTGACGTTAATTGTTCATTTTAAACACTCATTGATTAGATCAAATTTGGACATCCTGATAGGGGGCCATCAGGAAGGTTACCCGTGTGAGAAGGATATTGTTGGAGAGTTTTTTTTTTCTCCATCTCCCATCACATGTGTCCATTTAATATAGTCCATTGTAACGTTTCCAACATGGAGCAATTAAGATTGCTGCCTTTGAGGGACGCTCTTCCGTTTGCAATCTCATATTTGGTTAACTGAGAGATACCTAATGAACATCCTCATCATGGGGTTTCTTGCCTAAGCATTTGAGAGTGGCATTGCATTGTTTCAATAGTGGCTTAGCCACAGACTTTCATTTTGATGATTCTGTATAAGAAAATTGTCTTCGATTGTAAAAGAAACACATTCCAGTCCAAGCATTGTATTTTCAGGCATCAATTGCAAGTAGCAGTTAGAGGTGCAAGGCACAGTTTTGATATTACTTCTGCTTTAATCTCAGTGCGAGCATTCATAAGGAATCTTCAACCTCTGAAACTTACTTCTTGACTATTGATTCTAGAAAATACTGCATGTGAATTATGAGCGGAATATCCAAAAGCTAGTGTAACTCTTGTTACTCTATTAGAGTCTCTTCTTTGTGCACTAGGTCTAAGAGAGTTAAAACCTCCAAAATATGGGCACTAAAAATAAGGTTGTGTAGTGATGCATTCACAGATATAATTGGAACTTTATTACTGTTTTTTCAAATATATTCAATCTATGCAAAACCTTCCGTTGCAGGATCCTGGTGTTCGTGGAAGAGCAGCTGGGTCAAGTTATGGAGGAGGGCCATTTTACATGACAGTAAGTTTTTGCTCAATATTTGATCTATTTGAACTGGAAGCCGATATATCTAGGCTCTTCATGTTTCCTTCAATAAAGATATACTTGGGTCCATTCTAATGGTTAAGTTTTACTGATATAAAAATATTCCAGAACAACGGAGGTGCTGCTCCTTCATCAAATTCTAGACTTTCACCTCTTGCTTCAGGGGTTGCTGACTTTCGTGCAACAGTTGATATTCCTCTTGACACAGAGAAGGTATATTAGTGTACTCTTAATAATTTTGAATGGAGTTGAAAATTCTACTTTTTATTTAATCAGGTCTGATGATTAAACCAGTCACTGAGTCACATATGTTGTATACCTGAACAATGATGCATGCATGCATCTAAGTGAAAATTCCCAGAAAATTTGATCTATTGGGATAGGTAAAGCAATCTAACTGTGCTGCTAGCGAAGAGTAGTAGCAAGAAGAAGAAATCAAGCAACTTGCTGGGAAGTCTTGAAGCCCTCAACTGAAATAGCTCCAAATTTATAGCTTTGCTGCATATCAAGGGGTGATGGTTAAGCAAGAGTGATTTTATAGCAAGAGGAGAAAAAGAACATGTAACTTCATAAATATCTCGTATAAACTGCTGACTGCTGAGTCTGTGTACTATCCATCAGCCTTATGCCTTAGAGTGACTGCCCTTCTAAAATGGAAAATTAGAAGGAACTAAAATTTCATTGAGACTATGCATTTTCTCTCTCCTATAGAAAGTGGAACTTCAGTGCTTATCGTTTAGGTTCAAATGCCATTTCTTTTCATAGAAGAAACTATTATGGGTTTTCTCCAAAAAGTGTACCTCTCTCCATGATATTAACCTACCTCCGAAGACATGAGAAGAATTGAGCTTGAACATAACCAGGAAACTGGCTGGATATCTTAGATATGCTAAATTTCCAATTTCTTACCGCATATTTTTGATGTTTTTTCAGCTTGATCCCTTTCCAGTTCAGTTCTTCATTAGAAAGAGCAATGATGCTGACTAAAAACTATATCTTTTCAGATGAGTGGTCACCCACCTTGTCTTTAGTCCATGCATATAACTCCAGCATCTGTGTGCTCAACATATGCTCTTTAGTTACTGAACTCTTATTTTGATATTGGAAAGAAAACAGAATCTAAACAACAAAGTTTTTTCTCTGTTTAGCAATTACTAACGGATTAATGTGCACAATACTAAATATTAATGATGAAGTACGGTATTGCTTCTCAGAAAGATACCTGCATCTTAGTTGGTTCGAAGAGCTGGATACCTGGATTACCCAAAAAGAAGAAAATACTTGCGTCCAAAACACCTCAAACATTTAAAGTTCTTAAAATATGGAAAATAAATTCTTCTATAATTGGAATACATGAAGCAATTTGGCCATAATTTTTCATTCTGTTTAGTTTGTTAACTTGTATACATATTTTCATTGGCAAAACGTTAAAAATGTAATTTCAGATACTTCGCCAAGTTGACAAATCTATACTGTGTTTATTGGAATTCAGCATGAGTCTTATTGCTTTTTCTTTAGATGATATGTTCTTTGGGCACATGCCAAACTCAAATATGATCAAGATTACTATATTAGTAAATTATAAGTGAATGCTTTTAGTCGCCTTCATTTTTCTTTTTGTACTTAAGCAAGACTAGCTTGTTGCACTTGCATGTTGAAATCGTTATAAACACCTGACTGTGATCCAACTCTCAAATATTCTTGTTAGGGGGGAAAAGCAGCGCTCCAATGCTTCTTAAGGTTGCATATATTGAATCATTTAGATACTTGCCAGAATATACTGATTTGTTGTATTTTTGTCATGTTCATTAAGTGAATTTGTGAAGTATTCTCCATGTTCAATTATGTTTCTTCATGTAGGATCTGAAGAGAAGGGAGAAGGAGCTTCAAGCTAGGGAAGCAGAATTAAATAAGAGGGAAAAGGTATACCCTTGAATTAAATGCTGAAAGTCAAATCTTAGATGCATTGTTGTAACTTGTAGCCTCTCATAATGTTGTGTGATAAATAGGTTAGTTGTTTTCATGGCAAGGGACTCGGTGTATGATGGTAAAGCTTTGTGACTGATGTTAGTTTACTTTTTTAGGGGAAAAGAAAGGAAAACTGCTCAAAGCACACCTCATGTATTAAATTTTATAGTAAGATATGGGAATGCCTATTTGTACATGGGTTGATATATAGACAGTTAGTAGGTCTACGATGAGGTGTTTCAGCTCATCAATAAGCTTGGAAAGTAAACATCTTGGTGAGCCAGAGGAGATCTCTTGTGTAGAATGGTGTTGGTTTCAAAAGTTCTGACCACACCCACACCGACCAAATTCGAGTATTGCCTTTGATGGACTCTTTTTCACTTCTTGTTCGACTCTTGTAGAAGGGAGAGTGTCGGTGCCTCTTATATCAACGAATGGTACTAAATAAGTTGTTCCAACCAAAGATGGAAGCATCTATTTTGTGAGAATATGCTCATTATATATATATATATATCACTTTAAAGAGAAGAAGCTAACGAGGTATAACAAGGGAGAAGAAAATAAGCTGATTTCTGTACACTAATCTCAATTAATGTATGAAGAAACAATAGGTCAAGCATGCCTTCACATACACAGCCCTTCTACAATGGAACTCCTAGACCTATCATTAGGGATTTATGTTAAATGGAGTTCGAACTGCCAAATTGGCATTTGCCAGAAGGGTTCTAGCAGTTGTTCTACAAAAATGATCAGCGTGCTCTTGTTTTTTTGGATGAAGATAAATTGAATTATAATTCAAATATGGATTTACATGTTGCCCAAACATCGAAAGACACGTGTTTGAACCTTTCTAGACATCCTCTCTATGTTGGGTACATCACTCTCAAATTGACTTCTATTTCATGCTTGCCAAAGTAAGAAAACCATACAAGACATTCCCAAGTGCCTAGCCTTGTTCAGCTCATTGTTGCAACGGAACCATCGATGGAAGACCCTCAACATCCGCTTGGATGTGCTAAGTTCATGGCGTATGTGAAGCCAGGCTCTAACCTTGTCCCAAAGAGCCTTACTTATGTTGCAGCTGAAGAAGAGGTGGTCTAAGGATTCATCAGTCCGTTTGCAAAGCGGGCAGATTTTGCACGCTACATATGGAATTCTGTCCTTGGTGTGTAGTCTCCCATTAGCAAGCAACCAAACTGTGAATTGATACTTTGACATGATGTATGGCTTCCATACAACTGAAGACCACTCCTTGTTGTCACTTCTCGGCTCGAAGAAGTCATAGGCTGTGGCTGAACCCAACTGCTGCTCACCACCAAACCATACATGCAGTGTGTCCGCCCCTTGCTGGGCAGTGCCTGTTTTGGCTTGGATGGCAGCTTGAATCTGGATGAGGCGCTTGATGAGAGGCGAGTCACCTGCTTGTTCTTGTTGAATCTAGCACAGGTGTTTGTTGCTTCTTTGAAAGAAGGTGTCTGAGACGTTTATTGTATTTCATGGATAAGTTATCTAGAGTTGACGTTTCGCTGTCTTGAATCATGAAACTGTGCATGCATATAACTCGATAAATTTAGTGTTTCTTACATTACCGCAAAAAATGAATTGTATGAATAATTTGTCTATAAGTTGTGACCAACCCAGGTTGTTGCCTCTATAGACTGTATATGGCCTTTGCTATTTAATACTCCCTTATTTTCACCTGATCACATATCACACTTTAACCATGATATGCTCCTGTCATCTAGGAACTCAAAAGGAGGGAAGAAGCTGCAGCCCGGGGTAATGTCTTTTCTATCTTGTAAATGTTTATATATTGCTCATATACCAATTCTAATTTTTGTGCTTTGCAGCGGGTATTATCATTGAGGAGAAAAATTGGCCACCTTTTTTCCCTATCATTCACCATGATGTTGCGAATGAAATACCAGCCCACTTGCAAAGATTGCAATATTTTGCATTTGCATCGTTATTAGGTATGCTGTTTTTTCTGTTACTTATTGTTCCTTCATTATCATGAATCATATTACAATTACAGGTTTTCCAAGGATTGTTATAGTTAATATTTACATATCACGCAATTTCCTTGTGACTGAACTCATGCTGTATTTTAAGGTTAACTGGCTCAGCACTATAATGCATTTGCAGCAATTATGAGAATCGAATATGTGGCCACTGATTTGCATGCATGAGTCTGTGTAATATCACCTTGTTATGGATGACTTATGAATGCATATTTGGACGACATAGAGGTGATGGTAGAGCAATAGTATGAAAATTGACTTCCTGTGGTTGAATGTACATTTCTTGATTCTTTGTTCTGATGATTCTATAAAGAAAGTTGTAAAATTCGCTAACTAGTAATGCGTCTGTGTTATAGTTCAATGGAGTATGGGGAAAAACAATCTCTGACATTTATGTTTAGGTCTTCAACCTTCTTTTCTTAATCCTCAATTCATATCTTGAACAATTTCTAACTGCAGGTTTAGCTGGATGTCTTTTTTGGAATATCGTAGCAGTAACAGCAGCATGGATAGAGGGAGAAGGTATCCAGATAAGAGTTAGAGTTTGTCATCCATTGTCTTTCCGTGTTTCATATTTAATATAGTATTTAGTTTATTTTGTCTCAACAAAGAACATCAGTCATTTTGCCTTCAGTTCTGATACTCATCATGTGAATCACTGTTTTTACTATATGAAAGATTTTAGTGAACATTTGTTATATCTCAATTAAGATTGCTCTTTGTCCTTCAGGTGTCAAGATCTGGCTCCTTTCCATCATTTACTTCATCTCTGGGGTTCCAGGTGCATATGTCCTGTGGTATCGACCTCTTTATCGTGCCATGAGGTATTAAAGTTTGTACATCATTTTGAAGCCATGCATCACAACTAGGATTTTGTAAACGTTAATTCTATGTAGTCATATGATCTTGCATTCTGATTTTGCAGGACTGATAGTACTTTGAACTATGGATGGTTTTTCCTGTTTTACTTGGTACGCCATAGGTTTCAGATTTCATGGTGATTTTTCCGATAAAGAAACATTAGAAGCCTCACTGATTCTTAATGTCTACAGCTTCACCTTGGCTTTGTTATATATTCAGCTGTGGCTCCTCCAATTATTTTCCATGGGAAATCATTGGCGTAAGACTCTATGTTTATTATATATTGAAAGATTCTTAATGTGGGTTGAAATTCTGAACCATATTTCTGATTAATCCGAGATTACATCAAATCTAACAGTTGCTTATTGACAAATTGCTTCTAGAATATTCACCTTACATTTGTTTTTAAGTTTAGTTTCAATGATTCACTAACATCAGTTTTCCTATAACAGTGGCATTCTTCCAGCTATAGATATTGCTAGTGTACATGCTGTTGCTGGGGTAAGTTCCAGATTAGCATTAAATGCACGCATTTAACTGTTAATTTGAACCAGAAGATTTAGTCAGAATTCGTATTATTTACCTAAAGTAACCTTGTTGTACATATCCTTCTCAAGTTTCCAGCAAATGTCTCTCTTTCCCCTTTGCCAATTTGCTTTCCTAACTGTAGATTCTTTTTCTTGTAGATCTTCTATTTTATCGGCTTTGGATTGTTCACTGTTGAATCACTGCTCAGTGTCTGGGTTATACAGGTCACTTTCGTACCCATAAAATTTCCATTTTAGACAATATACTCTCCAATTTGCTATTATAAATTTCAAAGTTACACTGATTCAGCAAGCATTTCTTCTCCACAAAATACAAACATCATGTTTTTTCCCAGTATCTGGAATATACTCTTTGTTTTCTGTGTTTACTTGGAGAGGAGAAATTAGGAGGGAAATGAAGTAGAAAAGGAATGGAAAATGTTATCTTGCTTACTTGGATATTCAATAGATGCATAAACTTAAATCTCTTTCCAATTTAGAAGAATTAGGTGGAATTGTATTCCTTTCTCCTTCCACTTCTTTCTTTCCAAGCATAGAAGTTTTCTTCTGTACCTGTTTCCGGCCAAGCATGGCTGACGAGGCATGATTCCTGCTGCAGTGTGACTTAATCCAAATGGTGTTTTCTCACGTTCGTGCAGGAAGTGTACACGTACTTCCGGGGGAGCGGAAAAGCTGCAGAAATGAAGCGCGAGGCGACACACGGTGCTATGAGAGCTGCAATTTCGTCAAGCATATGAAACCCCGGTCAACAGGCTTTAATTGTTAGATGAACTGAGATTACAGCAATGATCAGGCCGATCGATAGCTTGCATTCTTATCTTCTTTGTTCATTCATTCATTGTATTTCGAGGTGTTCTTGTAGTTCCCATAGCCGAGGATGTATTTCGAGTCATCTTTATGAACTCTATCCCTTATACCATTTGCATTGTCACCCCTTTTTTAACTTGACATTTTATTCATTAAGTATATCATAATAGTTTCTCAAAGGATGAATTATTCTTTGATACTTTTCTTTAATAATATTCTCGCATATTGTTCGGAGAAGTTTAAGGGGCGTTTGGTTTGTTCCATTTTCTATTTTCAATTTTTAGAAAATCGTATTTTTCATTTTTTTTAAAAATGACTTTATTTCATTTCTAATTTTCAGAAAACGCTATATCTTTTTCTGGAAAACAAGGTTGGAAAATGTAAACCAAACATGTTTTCAGAAAATCGCATTTTTTACAGAAAATGAAAATGAAAAACAAACATACCAAACGCCCCCTTAATCTTTTGTCCGTGTTCTAAATAGAAAATATTAATGCGAGAATATCCTATGGGCCGGTATAGTTGGGTCGTGTAAGAGTGTCATTGTCAGTAAGTCTTGGATCGATTTTCAATTGGTGCGAAATGTGACTCAAAAATATATTTTCATTGAAATTGATCTAATTTAATTTATTAATTTTGTTTTTGTTTTTGTTTTTATACGTGCGGTTGAAGTTATCTTTCTCTTATAAGTCATGGGCGTTATAACATCTACCTCATCAAAAAGTATGTGTCAACATGTTATATTTTATATTAATATTTTCATTCTCTCACATTAATTTCAACATTAACATTAATTATTTGTGATATTCACATGTCACATATATATTATATTAATATATTTATTCTCTCATATTTATTTTAATATTAACATTCATTATTTGTGGGTCCCGCCTTCCACTTATTCATCTTTATTTTTATTTTATATAAATAAATATAATTTTAATTTTATTTGCACAATTTAAATAATTATTATTTAAAACAAATAATAATATTTATTTTTAAATATATTTATTATAAAAATAGTAGAGAGGAGATTTATAAAAAGATTTAGGTGTTTGAATAATTAAAATAAATTACGTAAAATAATAAGTATTTATAATGAAAATTTAATTTTTTATTAAAATAATCGTTATCTAACTATTATATAAATTTATTAGCCGTTATCTCATCGTCGAAATATTTTAATTTAAATTTATTAATATAGTCGTTAGGTTTAATTTTAATTTTAAAATTTATATTTTTTATTTTTTTAATTATAAAAATATTCTCATGAACCCATGTGAGGTGGGCCCACGTCCACCCACGCTTTCAACAGCCGGCTTATTTTTGATTTTTTAAATTATTTTTTAATAAAACTTAGATATTATAACGCCACTAAAATACACAGGTATGAGTTCTCTAACCCCTCTGTTTGAAAACTTTTTTAAGAAATTAAAATTTAATTTCAAAATTGAATTCTAATTTTATGTTTAGAATGAATTAGTAAACAACAGAATTGAATTGAATTCTCATGTTTAGAATCAGATAATCAGAATTGAAATCAATTATTATACTTTTACCATTTTATCTTCAAATAAAATGAAGATCATCAAGCAAAATGAAGAATAAAATTTGGAAACGAGAAAAGCGCAGTCCGAAACGGCGCTGAGCAACGAGCAAGGTTGCAGCAGTCCGAAAAGATGCTGATTTGTTTTATTAAGAATGGTGAATTAGTAATTTAAAATTTAGAAGAGAATTTCCTTCGTAAATCAGACCAAAGAGAGAAATTGAATTCCAATTCCCAAAGAATTCTAATTCCTTCCTTCCAAACAGGTGTAAGAGGAGAAGAAGAAACAACCGCGGCAAAGGGCCGGAATGAGATCCTCACATGCACACATCAAATCATGCACAACTCAATTCAACTTTTAATTCATTAAATCAGCTAAAACGTCAAATCACGACGACGATGGTTCGTGACCCCACCCAATTTATGGATTTGTGGAAAAAAAAATGAGTAAATTTTCATAAACTCCCCACATCCTATTTCAACTTTGCATACAATCCCACACAATTTTTTCTTTACATGCAGTCCCTGATGGGATTGACAAGACAGTTTGGTGAGTATTATTTGAAGAAAATTGAGTATAAAAGTTAGAAAATTGAGTATGTATGGTTGCATCCACCACATTAATAAGCCGTGTACTCAATTTTCACTCTTTTATACTCAAGTTTCACTCTTTTATACTCAATTTTCACTGATGTATATTAGTTTTCATTCTTTTATACTCAATCCATCAGGGAGTAAATGCAAAGAAAATTTGTGGGATGCATGCAAAGTTGATTTGGTAAGTAGGAAGTTTAGGAAAATTTAGGAGGCGTTTGGTTTGCATTTTTCAGTCTGTTTTTCATTTTCATTTTATGTAGAAAATGCGGTTTTTTAGAAAACACGTTTGGTTTGCATTTTCCAGCTTTGTTTTTCAGAAAAAAACATAGCGTTTTCTGGAAAACTAGAGAATGAAAAAAAGTCATTTTCCAAAAAATTAAAAAATACGATTTTCTGAAAAATGAAAATGAAAAATGAAACAAATCAAACGCCCCCTTACCCTTATTGCAATAGTAATAAGGCATTTTTTTCATTTATCTGCAAAATCATTTTCTATTCCATCTCATTCTATTTTTATTTTAAAATATATATTTATTATTATTGTTTTATTGTAACGGTTATAAACCTATAATGTAGCTACTGTGACTATATTTAAATTATTATTTTTATATGGTAGCAATTATCAATCGTAATTGTTATAACAAATGTTTTTGAAAATAAAAAATACAATGACATGAAAAAGAATATTGTTTTGATACTAAATATAAAAAAACATTTTTTTATAACTCTAATAACAATATATTATAAAAAAAGGCTCATTTGAATTTTACCCTTAATTTTAGGCTCCATTTACATTAAAAAAAACGAGAACAAGGGAGCTCACTAAAAATAGTTAGGTTGGTGATTTAGTCACGTTGAGTCAAGTTTTGAGGTATTTAAATTTATTTAATAAGATAATTGAATGAAACTAAGCCAAGTTTAAATGAATTAAGCCTCTAAAATGATTATTCAAGTTTAGTTTGATTTATTTATTTTTATAAACTTGAGTCTGATTTCGGTTTGATTTGAGTTTGATTTGTTTAGATATTATCGAGTTCTCAATTCAAGTTTAGTTGAGTTTAGTTCATTTAGATGTTATCGAACTCTCATTCAAATTTATTTGATTGTTTGAAGTTTTAATTTGTTTGATTGATTATTGAGTTTGATAATTCAATTTATATGTTCATTTTAATTTTTTTTATTTATTTAGCATAATGATAAAAGTTTTATTAATGAACATGATTTATAAATATTGTTCATGAATATTATTCATGAGTATTAACGAGTTTAACATATATGTGTTCAATTTATTTGTTTAGTTGAACGAGTTGTTTAAATTTATTTATTAAATTAATCTTGTATATATTGAACAAATTTAAATAAACTCTTACCAAACTAAATACTAAATTTATTCACGAATATTTAATTCATTTATAATCGTGACATAGCCCAAGGTTTAGTATAAATAAACAATGATTTTTTTTCTCTCCTAAAATTTGTTACTCGAAATTAACCATGCAAATATATTACTGCAATCAAGTTGGACGATAGATAAAGTAAATCAAGGTGATCCATCGATCGATCGCTCTCTTCGATCTAATGAAACAGCTTGATTGCTATAATTTATTTATTTTTTTCATTTCCCTATGAGACCGCCGATGAAAAATACTTTATTTGAGCTAGTCACCTTTTATCACACAGGGAGACAGACAATGAAAAACACTTCATTGAACTGGTCATCTTTTGTCAAACAGGGATTCGTTGAGGCATCAAGTGGTCATAGTGTGAGCGACATTCGATGAGAGTGCGGCGGCAGTAGTCATCGACTAGGCATTCGATGGGAGTGGCCAGAAATGATTTGCTCGTTTTTAATATTTTCGTCAATTCATTTTAAAATTAATATGGAAGAGATAAATTAATGGAGCTATTTTTTTCACTAAATTTTAATATTTAAATCTCAAAATGATAATACCTACAGACAAATATAATATAGACATAAAGCAAGATGGGAATGGATTACTGCTTAATTATGAAGCAATTCCCCCATAAATTTCGCCTCTCACGGTGGGAAAAGCAAAGGAAACAGAGCATAGAGGCAACCAGCCACATGCTCTGCTGAGACAGACCACAACAGCTGGGATTTCATTCACATTGCCCAAGATTTTGCCCAATAATGATGATAATATTCATCTAAATATCTCTCACAATTCATTCCAATTATGTAAAAAAAATTACGGATGATTATGATCAAGGTATGGAAGAAGATAAAAACCTGAGTAGAAGTTAGGAATTGAATCTCAGATTTTACGATGATAACATCTCATATACTAATCAATTGTTCATCTTGAGAGAATATATTTTGCCCAATAATTATGTCATCAAGGACAGATTTAGACGAGGACCCAAGGGGAGGGGCAAGACCTCCCAAATTTTTAATAACAATATTTTTATATAAAATTTTTTATTTATTCTCTTTGTTTCTTAAATTTTAATTAAATATATATTATGTATTTTTAAAAGATTGAGGAAAACATTATTATAATGATTAATTTTGTCGCTTAGTATACGACCTCCTAAATCTAAAATTCGTCACTTAGTATGTGCTTCCCTCTTTTCAAATCTGAAATTCTAGATCCAACCCCTGAATGCCATGTTGGGTCGTTTGAATGTACAAATTTCCAAATTTCTTTTGCATTTCTTTGAGTTGGGTAGTCAAGCCAAAGATGAACGAACCATCGAAATGAGCTCAAGTCACTGTTGATTTGAGAACACTAGCGATATGCCTCTTTACTACACAGACTGTTTCATGTGTTCTCATGTCTATTTTTATTAACTTGATCGTTATGCAAATCGTCAACGATCAAGTTGAAAATGAGCGAGATTCCCTTGACCACGAATGAAAAAGAAATGCTAACGGGCTCTCTTCCATTCGATTAGATGCAGATGCTCAATTTGCTAGTAGACCCAAGCTGCCGACCGACCGACAAAACACAACTACACCCTCGTCTATCGAAATCGAGTCCGAGCTTTCATACCGGCCGGACGGACGGACGGACGACACACCCAATTGACGAGCCACTCCAAGACGCTAACCTGTCTAACCGAGTTCAAACAAAACGATGGGAAGGGCGGAAACAAAGGTAGCGAGTAGTAGTGTAAAGATTTGATGGTGTTTACTTACTGGTTACTGTCATTGCTATTATTGCCACTCCAAGCTGCTCATTGTTTCATGTGCTTACTGTAAATGTCTTGCGCCGTGCATCGCCTGCTGAAAAATTGCTTTTTTTATTCGCCTCAGAATCAAGTGGAGAACAGCGAGAGAGAGAGAGATGATCGATGATCGAAGTGGGTCCTCGGAGTAGGTGGCGACAGCCTCATCCGATTACTTCCCCAGCCTGGAAAGCCGCTGTTTTTGGGTCGCTCAAAAGGGCTTCCCAGTCCCACTGATCTGATCCCGAAAACAGAAAGGAAGTAGACGGCAAGAGAAAACCCTCGCTCGATCTTGGAGAGGGAGGAGAAGATTTTTCCTGCATTGAGCTCCAGGTCAGTTCTTCGTCTTCCCCGGATCGGTTTACGAACATAAAGTTTTCTTGGAATCTCAACGTCAGTTTTCACTCACTAGCCGCTTGTTTTTCTTGCTTGATATTAGTTTTCAGAAATAGAGTAGAGATCTGTGGAGTGGGCTACTGTTGATTTACTTTTCTGGCGGGTTTTGTAGCGTGCGCAATCACATTTTGTTCTAGGCGCAGAGAAATTAGGGTGCTTACCAGTATGAGGTTGATCTGTTTGCTCCTTGCGGTCCCTGCCTTTTTTATTCTTGATGCTTCCTTTGCGGCGTTTGATCCTATCGATAACTATCTCCTTGCTTGTGGAGCTTCTCAGAATGTGTCATTCCAAGGCCAAGTTTTCCTTCCCGATTCACAAGAATCATCCTTTTCCTTAGGAACCTCCGCCGATGGCGTCTTCTCCTCCTCCAATTTTGCTCTCCCTTCCCCGATTTACCAATCTCTTCGCGTCTTCACCCAGCCGGCGCACTACAATTTCGATATCCGGCAAGAGGGCCGCCACTGGATCCGCCTCTACTTCTATCCGATTCCGAACTCCGGCCATGACTTGGTCTCTGCTCCTTTGACAGTGGTGACTGATGAGTTTGTCCTCATGAACAACTTCACCTTCAAGAACTCCAATCGCACCTACTTGTTCAAGGAGTACTTGGTGAATGTGACCTCCGATTCATTGGCCCTCACTTTCATCCCTGCCAACGGCTCCATCTCATTTGTGAACGGGATTGAAGTCGTATCTGCTCCCGATGGCCTGATCTATGACCAGGCCCTTGCAGTGCCTAATGCTCCTTTCAGTGGCCTCTCTGCTCTTGGCCTCGAAACCGTGTATCGGTTAAACATGGGCGGCCCTCTGCTCACTCCATTGAATGACTCCCTTGGGAGAACTTGGGAAAATGATGCCAAATACCTCCATGTGAACAGCTCTGCAGTGAAGGTGTCTGCCGAACTTGACAGTATAAATTACCCTGATGGAGTCACAATTGAGACAGCTCCGAGGTGGGTTTATGCGACTGCAGAAACAATGGGGGATCCGAATGTCACAGATTTGAATTTCAACATCACCTGGGTCTTCTCAGTCGATCCGAGCTTCCAATACTTGATCCGTCTCCATTTCTGCGATATTGTTAGCAAGGCTCTGAACACACTAGTGTTCAATGTGTATGTCAATTCCGACATCGCCATTGCCAGCCTTGATTTATCATCACTGAAAAGTGACTTGTCTGTGCCATACTACAAGGATTTTGTTGCAAACTCAAATGGTTCAAACACAATGACCGTCAGTGTAGGTCCAGATACAATGGCTGATTTCAGTAATGCTATTCTTAATGGTTTGGAGTTCATGAAGATTAGCAATGATGCTAAAAGCTTGGATGGAATCAGTGTCGTTAAAGATCTCCTACCCGATTCATTGACATCGAAGAATAAGTTGGGTTTGGTAATTGGAGTCGTGTTGGGCTCGTTGATTGGCATCTCTTCTGCAATTTTGTGCTACTTCTGTTTCGTCATTCGAAGAAGAAAAGCTAGCCCAATTATCAACCATGGCTACCACTTCCCTTCTATGGGAATTCCCACTCCATCAGTAAAGTCTCCACAACTTCTCATAAGAGCGGAACGGCAAGTTGTATATCTTTGGCTTCTACAAACCTCGGCCGGGTTTTCATGTTCCAGGAGATCTTTGATGCCACCAACAAGTTTGATGAGAGCTTGCTTCTCGGAGTGGGTGGGTTCGGAAAAGTCTACAAGGGGACGTTGGAAGATGGTACTAGGGTAGCTGTCAAGCGAGGAAATCCTAGGTCTGAGCAAGGTATAGCTGAGTTCCAGACTGAGATTGAGATGCTGTCCAAGCTCCGCCACCGCCACCTTGTCTCGCTCATTGGCTATTGTGATGAGCGCTCCGAAATGATACTGGTCTACGAATACATGGCGAATGGGCCTTTAAGGAGTCATCTTTACGGCACTAACCTTCCTTCCCTCTCATGGAGACAACGGCTCGAGATCTGCATTGGTGCTGCACGAGGGTTGCACTACCTTCACACTGGTGCAGCTCAGAGCATCATCCATCGTGACGTGAAGACGACAAACATCCTTTTGGATGAGAATTTTGTCTCGAAGGTGGCAGACTTCGGCCTCTCAAAGGCCGGTCCTGCTATTGATCAGACCCACGTTAGCACTGCAGTGAAAGGGAGCTTTGGTTACCTCGACCCTGAATACTTCCGGAGGCAGCAGCTCACTGAGAAGTCAGATGTGTACTCCTTCGGGGTCGTGCTGATGGAAGTTCTCTGCGCGAGGCCGGCACTCAACCCTGTTCTGCCAAGGGAACAAGTGAACATCGCGGAGTGGGCAATGGCATGGCAGAAGAAAGGCATGCTTGAAAAAATTCTAGATCCAGCATTGGCTGGGAAAATCAATCCAGCTTCACTCAAGAAATACGGCGACGCAGCTGAAAAATGCTTGGCAGATCAGGGAGTCGACAGGCCATCAATGGGCGATGTCTTATGGAACCTTGAGTATGCTCTCCAGCTCGAGGAGACTTCCTCACTGGCCGACCCTGATGATAACAGCATAAGGAGCATTTCTGGTATCCTCCTACCACACATGGAACCTCTTGATCCTAGTAGCTTGAGCATGGCTGAGGGAGTAAATGCCAGCACTGTCGACATCCCTGAAGATGCTACCACAAGTGCAGTATTCTCTCAGCTTGTAAACCCTAGAGGAAGATGAAAAGTTAGTCTCGGGGTTTTTTTTTTTTTGCTTGCTGCTGCAGAATTTCCAAATTAAGCTTGAGAGATCTTTATCATTTGTTTCTCATTCCATCTTTCCCTTTGTTTCAATTTGTAATATATTTTCAATATGATGAGATTATTTAGCTTATGAAACATCAATGACAGAGATCCAATTACATGCTATAAGATATAGGTACCAAACCATTCGCCTAATTATCAACAAGAACCCTTCCTTTTCTGCAGGTTTTCGCTCTAGTTATTTTCTGACTCGAAGTTGTTAACAAAGAATGATCATCGATGTTCGATATCTAAATATTTGACAATTAAAAAGGAATTCTCTTCGTATAAAACTCTATAGAGGTTCCTTCACAGAACTTCCATTTGCAAGTGATTGTATTACTAACTGTAAAACCTAATATTAGGCTCCCATCTGCCAAGGCACACCAGCTGCCCTCACCTCCTCGTTGACGTTTTTGTTTCCGAATGATCTTTAA
This sequence comes from Boesenbergia rotunda, assembly GCA_024364735.1. Taxonomy (NCBI): domain Eukaryota; kingdom Viridiplantae; phylum Streptophyta; class Magnoliopsida; order Zingiberales; family Zingiberaceae; genus Boesenbergia; species Boesenbergia rotunda. Next base: position 361,290 of record JAGFNQ010007444.1, read on the forward strand.
TTTAACGGTTGACTTTTGACATTGTCATAGTGAAAGAGACAAAGTTCTCTCACTGTTAGTGAAACTGATAGTCTGATACCAGAGTGGTACTGATCAGGTTCTCATCCTCACGTCGACTTCAGCATAGAGAGGTCAATCACGGCTATAAAAAATTTACTTCAAAATCTCATGTGATAAACACCTATATAGTTACTAACTGCGTCGGGACCTTATTTCAATTTACAGTTGATCCTGTCGCCGAGCGAAATGGAACCGCAACCGGATGACGGTGTAGAGAGGAGTGACGTGGATGCCGACTGGATGTCCTCGCTCCAGAATGACTCAGCAAGTGGGGGGGGAGTCCTCCGAACGAATGGAAGAAGAAGTAGTCTGGTGGATCTCCGACGGGATGACCTGAACCTGCTGGAGAAGATGACCGTTAGCAACCTAGCCGGGAAGCGTCCCGGCAAGGCCCTCCGACGGTCAAGTCAGTACTCCGGTGAACAAGCAAATAGGAGAGCACTGTAGACGAGAAGCTTTGCGCGCGTACCTGATAATGAGGAGGGGAGGAGCTTATATAGCCGGGGAAAAGGACCAAGTCTGACTTGTGTCAGGATTCTCTGACGGAGTCAGGGGATATTGTATGATTCTGTCGATTTGTAGCTAACATTCTTTGTCGTATACTACTTGTCTTATGTGAGGACACAGACAGGTTTCTGTACGTCTCTGACAGGCGCCGCTTGACACCGACGACGCGACAGGACGGCGTGCCAGGGAGTGTCAGTTCACACGAGTGGTGACAGCCTGTTATCTACAGCTGGTGCAGGTGTATTTTGTCGTTATCCCTGGGTGATTTTGGGAGAGAGTGCCCGAGTGGGCGCCGGGCGTGCAAGCCTGGGGGACTATGTATGTGAAGGGTTGCCGGGCGGAAGCACCCGAGCAATTAGGCGTGTAGCCCTTCTATGGCCGGGCAGATGCACCCGACTAAACGAGGTATAATAACCTTATGATGGCCGGCCGGGATTGACCGGCCGGATGAACCGCTACATTTATTCTGACCGGCCGCCTCGAGTCCGACCGGCCGGCATAGACCCTGGGACCGGCTAGGGTGTGTCAAGTTGGCTACCTGTACAATGACATGGACCCTGAAGTTGGCCAGGCCATGTTACCACGTTGGCTGTTCATACGGTGATAAAGATAGGGCGGGATCAACAGTAATGTGTAGAAGGTAAAATGATAATAGCAATTCCGTACATAGTTTGATTTATTTATTAAAAAAAATGAGGTTATTTAGAAATAAAAGATAAATTGAAGTGCAATATTTTTTATGTAAATTAGTAAAAACTCTCCAAATTAAAATTTGGCTTTGCATGTAGTTCCACCTCATATTTTTTTTTTTGCATGCACTCTTGATGAATTGACAAGATAATTTTCTGTGTTATTATTTTTATCGATATAAAAGAGTAAAAATTCAGTATATATTGTAAAGATTTGAGTATAAATTATTTGAGATTGAGTACTAATTTAAGAAATTTAAGTATTATTTGAAAAAATTTGAGTATACAGTGTTTCAGTATATAGTAAAATTTTCAGTAAACATTATAAAAATCTTAGTATGAATTAATTTAGATTGAGTATTATTTGAAGAAATTTAAGTATAAAATTTAAAATTTAAATATGTAAGGTTGCACAAGATCATGATGGAGGGGCCATCGTATCAAAATTTTCATAGGAGGGGCCATCAAAAATTTATACTCAAATTTCTTAAATTAGTACTCAATTTTAAACAATTTATATTCAAATTTTTTATAATGTATACTGAGTTTTTACTCTTTTATACTGATAAAAAAAATAACACTGAAAACTATCGAAATTATGGGATGGGGACTACATGCAAAGTCAAGTTTTAATTTGGGAAGTTTTCACTAATTTCCCCATATTTTTTCCCCTATTTATTTATTTTTTTAAAATAGATCGAATAAATGGTTGAATGATAATTTTCAGGGCGCAAGCCGAAGTGCAACGGCGTTGGCTGCGGTTGCTACGATCCTCGCTTCGTCGGCCGTGACGGTGCCGTCTTCTTCTTCCATGGAAAGAAAGATCACAACTTCGCGCTCGTGTCCGACATCCACTTCCACATCAACGCTCGCTTCGTCGGCCTCCGCCCCGCCGGCCGCCCCGTGATTTCGCCCTACGAGACGCTAACGGTGGAGAGGACCAGAAGCCGGAACAGCGTCGCGGTGGCCTCCGCCCCGTCGGCCTCCGCCCCGTCGGCCTCCGCCCCGTCGGCCTCCGCCCCGCCTGCCTCCGCCCCGCCGGCCTCCGCCCCGTCGGCCCCCGCCGGCCTCCGCCCCGTCGGCCCCCGCCGGCCTCCGCCCCGCCGGCCTCCGCCCCGCCGGCCTCCGCCCCGCCGGCCTCCGCCCCGTCGGCCTCCGCCCCGCCGGCCGCCCCCGTGGAGTTCGCCCTACGAGACGCTAACGGTGGAGAGAACCGGAAGCCGGAACAGCGTCGCGGTGGCAGTCGACGAGGTGGCTGAGGTGATGGTGAATGTTGTTCCGGTTACCGCGGAGGACGATAAGGTGCACGGGTACGGGATACCCGCCGGCGACTGCTTCGCGCACCTCGAGGTGCAGTTTAGTTGCTACGGGTTGTCGCCGGAGGTCGAAGGGGTGCTGGGGCGGACGTACCGACCGGACTTCAGGAGCAGGGCGAAGGTGGGAGTGCCGATGCCGGTAGTGGGCGGCGAGGACGAGCACCGGACTTCGTCGATGGTGGCCGCCGATTGCAGTCACTGCATCTTTGCTCCGGTGGGAGACGATTGAATGATTCGTGCTCTGTTTTCTGTGGGAATTGAAGAACCAATCACGAACTGCTTTAATTTGAGGGAAAAAAAATTGGGATTGATTCACGGTTTAGTTGCCTAGTTATGGCGATCAAAAAGAGTTTAATTTTTCAAGTTTTTTTTTTCAAATTTTCTTCATAAAAAAAAATTGTTCACTGGAATTCGAAAACCGTTTCTATCTCCTGCTTTATCTTTATAGAAGGTCGCTTTTCAACCGTTCGATTTGGTTGCAATCCAGTTCTCTGGCGATCCTCGTCGACAGAGACCGAACAAGCTTAGTCCGATCCTATCCATTTACCTTCGATCCTTCTTCCTCCCCACTTGCTTCCGAATGATCTGTCAACCATGGCCTTCCTTCTAGGCTCCCCCCTTCCTCCAATTTCCAGGAGCTCCACTCATGGTCTTCGCTTCCAAAGATGCCGATTTTCACCAAGGTTTCTCCAGCACCCTGTCGTTTGCTCGCTGCGGAAGCACAAGAGTATTTATCTGCGTAGGAATGCGCGCTTCCTGAAGCATAAGCGCCACGAGTTTACATTTTCCGGAGGGTACTGGAAAGATTTGAGCTTGGTGAGTAAAGGGCGCTTCTTTAGAGCTAACCAGGGTTTCGGTTTCAACGGCGGCGGCGGCGGCGGATGGGACAGGACCTCCACCACAAGGGTGTTGGGCAATCTGGTTTTGGCTATTGGGCTGACATACCTAACCGTGACTGGGCGTCTTGGTTGGATCTTGGATGCTATCGTTTCCATCTGGGTAAGTACCTTCTCCTTTCTTCGTGACTAGGGTTTCATCTGGTTCTTGTTCTATTAGTTTCCCCATCATGTAGTTGTATTGATATTTCATCGAATTTTGGCACTCTGTCTCTACTACTTCCTGTAGTCGACTGGTTATTCTTGACTGTTTTATCATCCAGAAACAAGCAGTATTCATCTTGACTATGGAGTGAGTTAAGGGTCGATTACATGAATTTTATTTTTCCATTGAGCTCCATGCAATTAACTATAGATTGAGATTGGAAAATTTTGTATTAGGAGATAGGAAATAAGTAATATACTGGCAATCTGTTTACTCTAGCATTAGATACTCCTCTCGTTTATTCTCGGCAAAAAGTTGACCTCCAATTAAGTACAACAACTAGCATCTTGTCTACATTCAGTGTGGAAAATCTTTAGTTCTCATATTTGGGTTTGTTTTGGCGAACATGGTTTGATAGGTAATATGATTGTCAAGTTAAGAAGTTTCCTTGATAAAAATGAGTAAGAATAGATGAACTTTATTTCTGACCAGTGTTGTAACCAGTGACTTAGAGATTTTGGATAACTGATAAAAAAAATGTGATCCGGAGATCCCTGGATTTAAAAAAGTGGTACCTTAATCTAAGTTTGTAATTATGTCCTGAGATGTGTTTCTTGTTACATGCTTGTAAAAGCTGGGGAACTTTGAGTCTTCTCGGACCCTGATTTATTGAAAATTTTGGATAACTGATAGCGAGACATGACTTTTTATCAAACCGATTAAAAACCTGCTTTATAAAGCTTACCAGGAAGACTAATTTCAATGAAGACCTATGACATTTTACTTGTGTCTTCATTTTATCTCGTGAAACTTTTATATCTCATTTCAAGTTTCTGAATGTATGACTGAATTGGTTCATGCCAACAGCTCCTTGCAGTTTTGCTACCTATCATAGGTTTGGTCGCTTTCCTCTGGTTTGCTGGACGCAACATAGTTCAGAGCAATGTGAGTATATTCAGTTAACTAAAATAAGTCTTTGTAATACTCTCCACTCTGTTACCTTGCTGATATATTAGATAAATAAAAAAATATCATTCAGCCACTATATTGTCATATATTCATCATATGTGTATGCATTCAATTACTTGTAAAGTTGCTTTGAATAGCTTGAACACTGAAACTATTAGTGATTATTAAGGTGTCAACATCTAGGACTTCTATCTTTTCCCTTAATACAGTTTAAGCTTTAAAGCTTTGACTTTTTTTAAACACTCCATAGTTCAATTTTTGAAGTCTGTCTGGAAGTTGATTTACATCTTTCCACTTCCACGCGCAGTGTCCCAACTGTGGAAATGAATTTCAGATTCTGAAGTAAGCATGCCGATGGACCCATGGTCTCTACTTTGTCATTTATCTGACATAGTGGCTAAAGTACAATGTGTTTTCTTCTAGGTCGGCTACTAAAGATGGCCCACAACTGTGCCCATTTTGTAGTCAACCATTCTCTGGTACTTGACTATCTTGATTTTAAAGCCTTACTCGTGTGATTGATTTTTCTATCATAATGTAGATTCTGTTTTCTCTTTTCTGCCTTGAGCTAGTTATTCAACAAATCTAAATTTTGCGTGTAACTAGAAAATCCCTTTAAAATGCCTATTAAATTGCAAGTCTTATATATTTTCTTGGTAGTTTTCTTCCTATCTACTATTGATGTTTATTTTTCGACCTTATAGCATGTGTTTTATCGCCTCTACTCGGTTATGATTTCTGCCAGTTGGTTCATATGTTGCTCATCACGGGGGTGAGTCACTTACAGATTATGTAACTTAAGTACTACATGAACTTCTAGTTTCAGATCAAATGGTGTAGCCGTGTGGGTCATATGCTAACCATCCATCAGTCACCTGCATTTGAATACCCAATTGCATCAGTTATTACAGAAACAATTACAGCCTAATCTTGTAACATTAATAATTGGTGACCATTGCAGGATTTAAAAATATCCTCATAACCTTAATAATTGGGTAGAATTGCAAGATTTAGAAATTATGACTTTTAAAATTAATAATTGGAGGCACTTGTAGGGAGTATAGTCAGAATCCTTTTGAAAGTTTTTCCTAGATGAAAATATGAATTAGCTATTGATTGTTAATTGTATGGTTGCTTTAGAGTTTAGACGAATAAACTGAGTTTTGTCTACTGGTCATTCATTGAAGTGTCTTTGTGCATGATTAGCAAGCTAAGATATGCTTTTTCTCTGATATCTGTGATTGCAGTTCAGGGTGACATATTTGTAAGAGAGCCTTCAGGATTCTCATCTGACACAGGTTATAGACAAGCCTTCAATGGATTCTCTCCTCCAAAGGAGAAAGGTAGTTAATGTTTCATAGTTGCAATTTGTTTTGTACTGACTGTTTATTATGTGGGATTACTTTCTGATGTTTATTTCGCTTTGGCTAGCGAGTTGTTTTGTAGAGTTCCTTTGTTCATAGAACATTTGCCAAAATTGTGATATTACCATTAGAATTTTTAACATCAGCAGGTAAGACCTCTTCTACTGTGGTTGTTGACATCGAAGCAGATGTTAAAGACATCGACTGATTTGTTTCTCAAACAAGATTAAAATGGTAAGAAGTCTATTAGTTTTTAGTGGCTGAATTCTTTCTGACTCTCCTAAGGTTTTGAGAACATGGTCACCAAGTGGAAGCACTAAATTCGAAATAGATTTTTTTTTCATGTTTGGATATGTTTTAATTTGAATGAAATGTTTCATGTTTTTTTTATGGTTATCAAACTCGCTTGGCTTGATATTTCTGTAAGGATTTTAGACATTTTGGATTTATTATTTCCGGAGAGATTTACGAGATACATTTTACAAGATAAAGACGAGATGCTTAAACTTGAGATGTGCCTTTCCTATTTTGTTTATCTCTTATGTTCAAAGAAATTGTCAAGGCAGTATTCACTGAAACAATCTATATGTTTTAGTTCATGAATTGTTTTCATAGACGTATTGGTTTACTATACCTGCAAGTTTTTTTGTCACTGTTACTATCCCACAAAATTTTGAATAATACTATGCTCAGAGAAAAATCTCAAGGAAAATCTCAAGTAGCGATCTCCGACGAGTTCATGTGCCCCCCAAGGTATAGTTTGATTCGGGACGGCGGCCGGAGACCGCCAATGGTGTCCGGGCAACAATCGAACGTGTGCATGTAAAGTGTCACGTTATTCCTTGAGGTTTTCATTGAGATTTTTCTTTGAGCGTATCATTGCTCTATTAGTTTACCCACAAGTTTGGTGTCGCCGTTATAGGAACTTATTGATATATTACAATGAAATTCTCGCCCACCAAAGGGACGGCGCGGGCACTATAAATGGTTTCATGGCAATCCAACAAACTCTAGCTTGGGCAGTCCAGTACACGGATCATATAAAATTGTTTCTGCGATTCAAATCCGTGACATCGAGGTCATACGATAGTAACTTTACCGCTGCGTCAACAAAATAACTGCATGTTAGATCTTGCATACTTCCTACTATAGACTTAAGTCCTCCCAACTAGCTAGATCGTTTGACCATTCAGTTGAGTGTGTCAAGTTAACGAATCACTTCCTCTAGTTTGACAAAAAAAAATTCTTTAAGAGTCGTAATCTTGTTATTTACGACATCCAACCATTTTTTTTTTCTTCTGTTTTTTGATGCAGTGCTCTCGTGATTCCCATCCAAATTGGAGGACGACGGTCGACAGTTGAAATAGTATCCATGACAGTGAATCTTTGAGATCCTCAGATAGATTGTATCGAAAACTTGTACATCAGTTTCAGTAACAAAGATCACAAATGAAGATCAATGTCTCATGTCTGTTTACTACAAATCGTGTAAATAGAAGTTATTATTGTGTGGTTTATAAAATTTTTGTTCTTTTAGCTGCTTAATTCACAAGGAGATTGAGAGACTTAGTTATTGAGGAATAATGGTGCGTTTGGTTTGAAAGGATCACTATTTTATTTCTTATAAAAACAAACAATGATGCATCAAGTAATATCAAACTTGAGCAACAAGTTTTATTTCATTGAAGTTTTTTTATTCGACCTTCAAGATAAATTGAAAAGCGTTCTCAATGGATGATTCAGAAATTTAGCATTGCGTGTTTCATTTGAAGTAAAAATCTTAAGTATATCGTAGTGAGAGATTGAATCATAAATATTTGAATGATAATTTGATATCTTTCTCTGTCTAGAAGTATTATTTTATTACTTATAAACTATTATTAGAGGAAATTTAATGTTAATTTTATTTTGTTGTCTACTACTAGAACAAATTAAAAAAAATATTTTTTTTCTAATTTATCCTAATTGTTAGTGGAAAATTTTTATAGGACTGAGTCGATTATCTAATTTTATATTATCTGACTTGATTAATTATTTTTTTATAAAAAAATGTAAAATTAAATTATGGTCGGTCGATTGGTTTATGCATGTAATCTGATCTAGTTGACGTCGAATTTATGAAAGTCAAGCCATGGACATCTGTAACGTATTCAACGCGTTTACTGCATTGACTCTTTTTTTTCTACTTGTTTGGTCTTCACAAACGTTCGTGGTTTAGTTGATGAATGCCGTACGTGTCGAAAAAGAGGAGGCCTACGCGGTTTTGAATATTTTTGAAATTTTAAATTTCGAAATTCATGACAAAATTTTAGGCAAAAAATTACACCCCTAATTATCGTTTTTATGAAAAAAATAAAATAAAATAGCACTTCAGAATGTTTCTCATTCTGAAATAATTATTCATATTCTAACATTATTTTGTATAATATATGGTGTGTTAAAATAATTATTTTAATTTAATTTGATTAAAATATTATATATAAACAAATTATTACTTGATCAAAATTATTTAAATTTGATCAAAGTCATTTCAACATGATTATTTTTTTTTAAATAGTTGCTATAATAGTTTTAATGTGATTTTGATTAAGTTTATATATTTTTAATCAAATTGACAAAGAACTTTTAATATAAAATATTTTATTTATGGTATTTTACTTTTTTAATATAAAATACTTTTATCAGCTAAGAGTATTTTTAGAATGAGAAATATATTATTGTTAGTTTATTTTTTTAAAGGGGAAAAGATATTTTGGATATCAAACTTGATACTAAATTGATATTAAACTTTTGAAAAGATTTTTTTATTCCAAAGTTAACATTTTATTTTTATTTTAGTCTAGAGTTTACCTTCCCAATTGAGTCATAGTATAAAAAATTAAAAATAAAAAACCTCTAGGTTCACCTTTCCAATTGAATTATAATATTCAATCATAATTTTTTTTTAAAAAAAACTTGAGGAGTCTCCAATTATATGATATTAAAATTGTTATTTTTAAAATTTGGGACTAAAATAAAAAAGTAAATGCTGTGGACTATATATAAAAGTTTTTAAAAAATTTGGTATCAGAATCATTAATTTAGTATCAAGTTTGGGACCTAAAGAGTACGTGTCCCATTTTTCAAATAAAAAAGTGATTTTTGATATTCTAATAATTCGGGTTGTTTTTAATTTTTGGGAAAATTTGATAAAACTCCCAACATCAAATTGGGCTTTGCATGCACTCCCCAACTCAAAATTTCTTTGCATGCACTCCCAGATGGGATTGACAAGACAGTTTTGTGTGTTATTTTTTCAGTATAAAAGAGTAAAAATTCAGTATACATTGTAAAGATTTGAGTATAAATTGCCTGAGATTGAGTACTAATTTAAGAAATTTAAGTATTATTTGAAAAAATTTGTGTATACATTGTTTCAGTATATAGTAAAAATTTCAGTACACATTGTAAAAATTTAAGTACGAATTGATTTAGATTGAGTATTATTTGAAGAAATTTGAGTATAAAATTTAGAAATTTGACTATGTTAGGTTGCATCCACCACATCAAGATTTTCACGAGGGATCATCAAAACTTTATACTCAAATTTCTTAAATTAGTACTCAATCTCAGACAATTTATACTCAAATCTTTAGAATGTATATTGAGTTTTCACTCTTTTATACTCAATCCATCAGAGAGTGAATGTAAAGAATTTATCAAGTAGGGAGTGTATGCTTAATTTGAGATTGGGGAGTTTTCTCCAATTAACCGTTAATTTTTTCCTAAAATTTTAACGTTAGAAAAATATAAATGTAGCATGAGAATATATAAAAGCATAACAAATTTAAATAAGTTAAATTATTATTCATACCTTAAAATCTAGTGGCCTTATTTTGGATGGGACTAATTTTGCGTATAATTTACTAGAGGATACCAAATTACATTTAACTATATATATATATATATATATATATATATATATATATATATATATATATATATATATATATATATATATATATATATATATATTTCACTTAAATGTTAAATCCTAAATTAGCTCAATTTTAAATCCTAAACTAAAAAAATAAAAATATATATATATTTGGTACTCATAAGGAGAGTATCTTATAAGTAGGTAACAAATGAAATCCTAATTTACTAAAAATATAAATGCAACATGAGACTAAATGAATTATAAATCTATAAATTACTGACAAATATGGTAGTAGGCTAACCAGGGTCCTAATTAATTAATATCAAAAAATAAATATATAAATCAACAAAACATAATTATGCTGTTGTATAATTTATTTTTGACCTATTTTTATTAGTTGCGATTAATTACTTGATCAATTAATTGTTGAAGGCACATATAAAAACAAAGAGTGTTAGTCGGCAACAACGAAGATATAATAATGATGCATCAGATAACGACGACCGCGACGAAAGGTGGCCACCGGTGATCATGACGACGTCACCTACGCTGCATGGCCAAGTTCCTGATAGAAACAAATTAGGGAGGATCGAAGGATGAAGAAAGAATCAGAGAATAATAATTAATTTGGAAATATTATATTTTCTATTGATTCGTGTGATTATAATATCAGATATGGTAAATCGATTGATTGAAATCAATCCGAGATTATTATTTAGTATTTCTTTCGTTAGTTCCCACCTATAAATTAAATCGAGTAGAGTAAGAGGAGTAGTAATTAAGAATAAAATAGTTTATATATTGATTAGAGAGCGAATATGCTGCGTCTCAAGGTGGCGCTGGCCGCTTCAGCGGCGGTGGTGGCGGCGACGGCAGCGGTGCAACTTGGAGATGGAGGACTGTCGTCTTCCATGCGACGACGACTGATGGCGACCGAGATGGGTGAACGGCTGGCCGGCTGGTTCTCGCCGCCCTACATCTACGTCCTTGTCAACGCCATCATCCTCTCCATCGTGGCCTCGGACTTGTTCATGCGGGCCATGCGGCCGCCATTGGATCCTGCGGCAGATTTTGGGACAGAGCATGAGCGGCGGGCGGCGGCGGAGTGGATCGGGGAGGAGATGAAGGAGATCGCGTGGGCGGGGAAGGACGCGGACTCGGTGGAGGCGGAGAGGTTGAGCGGGTCGACGGAGCTGCCGACGGGATCTCCGGTGGAAACGGACCCAAGCCTCGAATCGGATTTCGGGACAGAGCATGCGCGGTCGGCGGCGGAGTGGAGCGGGGAGGAGATGAAGGAGGTCGTCGTGTGGGAGGGGAAGGAGGCGGGATCGGTAGAGGCGGAGAGGTTGCCGATGGGGTCGCCGGAGGAGTTGCCGGTTGTGGTCCCCTACGGCTACCGGAGGAACGGCAAATCCAATTCCAACATTTGTAATGCATTATTTATTATTTTTCTTTTCAAACGCCAATGAGTGGCACAATCGTAATAATCCAGTGTACAGATAAGGCGGCGCGGAGGAACATACGGAAGCCGAGGCGGCCGCCAGCGGACTCTCTGGAATCGATTTGGCTGGCGATCACGGAGGGCCGTCGCGACGACGACAACGTGGAGGAGGTTACGACCGAGATGGCGTCGTCGGAGATAAAATCTCCGCCGGAGGCGACCCGGCTGCGGAGGGATTTGTGGCTGGAGAAGGAGGAGCTCAACCGGCGGGCGGAGGCGTTCATCATGAAGTTCAACGACGAGATGCGGCTTCAGCAGCAGTACATCGACATGATCAATCGCGGCCGTGCTTGATTATTTTATTTGTGAATAATACAACTAATCGAATTATATTGTTAATATATAAAATTATATAGACAGGTTTTTTTTTTTGGCTTGCTTGGATGCTTTCTTTTGATGTTCTAAAGAATTTAATACGATTTTTTTTGATAAAATTAATAGAACTTTTATTCTTGTTATATGGACCTCAGCTCATTTCCTTCTGCACTAGGAATCACAACCAAACAAGAAGAAGAAAAAGGTTGGAAAAACAAAAATGAAAGGGCCTTCACACAGTGGCTAACGATTACACGGGGGCAAAATAGTATGAAGCTCCTTCACATATTAGTTATGAAAGAAAAAGACTGTATACATTAATGTAACTTGCCTGAGCACCGCACATCAGTTTGGAAACCGGCAAGCAAACTGTGAGAGGTTGCTGTTGGCCATGAAATTGCCTACTTGGCCATTGCAATCTCTCACTTTGGTTTGGCATTCTCCATAAGTCTTAGTAGGGTACCAGTGTCACAGTTTGGTGTATGGTTGATGGTTCTTCCTCCCGCTCAGGCTGGATGTTCAAGTCAATCTGGGCAATCTTGAGAGGCGGCGATGCGGTTGTTTCTGTATCGACATTTGTGGTTCCTTTCTGAGAGGGAATCTCATCACTTGGGCTTGGACCAGTTGATGGTGGATTACTAGTCCTTGCTTCTGGTAAAACCTCGGATGGTGGGATGGTTGATGGTGGTTGCTTCTCTGATGTCTCAAGTTCCTTTTCAGACTGACGCTTCTCGCGCAGTGTTTTGAATCTGCGTCTCACGGTGAGGCAGACGTTGCAATTGCACTCAGGCTTGTGCTTGGGGCCCTTACCACTAGGAGGCTGTATACAAACAATGCATGAACAGCCAGGCTTGTGCCGAGGATGCTTAGTTGTTGGTTGGGATGCCGGAAGGTTTTCGCCAATAGCAAGACTCGCAAGTGCAGCAAGACGATCAGACACTTCGACATTGTCCTTTTGTGCCTTTGCCTTGCCCCTCTTGGAACCACCTGCTACACATTGAGAAGTGTTAAACAGAATTAGCCTACAGACCTCCAGCACTAAAACACACCTCGACAATAATTAGCAAAATATATTCTTTAATGTGGATGAAAAATCTAACGATGGCAAATTGGAAGGTGCAACCTTCCTGCCGAAAAAAGATATTATAATTTTGACGCACCTGATTCTTGAGCAGCAGTGCAAGCTGACCTGCACACATTGGAAGATAGAAGCAAGGAACAGTTAATTAAAAAGGATTGAACAACAGTTGAGGTGCATAGCATTCTGGTGAATCAACATATGTTTAGACAAAATTCTGGAACATGAATTCTAATGACAAATTTCAAACCGATCCATATAGTATCTACTATTTGTTTTGACTACCCAAATGTTCTGGCAATAGCAGATTGGGTTTGAACAAAGTGCTAGTATCAGCCACTGTTGAACAAGGTTGTTTATAGATCTTTTGTCAATTCAAATACTCAATCGGAGAACTAAACTACTAGGTCGCTTCCCACGAGTTGGTAATTTCTTAAAAGCTTGGGACAAACATATTTGCAAGGCTTTTGTTAATCCAAATAATCAATTAGCAATTCATCAAGTGGATTTGAGTTCTTAATAGACTATTTTTCAACAAACTTTGAACTTATGACATATTCACTCAGTTTGAGGGTATGTTAAAGGCCACATATGACCATTATGTATAAAATGTTAATGATTTATTAATCAGATTAAAAGAAAGGGAATCAGGCCTAAAAAGGAAAACGAGTCAAACATGAAGGAATATCAGGAAGATGTGCTAGAAAGAATACCCAGCTTGGTTTGAAGTCGAGTATGGCATCTTCCCGAGTATAGGGGCTTCCTGTCCAAGACAAAAAAAATAGTTTCATGCAAAATAGTAAACAAGGACAAAAAGTTTAAAGAAGGTCTAAGTTCAGCAGGACAAAAGCGGAGTGCAGTCTTAAAAAGAGGGCAAAAAAAAAATGCTTTACATTTGTCAGAACTATCTTGGAAAAGAAATGCAATGGAAGGTTGAGCTAATAAATTAGTTAATGTACTGTATTAAGATTAAATCAGTGTAAATGTAATCAAGCTATAGCAGTAATTGCAAAATGAGTTGAAAGCAAAAAATAATTAATATAATTGCCAAATAATTAAGTTTTTATTTTGCTCCGCACAGGAATTAGTAAGTCTGCAAAGCACGAAGATGGAATTGCATACTGAATAGGACAACAGTACATGGACGTGATGATATACCAAAACTCAAAACAAGGAAAGGATACAACATATAAAAAGGAACAAAAATGCTTCTGAAAATAATATATTAGGTCATGAATAAAAGCATCAGAACGAATATTGAAAGAGAGTTATTAAAGTAGCCCTTTGAAATAACAAATAAAAAGCCAAATTCTGTCTCATAGTTAGTATAATGGAGGAGTGAATGATGAAACTGAAACAGGGAAGACTAGGTTAGTTTAATTGTATTTTGCTAAATGCTCTATCATTTTATTGCTTATTGGCCATTTATGTATCTAATAGCACTGTTTCACGGATTGTTAGATAGTCTGACATAACTGACAGACTCAGGCGCTTAATGATTGGACTAGGTTAGTTATGTTTTACCGGATAGAAGGTGAATTAATTAGGAAAAGAAAAATATTCATGTGATCTAACCAAAACAATCTGTATTCTGTAGCACTTAAGCCACAAAAAAACAGTGTTTAAGAACATAAACTTCACTGATTGGATAATGGTTCATTTAGGCAGATAGAGATTCACCCATGGGCACTCATTATATGACTACTATAAATGTGGACATACGGAAAAATTGTTACAAATGACTAAAAGTGCAAAATGAACATGGAAGCCAAAGAATGAGATAGGGAATAAAAACCTCAAAATCTAATATGGTGAACCTGATCACTGGATTTAAAAGTTAAATATCATGATCTTAATTATAACATGGTGGATACATTAAGTTGTTCACCTCATATTCCTCAAACTCATGGCCTTCAATAACAACAATGCTAGGGGAATAATTTGGAGGTGGATGGAGCAATTTTTGAGCCTCTTCCCATGTTAGTTTCAAATCCATGGATTCCTCATTTTCAATTCTTAGGCGTTTATTCTTTGAGCCAAGTGTTTTGGCTTTCCTTTTGCTAGGTACAGGAAGTGACCTGGCAATTGACCCATCCTTTTGTATAGGCCAGGTAGATTGATCTGTTGCATTGACCAAATCCAACAATCATATGACACTTTATATTTGAAAAACATCTAGAGGGGGAGCAACATTTTTCTCATTACCTTCTGGTGGTGATGACAAATCATTGCCAGAATTGTGTGTTTTAGGATCCTGCAGTTTACAAAGTCTGACTTAAGATTTCAAGATGTAATCATTCAAATTGAGGAATTGACAAAACGTTTAATTGGAAGGTTCTATGAGCATAGAAGGCATCAGCAATTTCTGTACATGTTTATACATAAAGAACACAGGATTTCTCCATTTCGTAACCTAGATAATCCTTGCCGAGCAAATATGTTTAAGAAATGACAATATTTGATTAACCAACCTGCTCGTTAGAGTTGCTAGAAGCCTTTCTAAATCCCATGACCAGCTTTCCTTCTGGATCTATCCTACTAAATGTAACTGCAGAAACAAATTTAGTTTCAAACACGCAGAAAAGATGCCCCTACATGTAATTGTAAAATTACACTTGTATGTAGCACGGCCTTCATATTAGAAGTGCAAAATAATAATATAACTAAAAACTAAAACCATTTAGAGAAACAACTTCCAAATTGTTACTTGATATCTCTGTCAGAAATTTTTATGACTAGTGGTAAAAGCTGTTAATTAAACTAAGGAATTAATTCCTGTGGCAAATGGAAGAGAGTTAAGGTCAAATATGATAAAAGAAATATGTATATCCATTGATTTTAAGGACTGACACTGATTATCAAGAAGAATATTTGGAAGCGTCTATTAGCAATCTTTGCAAAGAAAAGATTAGTCGTAAATCAGCTTGAATAATACCTGTGTCACCTGCTTGCAGTTGCATTGCCTGAATACAAGGAGTAACCCCTTCCAAAACATACATCCTGCTATTGTTGTTAGGCCAAAATCGAAATTGGAATGTCCAATTCCTTCCACTTGTATCCTGAACTTTTAATGGAAGTCCTTCGGGTTGAGAAATTGTAGGGAAGTATACCTGTGCAAAAACATCACCCATAAGAAGACTCACACAGAACGATAGAAATATATATAGTACTCTAAATGAGAATCTTCATGTGAATGAAATAGTTGACATACGAGAAACATTTTTACAAATGCATTTAAGTTGCAAGTACCAAGGTAGTAAATCTCAACAAGTTGACTAGAGATCCAGTATAATCCATGCAAAGCTGAAGCCAGCATAGAATTACTATCATCCAAAAGTTCATCAAAATGTATAACCACATGAATTCAAAAGAGCAATGGAGCACAATTTGTGAAACAAACTATTTGATGGCTCAGAAACTCAGATATCCATAATCCAATCCCAAGACAATTAATAGGTGGACAACATGTGTGCAATATGGATAGGTAATTTAATCACTTGGTGAGAATCACATTCCTCTATCCTTATCAGATTTAATAAATCTCGCCCTTCATTTAAAATTACAATCATTCTTGCCAATATTAACTTTAGAAGTACAAGGAGGAATACTTAATTCATAAAATTTAGGGATAGTGTTGCAGAAGTTTCTAAACTAAATATTTAAAAGCCGAAGGAGTCACCTCTGCGCATTTCTTGGGTAACACAAGCCGTCCAATCCGGGCAACATCACTAGCCGTTAGCATCTTCTCAAACAAGGGAGTGATGGTGGTTTGTGAACTTGCAATTGTCAAGTAATACTTCCAGTAAAATTTATGGGAAGGGAGTAACATCATAAATGGGAAAATCGAGGTAAGAAGAACAATGTAACCAAAACTTTCAAACAAAGAATAAAAGAAATGGAAGGATACCTTCCAGATATTTGTTGTAGATCTTGATCTGTTATAGTAGGCCAATATCGAGGAAGTAATTGTGCCCGTGGAAAGGCATCCCCTTTAGTTCTTCCATTGCGCATTTGAACTTGCAATCCAGCTTCAGTGATATGCGGAGGGCACAGCTGGCTTGATAATGGAGAAGTTACTTGAGCTAGTGGCTGATTTGCTGAAAGAGTAATTGGACCTTTTGCTCCATGTGATGATGAAAAGGGAACAGGTAGTCCAACAACAAGAGATGAGTCTTCTTTTGCAACAGGTGATGTTTGCAAATTGATAGGTAGTGGATGCAAATTGGTAGATGGATTTGGTTTTGCTTCAATTTTAAATCCAGAACTGGTTGAAGGGTCCATAGATACCAGTTTCCTTGTAGAATTTGGATCATTTTCTCCTACAAGAACACATGAGTTTGACAAATATTAGGATTGCGCACTCTAGTATTTGTTGTAAGAAGGAAATGAATCCAAACCTGTGTTCCCATGAGCGTATCTATCTTGTGAAATGCTGTTAACACTGCCAGAAATTACTCTCTCAGGCTCAAAGTTTTTTTCATGTGCTGATATATAGTGTCGCCTCCCTGGTGTCAACCTTTCAATGCTACAAGGCCTGTCAAATTCATATGATAGTCTTTGTTGCAAATCAGACTGCATATTTGTCATATTCCACATATGTGGAGCTTGACGCCATTGCCCAGAAAATGGAGTGGTAACTGATTTCCAGGGTTTAACAGATGAATCTCTCCTTTCAGAGACATGTTGCATAAGCATAGAAGGAGAAGACATTTGATTTGGTGCCTAGAAACATATTAGTAGCAAGAAAATCAAGGCGTCAAATAGGCGGAAAAAGTGTGATGTATCTAAAACAATTGTTAATGGATACCTATATTTGTAGATATTATGGTAGGGAATTAGAACAAATATCAGCATAATAAAAATAAATAAATAAAAGTACTGTGTTAACAGGCCAAATTTAGTTCAGCTAAATACAACTAAATGAACTCCTAACCCGCACATAGACAACAATAGAATCACATGACACCAACTTAACTAAATTAACGAAAATATCTCAAGTGCTTTCACTTTGAAGAGAAATCAGACAGAAGCAATTACACCATTACAGAGTGTTTCGGTTAATCACACTAATTCTCAATTTCATTACATGCTCCTATACCCTTATAATGTCCAATAAAAAATTATACCATCAAAATTTCCAAACAATATAATTTGTAGATAAAGACTAAGAAGGTTTAAATCCACGATATGCTGTCATGTACTCAACTAAAGAATAGGATGGTCAAACTCTCAAAGTATTGCATGACAGTGACAGAGTGAGGGTGAGTTCTGCAGCTCACCTTTGGAAGAGATTTACTGGCGCATGCAATGCACTCAACTCCTCCAGCGTCAAGATAAATATAAGTTTGAGCTGACACTATACACCCGCAATGCAGCCGCTGCAAATAGGACAATTAATAAGGTATACAACACAGCCACAAACGGAGATTTTGCATTCGTGTGAACAGATAAGTAGCATGCTAGTAAAGCTAATGAGAATCAAAACAGAGTTCCTCTCTAACCTTGCGGCATGTCTCACAGTTTCTCCAACCAGTGATACCAGAATGAAACGTCTCACAGAAAGTCCCTTGCTCAAATGCACTTCTACAGTAGAAAATAGATAATCCAATATACGGGGGACGAATTAATCGGAGAGAAAATTAGACACATGGTACTCTTTTCTATATATATACATCATGTATGACGCATCCGCAGCAGAAAAAGCCATCCGTTTGGATCTTTTTCCACGATAATTCATGCGTTATTAAACATAAAAAAAACATTTTTAAAAAATAAAATCAAACGTGTAATTCACACGGTCGCAGTAGTAGAACTCACATTCAGCAAGCGTGAATCACACAGAACGAACGGAAGGAAATAAGATTTGATAGAGAGAACAACAGAAGCTGCCTCAATCGCTCGCTGTAAAACCAAATCCGATCACCTTAACGCCCAAATCCGAATGAAAAAACGACCCGTTATGCTAACACGGAGACAACACTTTTTTGAATAAAAAAGGGGCAAAATAGTCTTTAGGATTGGGGAACCAAGCAAGAGAGAAGGGAAGGGCAGTACGAGCATCGGCCGCAAAGCTCCGCGATCTCTCCAGAGCGGAGGCGCCACCCCTTCTTCCTCGGCGGCTGGTGATCCGCTACGATTCCCTTGCACTGGGAGTTGAAGCAGATCTTGGTCGCTGGCGGCGCCGCCGCGGACGCCGAATTAGAAACAGGCGCAGACATGGAGACGAGGAAATGGGCATGTAGATTGAAAATCCCAAACCCTACTCTTGAGCTCGCAATCCGGAGCCACGAAGCCTCGAATCGGAAGCCAGTAGAGCGGCGAAGGAGGCAGTGGGCGACTTCGATCGAAGGGTAGACGCGGGAGCGATCGAGGAGGCGGAGGAAGAGGGAGATGTAGATTGAGACATGTAACGTAAAATGCTACGTGAATTCGGTGTGCGGAGGCTGTAAATAAACCTAGTTTGGTTGGAGAAATTTGCCTTTCACCCCCTGTATTTTCTTCTGTTCAAAACATTCTTAACATTTTTAAAATCTCCAAGACGTTCCCTAATAAATTTAATATTTTTTCATCCTTTTGTAGTAAACAATGTCTAACTCTTTAATTACTTAAAATTATCAGTGCCGAAAAGCTAAATTTTAAGAGCAAATTGTAAATAAGCCAAGTACAATTAAGCTTTGTCTCTTTAAACATACAACCGGATCAAATAAATTAAAGTATTAAAATAATTATTTAAAATTTTAATATTTTAAAGGTTATTTCCATCATTACTGATATTAGACGCATGCTTGTTTTAATTAGAATTATAATTAATCTAATTAATAATTACATCCTTGTTTTTCACATAGCATCCTTGTATTTTACATAAGTACCCCTATAATTCTTAACAATTATATCAGAACATCTAAACTGTAGTTCTTACACATAATTCCGCCTCTAAATTACTCCCAACTAACGCTCATAAATTTTGCACCCTACCCCAATTAAATAATATGCAATGTAAACTGATAAATATATAAATTATTTACTGCATTGTTATTTTATTAGATAACTCAACGATATTAATAAGCATGCAGTAAAATATATATGGATGTTTATAAATTCTAATATTTGACAAAAAAAATAAAAAAATAAAAATATCTATTTTGTTAATATATATGGATGTGAATGTGAAGATAAAAAAATGATGGGGTTTATTTATAGAAAATATTACGGTAAGTATTCAATACTTACCTTATTGCTTGAAGCTATAAATATTCTTCGGAACGAAGTTGAACGTCAACAGATTCTTTGTTTCAACACAAAGTTTCCTCTTTTTTTTAAATATAAATTTTTGAGAAAAAATAAATTGCATAAAAAAGAAGAGTGAGTTATTTTCTCCCTTCATTTTGTCAGTATATTCCCCTCTAGTCTTTATTCCGGTAAAAGATTATACGTTGAATAATTCGACATGATTGGCTCTATGACATTTATAAAGAAATAAATAAAGAAAACTTTCTCCACTTCATCGTCTACTCTTTATTCATATTTATAAAGACGGCTTAATTTATTTGATTAATTGGGCCTAAGAGATTGAGGTCACCAATAGAACCGTGAGTTAGGAGTCTAGACCAGGCTATTTAGTCAAATTAGGATTAATCATATTAGAAAGGCTAGTCAGCCCAATGGAGTATGGTTGAGTTAGCCGAGCCGATGCCGAGTAGGTTGATTGAGTTAGGTGATTTAGTTTGATTGAGCGGATTAAGTGAATAGATCGAGACAAATGATGAGGTCGGCCCAAGGGATATCACAGATTTAGGGAGTGTTTGGGAGAACTTTTGCTTCTTGAAAAGTGATTTTTGTAGAGATTATCTTCAAGACAGTGAGAAGCTAAAGCATGGAGTGTTTGGAAATAGAAGCTAGAAGCTGATACAAGGTAAAATTTGAGTGTTTGGTGAATAATTGCTTCCAAGCTTAATTTTTAGTTAAATGACAGTAATATCCTTAAACTATATAAATTATTTTTTTTAATTATCTAAATATAATTTTAATACACCATCAATAATGTTTTATATATTTATTATTATATTTTAAATATTATATCAAAATTAATTTTTTTAATAATATATATGTTTAAAAACTATATAATTAATAAAAATATAAATATAAAAAATGATAAAATTTATATAAATTTATAAAAAAATTATGAATATATAAATTATATGAAAATATAAAATTTTATTTAAAAGTATGATGACAATTATGTAAAATGATAAATTATTAAGGGTATAAATGTCTACTTTTAATTCTAGACCATAAGCAAAAAAGCAGAAGCAGAAAAAAAACATCAAATTCTTGCTTCCAACTTTTGGCTAAAAGTTATAGAAGTTAAAGCAGAATCTGATATTCACAAATACTCAAAAGTGCTTCTATGTAGCTAGAATCTAAAAAGCAGCTAGCAGAAGCTTTCCCAAACACTTCCTTAGATTTGGTTGGGTGCCCTAAAAAAAATAATTGATGCGTCTATCTGCAACAAATTCTACAATTTTGTAACTAATTTTCGAGATGGTAAGCGGAAAAAAAAATAATTGAAGAAGAAGAAGAAGCAGAAGAGGAGGAGCAGAAACAACAAGGTAACGGAAACGGTATCGACCTAGTTAGCCTAAGTGCCTAAATGGGAAAGTCGTAGCCTCCACGGTCATAGCTGAGATGGTAAGAGATTGGTAGATTGTCACTAAAAATTTTGAGTTTAAACCACGGGATTGGTGGAGCGTAAATCCCTATATCATATGTAAAAAGTCTCTCTCCTCTCCCCCAATTTCTTGCCTTTCTCAATCACCGTAATTTATCTCCTCCATATTGATTCTGGGACGGACTGGCGGGACGTTGGGGATGAACGTTTCGCCTTTTACCACTAAATGGGAAAGCCGCGCATCAGTTCTTGATTCGACTGGTTTGGCCTGTCATTGCATAGTACTGTCTGCAGAGTACATAGCTCCTCTATGTTAGCTTTTGATATACAAGGGGTATCTAGGCTTGCATCGA
This sequence comes from Boesenbergia rotunda, assembly GCA_024364735.1. Taxonomy (NCBI): domain Eukaryota; kingdom Viridiplantae; phylum Streptophyta; class Magnoliopsida; order Zingiberales; family Zingiberaceae; genus Boesenbergia; species Boesenbergia rotunda. The sequence continues at coordinate 383,070 of JAGFNQ010007444.1, forward strand.
CTAATTCGTTTGGCTGGCCGGTCCTGTCCCACAGCCTTCAACGAGAGTTTCCACCGGTCAACAAGGATAAATCGCGGAACGAAGACACGTGAAATTTGATGGATACAAAAGAACCGGTCAAAGATGGACTTCTTCTATGCGTCGCAATCTTTTAGTAGGTCGCTGTTACTGAGTATTAGTAGAGTTTGCCTGAGCATCCACCACCGGAGGCTTCGATCTCGATCTCCAGTATTCTACGCAAACAAAGTTATGATCGAGTTATGATCGAGTGCCTGCATTGCCTGTGATAAAATTTTGATGTTAAATTGAAATTTCAGGAAAAGGTGAATCAAATAGCTGATCCTAAATAAAAGAACATTCAGATATGTAAATGGCATGCAATGATGGAATCGGATAAATTTATTTGTAGAGGATATTCATAGAAATTTCATTATTGAGTCAAACAACAAGAAAAGAAAAAGAAAAAAATCCATAAACAAGAGTAAAATAACCTGACCTGAAGAATTTTTGGTGATGATAAACCGAACATTTCAAGATCATCAAGAGATCCTGGAGGCTGCTAGGGTGGAAGGTTAAGCCTTCCCATGCTGCCTTGTCGCTTAATTTGATCGTTCACCCTCTCTCTCACCATGTCCCAGCACTTCATGGGCAGAAACATGGATGAATACTTCACTTGGACGTTGTTCAACTACAACCTGAAAATCCAGGAAGAAAAAACTCTATGTAATTGCAATATTTTGCTTGAGCAAATTACCAAGTCATGGAACATCGATACTTGTTGTGTAATCATGTTGGAAATTTTAAATGAGGAATTAAATCTAGATCGTTGGATCAAGATTGATAAATCTTGTTCATCCAATTTGAAAAGTTTTGTGCCTCTTGAATGGTTCAATCCGAACCATTGATTTTAAAAAGATTTTGTGCCTCTTGAATGTTCAACCTAAATCATTGATTTCGGAAGGAACAAAAAAAAAAGTAGAATCATTGATTTTGTGCCCCCTGGTCCCTGGACTCCCTGCCCCACGGGTGTCCAGAGGGAGGCAAATCACGATTTACTGGTCCGGTAAGACGCCTGGGCCTAGAGAATTTTAAGCCAGCTTTGATTTCGAAAGGTTCACCTAATGAAGATGTTTGCGATTTAGATTATTTATTTCAAGATGAATGGATGTGATCTAATGAAATCAAGAAGTACTTATAGCTCTTCATTTAGTATAAATAAGATCCCTCAAAATCTCATTTCACTCACTCAATTCATTTGATTACAAACCAAAACAAACATTGCATTCCATACTTACATTTGGAGAGTTCAAAAAGTCTCTTCGATTTAGAAGTCTTGAAATTTGTAGTGCTGCTATTACAAGATAAAATTGTTACATCTTGAAATACGATTGTCATGTTCCATGAGCACCGTGTGCTGGGCAAATTTATCTTAAAGAAATATAATCCAACTCTAGCCTCGACTTTGCCAAAGCGGTATATACCGCCAATCTGCCCGTGCTCAGGTTGTACCTAATTTAGATTATCCAATTCAAAATGAATGGATGAGATCTAATAGAATCAAGAGGTTTTTATATCCCTTCATTTAGTATAAATAAAATCCCTCACAATATCATTTCACTCACTCAATTCATTCGATCGCAAACCAAAGCAAGCATTGCATTCCATACTTGCATTTGGAGAATTTGAAAAACCTCTTCGGTTCGGAGGTCTTGTGATTTGTAGTGTTGCTATCGCAAGATAAACTCGTTGCATCTTGGAAGACGATTATCATGTTCCGTGATTATCGTGTGCTGAAAAATTCATCTCAAAGAGATAGAGTCTAACTCTAATCTCGACTTAGCGGTATATATCGTCAATCTGCTCACGCTTAAATTGCACCACCAAAATACCCAACAAATCATTAGGGTAATAATATAAGCATATGAATGTGTAATCATCGATACATGTATTGTAATCATCCAAAAGAGAAAATGCATCGACATCACTTTAACTAAATCACACTTCAATAAGATCACTTGACTCCAAATGGGGCTCGCAACTATGAGATATTGGGTTTCTGGACCACCCACCATAAATACTTTCTAATTTACCCTAGCTAGCGGCTGATGATAAACTTTCGTAGAGCTGAATCAGTCATCCCAGATTCAACGTTGCCTAACCTGATTAATCATTAATAAGTTCACTTGAATCATTGAAGCATTAAAAAAAGGTTATATATATGTGTGTGTTGCGGACCTGAGTGAGTCGGGGCGCCCAAATCACTTTCGGGCACCGCAAGTGCATGCCCGTGTGTGTGTGTATATATATATATATATATTAATTATGAATTTTCTATGTCAATTGCTTTGTCAAAAATTAGATATGTTGTAGATCACCCGTGTAAATCTTAAATATTTTTTTAGTTTGAAATATTTTTTTATACTTAATAGTATAACTTAATCCTTAAATTTTAAAGGTAAAATTTTATTGACATATCCGAGAGCTTAAAATAAATAAATCAATCAATCAAAAAGAAAAACTGTATGGTCACGGACTGCGTCTGCAGAAATGGCTCAATTATTTTGATATGCTGCAAATCGCCTATGTGAACCTGCGTTGTGAACCTGAGTGAGTTGGAGTGCCCAAAAATGATCCGGGCACCCCGAGTGCATCAGAGTTGAGGCATCGGGATCACTTTTTAATATTCTAACTCTCAGGTTCACAGTGCAAGTTCACATGGGCGGTCTATAACATATTAATATTCTCTCTCTCTCTATATATATATATATACGAACCTGACCTGACTCACATATAGCTCGGTTGGTCAGCCTAGCGCTACACAAGGATAGGTCAAGGCCACGGGGTACAAGTAGATCAGCATAGCTGGATGGGTCGGGGGCCCAAGGCTCGCTCGAGCCGAATCGCCCGACTGAGCGGTCCGTCAGATGTACCCTGACCTGGTCCCACCTGGAAAATGCCAAGTGTCCAACCCCGTTCGTCATCCGATACACACACTACATAAGCCCTTATTGAGAGATATCGACTGTCGAGCCTAAAGACGTTCGGGCAGCATCCGTTTGACATCCGGTCGGCAGTCTCCCTATGCTCTAACCACCCGACCCTGGGATGAGTCGAAATGGCCAAGACCGAGCGATCCCTGATCCGGAGAGTATCCTATTCCAATCTAGGAGGTATTGGCCACACGACCAGGTTTCACTCGGGGCGGCCGGTCGGTGCTCCAGCTCTGGATTTATCATTTTCTTAATGAACACCCACTCTCTGACGCTATACTAGCAGAAGTGATACGAGAGTCGGCACAGATTTGACACCATTGGTGCCCGAATCCCCAATATCCCGTTGATACAGTACGTTTCAGACATACCCTGGCACTCCGTACCACGACAACCCCTACTTGTGTCAGACTGGGCGGTGCCTGACAGTACTCCCGATCCTATCCCCGCATGACACAAAAAGGACGGCAAACGCGGGCAGGAATTGTCGGCTCCCTCGGCTATATAAGGTCTTCCGCACTCCGTTCGCAAGTACATGCGTAAGAGTTTTTGTTACAGTTCTTCAGCTTGCATTCCTTCCACCACTATCGGAGACTGACTTGGCTATCAGAGGGTCTTGTCGGGGATTTTTTATGGTGGGTTGCTAACGGTCATTTCCTTGCAGATCGGAGCCAGTATCAGCGGTACTCAGGTTCACCTCGCTCTTGGGAGTCCACCCCACTCTGCGACAGAATCAATATATATCAAAAATTATGATTTTTTTTATGTCATTTACGTTGACTAATATGTATAATTGTGAAATAAAAAATTAGAAATTTTATTGTGGATTTTTTTAAAAATATTTTATTTATGAAATAAGCAAATTCAATAAATTATCTAGATTTTTTATATTATTTTATTTTTGACCGCAACGACCCGGCCAGTCTAATAGCTTACTTTAAGTCAAGAGGGCCAAGAGGATCTACCGCATATTATTAAGTCGACTTATTTGATTAGTCAGTTCAATCAAATAGAGGTAATTAAGGGTCGATCTAAGCTGAGGGGCGAGGAGAATGATCAAAAACTTATCTATTTGGGCATGTTGATCCATCCAAATGAATGAATTGATTGGGTGAAAATACAAAATTGACTTCAATTTGCATTCCTACGAGAATTTTCTTCATTCATAATTCGAACAAATTAACTTTATTCATTTGAACAATCATTGTCCCACTCTTCGTCTTCTTTGCTCACAAGCATCTCGAGCCTCTTTTACCCTACTTGCTTGCCAATCGACCACTAAATCCATCTACTTGCTCACCACTTTGCTTGAGCTCGAGCTCTTAAAGTGAGAGACAAAGGTGTATACTTATTCAGTAAGTCTTATCCAGTCCTATAGCTGTCCTATATATATGTGATATAATTAAAAGAAGGGGGAAAATTAAAAAAAGTAATCACTAATTGTGCCTTTGGAAAATAGAAGAATAAATAGCAATAAATTATTAATTATCCATTTTAATCTCATATTAAAGATGAAATTTAGGAAAGTCTTTTGGAAAGCTCAATGCTTTTTACTGATCAAGGATCAATTAAGAATTATTTTAGTATTCAAATTTATTTCCTTATATATAAAAGCCCACCTCATAAATTTATCCTTATCCACTATTTCCCAAAACCAATTATTTAATTACCAAAATTAGAAAATACTAAAAATAATTTTAGAATCTATAAATCTTTTACCTACCTTAGGGGCTGAAATGAAAATTTCCAAAAGAGCCGTTGTTTGAAATATAGATAATTAATAGTAAAATTCTGTCGGTTTTTAATAGTAAAATATCATTGATTTGAAGAAGAAGAATTATTTTTTTCCTTCGTTGATCTTCCAAATTTATTTGTGGAATTAAAATTTATATTTTTGGATTAATTTACTTTGTTAACTTGTAGTTTTGGAAATTAATCTTTTAGAAAATGCATGGAATCGTAAATTTGATTTCATTCTTAAGATAGATTATGTCGCAGTTAACTCTTTAAAGGAATTCCAAGCGCGATCCTTCATCGGACGGTCAGGATCCCGCGGTATGTGTCGGTAGCGCCGAAACCCGAAACGCTTGAAAGCCGATATATCAGGTAGAAACCCGTATCGCGTTTTCCGCCCTTTTGCTATATAAAGAGCTCCTTCCTCTTCTTGGTCTCCTCGCTCTTTCTTTGCTCATCGCTCTCTCTTCTTCGCTTTCTCTGCGATCGCTCTGTTTCAGGGTTTTTGGGGACTAGGTTAGTTGGTGGAGTTCGATCTGAGGTAACAATGGCGGGCGGGGCGGTCGTTGCTGGCGGGGAAGGGAAGGAATACCCTGGGAAACTCACGCTTTTCGTTCTATTGACCTGCGTCGTCGCCGCTACTGGAGGTCTCATCTTCGGATACGATATCGGCATCTCTGGTGATGTGAATCCTTCGATTTATGTGATTTTTTTGTCGATTGAGTTTTTTTTTTCGTTTGGATCTGATCGAGGGATTTGATTTTTGGATGTAGGCGGAGTGACGTCGATGGACTCCTTTCTGCGGAAGTTCTTCCCCGAAGTGTTCAGCAAGGAGAAGGCGGACACGAGCACGAACCAGTACTGCAAGTTCGATAGCCCGTTGCTGACCATCTTCACGTCGTCGCTGTACCTGGCGGCGCTGGTAGCCTCCTTCTTCGCCTCGTGGGTGACGAGGGTATTCGGTCGAAAATTGTCGATGCTGGGCGGAGGGGTTATTTTCCTCGTCGGCTCTGCCCTCAATGGCGCTGCCGTGAACGTTGCAATGCTCATCCTCGGCCGAATCTTCCTCGGCATCGGTATTGGCTTCGCCAATCAGGTTTCAATCGATTAAATTGTTTTTGGAATAACAAATAAATTTCCTAAAAATTGCAATTGTTTTTGTTACTTTTCATGCCGATGTTCCTTAAATGCATTTATTGACACAATTTTAATTCTTCATAACAAAAGTTATGAAAAAAGTTGCCTTTTATATTTCTTTTGATTCTTGGTTGCTATAATAAATTGCGATAATCTTCTATCAATTAATTTTACGTTTTGATTGTGTAAATTACAGTCTGTTCCATTGTACCTTTCGGAGATGGCACCTGCGCGCCTCCGTGGAATGCTCAACATCGGATTCCAGCTCATGATCACGATCGGCATCTTTGCCGCCAACCTCATCAATTACGGCACTGCAAAGATTGAGGGGGGCTGGGGATGGCGTGTCAGCCTCGCCCTTGCCGCCGTCCCTGCAGCTATCATCTCAATCGGATCTCTCTTACTCGTCGACACCCCCAACTCCCTCATCGAGCGTGGTCACCCTGAGGCAGCCAAGGAGATGCTCCGTCGCATTCGTGGCACTGACGATGTTTACGAGGAGTTCAATGACCTGGTTGCCGCCAGCGAGGAGTCGAAGATGGTCACGCACCCCTGGGTGAACATTGTCAAGCGCAAGTACCGCCCGCAGCTTACAATGACCATCCTCATCCCATTTTTCCAGCAGCTCACTGGTATCAACGTTATTATGTTCTACGCCCCTGTGCTCTTTAAGACTATTGGATTCGGAGACGATGCTTCCCTCATGTCCGCTGTTATCACTGGCGTGGTCAACGTCCTCGCCACCTTGGTCTCCATCTTCACCGTAGACAAGCTCGGCCGAAGGAAGTTGTTCTTGCAAGGCGGAACTCAGATGCTTATTTCTCAGGTATAATCATCTTTGTTTCTTTAGTTGCTCATGCTTCCATTGTATTTTAACTTGAATCGTGATCCATCCGCTCAGATAAGATTGTTATGTTTGTCAAATTTATCCATGAAATTGATCCATACCTACTCACTTAATTTCAATCGCGTAAACAGGCGTAATGGAATCATTGGTTGTCCTTGAACTCTTTGATGCAGATAATTGTGGGAACCTTGATTGCGATCAAATTTGGCACCAGCGGCCATGGGGAGATTCCAAAGAGCTATGGTTATCTAGTGTTGTTCTTTATATGTGTCTATGTTGCTGGATTTGCATGGTCATGGGGTCCCCTTGGTTGGTTGGTACCCAGTGAGATATTTCCTCTGGAGATCAGATCGGCCGGGCAGAGTATCAATGTTTCCGTCAACATGTTCTTCACCTTCATCATAGCCCAAGCATTTCTCACAATGCTCTGCCACATGAAGTTTGGCCTCTTCTACTTCTTTGCTGGATGGGTGTTCATCATGACTATCTTCATCGCCCTCTTCCTTCCCGAGACCAAGAATGTCCCCATCGAAGAGATGATCTTGGTGTGGAAGGCCCACTGGTTCTGGAGCAAGTTCATTGCTGATGAGGACACCCATGCCCATGTCGGTCATGTTGGATCAGCTGATCACGCTAAAGCATGACCTGAGCTAGAAGCACCAGCATCATAGGATAATGCTTGTAATGGTTTAAAAATCTGTCTGTAATATCTTTTATGTTTCTTTTTTTCTTCAATATTGTTGGAAGTTATATAGTTTTTAACGATGGAAAAACTATGAAACTCAATAAAGCTTTGGTTTTTACTTAATTCTTCCAGTTGCTTGTGTTTCATCAAGTGACAAGTTATTTTTGCACCTGGAATGTATATTCATGATAGGAATTCTTAGTGCTTTCTCGTTGAATAATGATGAAATTTTAAGAGTCTAAAGACGCGTTAAACTATCCCAACTAACACTACTCTTAGAACAATGTTTTCTTAGAGGATTTTGAAAATAAAGGTAATTTTAACATTGCAAGACTCACCTGAATTGGCTAACTTGTCAATTCATGACATTAATTTGGATTCTATATAGAGTCAGGTTTGTTAGTTCTTTCTTTGCTCGCAAACGTTAGTTTGAGACTGTTTTCTTGGAGGAGAGTTTGCAAAATGAAAGTAATTTTAACTTTGCAAGACTCTCCTGAATAGGATTGCTTATCAATTCATGACGTGCATTTCGATTCTATCTTGAGTAAGGTTTGTTAGTGTTTTCCTAGTTTAATAAAGTTATAGTACCTGTTTACTTACAGAGTTCATAGAAAAATAATTAACGAAGTTTTTCCAATCTCGAGGGACCGGCCCGGTCCCACGGAAATTTTCCACTTGCCGTCAAGGTAAATTAGGAAGCGCTCGCGATAGGACCGTCCAGAAGTCCAGCGTCCCAGGGTTCGCATCCCATTTGAAAGAAAAATTTCTGCAAATACGTCGTAGGTGGGGATTGAGAATAATACTGAAGATTGCGTCTGTTAATCCTGCTTCTGCTCGCTGCTTAATGATCACAATTATGAGGTTCTGATATATCAGGTGAGTCGAGGTACAGAGCCTCTCCGTAAAACCTTTTCAAATGAAGTATCTGAAAATGACATGTTGCTAACTGGAAAGCAACCTTCCTCAGCAGCGAAGAGGAATGCATGCAAAATGTGAAGTTATTGTGGCTTGATCCTCAATGGCTTCCATTTCCATTTGTTCTCATTGCCATTTCCTTAGTTTATGGACAAGATCAGAGGCTTTTCCTGACTTTCCTTGCATATTGAATGCTGAAAGCGAAGGCCACAGATTGATATCAAGATCATGAAAAGTTGAATGAGGTTGGGTGAAACAAAAGGTAGACGTTGAATGAGATCTCATTGAATGCTTCTTCTTCTTTTTTTCTTCTTCTTCTTTTGGGGGCTTGTGGTTTTCATTAATGTTGTTTCTGATGGATATGATCTGGATATGTTTGTGGATAAAGTCTAGATGATCTGAAGATGAGTTGTAAAGTGTTGAGGATTTTGGTTGAGAAGTCTTGAGGGAATTAATTGCTCTTGATGTTTAAAAGCTTGTCCTTTAAAGCTCTTTATCTTTATGTTTGTGGATATATGGGATTTTAGATTCTGTAAAAATGAATATGCAATTTCACAATTTTAGATGGGTTGAAATATATTTTTTTTGTGATGGGAGGAAGATCTAATTTGTTCTACTTAACCAGGCAAATCAAAGTAAGCAATCTTTGTCGTAGAGATTTTTTTTTTTAATTGAGAATCAACTATACCAATTTTTTATTGATATATTTTAACGGCATCTATTTTTTTTCAAATAATTCAATATCTAATGTCGAGTGAATCCTATCCGTCCAATTTAAAAAGTTAGAAAAATATATCGCATCCCAACCCTTGAAAAGTTAAAAATTCACACTGCCCCATTTTGGCATACGACATAATAAAGTGAATTCGATGAATTAGCCCGTGCGTTGATCCCTCTACTATATTGAATCAGGTAAAAACGTATCTGAGGTGATCGGATTGGTTCTACGAAAATATTTCATCGATCACCGGGATAAATCAGGAAACGATCGCAATGGACGGTCTAGAAGCCCAACGTCTCAGGGTTCATGTCCCATTTGGAAAAAAAATTTCTACAAAATATATCTTAACTAAAGATCGAATCGTAAATATCTGGGATAACAACTAATCGGCCCATCATAACCCTTGAAAAGCTAAAAATTCACACTGCCCCATTTTGGCATATGACATAATAAAGTGAATTCGATAAATTAGCCCGTCCGTTGATCTCTCTACTATGTTGGATCAGGTAACAGGCGAATATGAGATGATCGATCTGGTCTTACGAAAATTTTTCACCGGTCACCGGGATAAATCAGGTAACGCTCACGGTGGGTGGTCTAAAAGCTCAGCGTCTTGGGGTTCACGTCTCATTTGAAAGAAATTTTTTATTAAATACGCTGTAACTAAAAATCGAACAGTAAATATCTAAGATAATAACTAATCGACTTACCACTATATTATAACCCCGGGGACATTGATCTCTATTATAATCCTGGTTAAAAGTGCCACATTCAATTTTCATCGTAGCCTCTATTTCATGTGGGCCTCACTTATTCGGATGCTATTGTCCATTTTTCATTGAAGATCTTCCATGAAAGTAGGATTGTAATTTACTCATAATCGATAAGGATTCAATATCAGTGGTAGGGGTGTCAATTCGGGTGGGTCGAGTCGGATTCGGGTCGGGTTGAGGAAATTTTTTTTTAAACTGCCAACCCGAACCCGACCCGAACCCCCCGAACCCGAACCCAAACCCGACCAACCCGATCCAACCCGACCCGACCCGAATAACCCGAAAAAACCGATTCAAAACGTCTTTTTTCGCCATTTTTCCTATAATTCTTCACTTTTATCTCAATACTTCATCATGATCATACTATATTGATATTAATATACATAAAAATATCTTAATTTTCAAAATAAAATTTGATTTCACCCCAAAAAATCCACAAAATATTAAATTTGGGTCAACCCGAACCCGACCCGAACCGACCCGAACCCAACCCGAAATTTTTCAACCCGAAACCCCCCAACCCGAACCCGACCCGAACCCGAAAAATTTGAACCCGAACCCGATTTTTTTCGGGTCGATTCGGATTGGGTCGTCGGGTCGTGTTGATTTTTGACACCCCTATCAGTGGAGGATATGAAACGATTTTTTTTTCAACCGAATTAAATAGTTGAATATGAGTATTTTTATATTTGGATGGGGGAGACAGATCGGAGAGAATTCTATTCATATCCAATCTAAATACTACTTATAGGCTACGTTTGGTAGGGTGTAATCCACCCTGTAATATAATCAAGATTACATTACAAGTTGGATTCCTTTGTTTGGAATAACTTTAAAATTATAATATAATGTAATTTCGATTACAAAAGAGGTTGATAATTTGTAATCTGGATTACAAAACAAAACCTCTGTAATCTGGATTTTATTACAGCTTGTAAAGTCGTCGGCCGGGCGGCGACGGTCGTCGGTTGCCGGCGGTTCGCCGGTAGCCGGCCACCGGCCGTCGGCCGTCGCCGGCCGCCGCCGGTCGTCGGCCGTCGCCGGCCGTCGTGGCCGGCCGGCGGCGGTCGTCGGTCGTCAATCTTGATTACATTACAGGATGGATTACCCCTCACCAAACAAAGGAATCCAACTTGTAATGGTTATCAAAGATTACATAAAACTCATTACCAAACATAACAATGTAATCAAGATTACATTACATTACATTACAAACTTAATTACATTACAGACCCGATTACATTACCCCTACCAAACGTAGCCATAGTGTTTTGATATACTCCATGGGACGTGAATTTTGTGGGACATTGGGCTTCTAGATCGCCACTGCGAGCGCTTCTTAATTTATCCTGGCGGTCGGTGAAAAATTTTCATAAGACCGGACCCGATTTATCGAGGTGACCGATGAAAAATTTCTATGAGGCGAAGTCGATCGTCCGAGTTTGAAAAAATTTCCTTAATCATTTTTTATAATAGTGTTTTGATAGAGTGCCCGACTTAAAAAACGGGTTTTTATTTTTATTTTTTGAAATTCAATTTTTTCTCCAATAAATTATTTAATTTTTAAAAATAATTTTGCAAAAGCAATTTATTCTCTTGGCCTCTCCTGTTTCTCTCTCCCGTCCACTTCCGAGCAAACGACCAGGCCTTCGTCGCCGCGCCCGCCGGCGGCGCCGGCCTCGAACAAAAATACTATCAGAGAGGGATAAGTGAATCTGTCACCGCCCGTCGCAGACGTCAGCATCGCAGGAGAGGATCGGCGAGCGAAAAACGTCGAGGAACAGTCCGGCGAGCGAGGATAGGAGAGCACCGTCGATGTCATAGCAGTGCTCCTTCCTCTACCGCGACGTCGTTCCTTCCTCTCCTGCGACGTCGACGACGCTCTCCTATCCTCGCTCGTGCAGACTGTACCTCGACGTTTCTCGGTCGCCGATACTCTCCTGCGACGCCGACGGCTGCGACGGCTGGTTGTATTTTTGTTCGGGGGCGATGACCAGAGGCCGTCGCCGGTTGGCGGGGCGGCGAAAGCTTGGTCGTTTGTTCTGAAGTGGACGAGAAGGCGGAGAGAATAAATTGTTTTTACAAAATTATTTTTTAAAAATAAAATGATTTATTTGAGAAAAAGTTGAATTTCAAAAAATAAAATAAAAACATGGTTTCTGCGTGGACTCATGTCCCGCATAGGAGCGATTTTTAAGTCGCCCGCCGTATCAAAGATTTCGTAACCTGTACACCATTCCGACGGCGATGGTGAAAGATTTTCAATCCGGCACAGTGACAATGTAAATAATAAAATTTTGATTAAAAAATTTGATTAATTGTACTGTCACTACACCAAATCGGAAATCGCTAACTTAGATTTAATAGAGATAATCTATTATTTGTGAGACCATATATTTTAATATTTAGATAAAGGGTTTAAGTTAGTTTCACTTATATATTTGATATATATATTTGAGTGTGCATGTTCTGCAGGATATACATAGATTTAGCTTCGCTCGTGATATATATATTTGATATATATATTTGAGTGTGCAGGGTTTAAGTTAGTTTCGCTCGTGAATTCGAATTTCACCTCATGACCCTTCGAATTCTGGCCATATCAATCGACTGCAGGGGTAGTCAACTGGTCCTTCCCTAAGCCTAGGGTTACTCTTCTCGAGTATATTTTTCGCCGCACTCGAACCCTCCCGGCTTAGTTCCCGAGTACAATCACTCAACACTCAAACCCTCACAGCCTGGATTGACTCTTCAAGCAGCAGTCTCGATCTGTTGCCTTCACGCCCTTTCATCTTCGGCTCCCGTCCCTCAGATGCGCACACAAGCCCTCGGTTTGCCTCCATGTCATCCTTCACGCATGCCTCGAAGTCCGCGTCCATCGGCTCATTGTCTCTGCTCCAGCAGCCTCGATTTATCGCCTTCAAACCCTCTTAGTCTTCGACCCTCGCCCCTCAGATACGCACGCAAGCCCACGGCTTGCCTCCATGCCATCCTTCACGCACGCCTTGAAGTTCGCTTCCCTCGGCTCATCGTCCCTGCTTGTCCATGGTCTCTCGGATGCGCACACAAGCCCACGGTTTGTCTCCATGCCACCCTTCACTGTACCTAAAGACATTCAACCAAGTCTATGTGTACCTGTAAACCTGCACACTCACATACACATATTAGAACACAATAAAACCCTAACTTAATCATATTGACACACACATCAAAACCCATGATCCTCCAGATCATACTTGGGCCGATTGCCCCAACATTCTCCACCCACAAGGAGCGACACGAGCTAGTTAGAGGTTTTCCGATGAGTCATTCATCGACGGATCGAGATCGTCCACCTTACAGACTACCGTGGAGTAGGAGTGTCATCTCTGAACGATGTAAATCGGTTTGTCTCTTCTAGTTGTTAGTTTTAGTTTATATTATTCTGCTTGCGAAACGAATACGTGTTGGAAGAGAACCGAGAGATTTAGGGGCAACGTCTATTCACCCCCTCTAGCCGGCCTACGATCCCGTACAAATTCAGCCTAGATTAAATTCAGGCACCCCGATTCCGATTCAATCTAGGCGTCTAAATTCAAATCCAAACACTTGGATTTGAATCTAGCACAAGTATTTATTGTTTTGGATATATTATATGTATTTAGGATTTAAAATTTTAAACTTTAGGGGTTGAGTTTCAGTCTTCCCTCTTGGATTATAGTATTCGAAATAAAAAATTTTAGATGCTCACAGGGTATATTATATGTATTTAGTGTTTAATATTTTAGAATTTAGGGGTTGCATTATAGTAGATTTAATCCAATAAAATTTTTCTTCTAAGGTTCAATATTCTCTATGGGTCAGAGTTTTTAAAATAAATTTTTTTAGAAGTTTTCTTATATTATTAGATTAAGAAATTATTTATTAAACAAATAAAAATAAATAAAAAAATGATCCAGGCTCTTGGATAGTTGGGAGATAGGATCCTCTGTCTCACTTTTTGTGTGCCCCTTGTCTTAAATTGTCCGATGTCGATTTAGGTTAGATTGTCGCCTGACCGCCTACCTCGACCAATCTATAACATGGGAGAAGGTGACCCCAGGGAGATTGCGACCAATTATAACCGAATCGTGCTTAATTGACACCCGCAATTCAGTGATAATTGGTTGTGATCCTCCAGGGTTCACCTGTACCCCCTAGGTTATAGATTGGTTGGGGCAAGCGGCCGAAGGCCGCTGGCGGTGGTCAGGCGATAATCAGACCCAAATCGACGACGATCAGATGATTGAGGATAGGGGGCACACAAAAAAAGTGCGGCAATTTACCAAAGGGCGTATCCAACTATTCGTAATTACCGAAAGGAGTACCATGGTTTCTATTATACCAAAGGGTGTATCCCATATAGTGAAGTTACTTTTATACCCCTACCGCCAAAGAATGGCTTTATCAAACACATTTTAGAGACAACCGAACCACTTTATCAATAAAATATTAATTTATGGTTCGGATGGGTAGCAGTCAAATTTTTCTCCATTCTATATATATATTACTACTTTGCACAAGTCGAATGATCACGAAGGTAGGTATATATTGGTTCCTTGCACAACTCGATTCATCACCAAAGCACCTGAGGAAAATATGTTGTTTAAGGAGAAAAAGGAAGCAACAGATTGGTAACTAAGAGAAATAGTAATGTACGTATGATTGTCATCTTTGATATGGTATCAGACGTAGTTTTAATCAAGATAAACTCTTTCTATTATTTTTATGTTTGGAGGAGGCTTATGGTGATATGCATTACATGATTTCAGGCCCTGGGAGTGCATGATCTCATAAGATTTCAAGCAATAGGAGGGGCTGAAATATTTTGTTTCATGCCGGGCCTGAAATCAAATGATTTCAGGCCCTCAGGGGCTCCTAGTGCCTTTATTATCAATTTCAAAGTTTGATAAAGATAATTGTAATTTTTTTTCAGGAATGATAATGTTGTTGACGAAATTCTCTCTAAGATATGGAATACTCTTGATGATAATGCGGTGACGGGGAAAGGATTAGAAATAGCTAGTAATAATATTCCATTATCTTCCCAGTATGGTGATAATAGCATTACAAGGAATTTGACAATTGATCTAAATGAAGAAGCAAATAATATAGAAGATGAGGGTTTGAATTCTTCTACAAGAGTAGTTGAAATCTTTCAGCCAACCTGGAGTGGGGAGGAAGAGTAGTTGACCCCTCATGCTACAAAAGAAATGGAATCAAGGAGAGAGAAAGCTAGAGCTTATAAGGTTCACCCTTACTCTCAATCAGAAATGGAGGTAGAAACATGGGGCACTTCATACATTGTTGATTTGGAAAAAAAGTTTTGTCATTGTGGGGAGTTTCAAATTTCAGGACTCCCTTGCTCACATGCTATAGCCGTAATCATTCACAGGAACATCGATACACTCCGATATTGTGAGCATTATTTTTATTCTGAAACATGGAAGTGAGTTTACATGGATCGTATTTACCCTTGTAGAAGCAAGCAGTTTTAGCCTAGTGGAGTAAACTACATTACGGTTCGATGTCCCCGAAGCCTTGTGCAGCCTGGTAGACGAAAGAAGGCACGGATTGAGTCAAGACACAATGGCAAGGTGAAACTTAAATGCAGCCGGTGCAAACAACTTGGCCATAATAAAAAGGACATGTAGAATGCCACCAGCCCCAAGGTCTTGAGTTAATTGGTTTATGTATGTATTTATAGGTTTTCTGATGGAAGTGTTTATTTTGTAAGGAGGATAACTGAATGTATAGTATCCTTAAAAAAACTAGTTGTTAATGTTGTGACTTATAGAAGTATTTCAATATTATGATACATTTTACCTTGTCTCCAATCAATTTAAGCAGAATATATCAGAATTGAAGTCGTATGATTTGTAAACCCAAAATAATGTTATTTCAGGCACTTGAAGTCCTGAAGTCCTATGTTTTCTGAATATCTGTTGTTTGACCCCCTCTGATTTTTGCTTAGTTGAATCACTGTTGTGTGCCAAGTGATACTGTATCAACACAAAGTTTTAGATAAACATTAGGACAATGTATGGAGACGAAAAATACCATATCCTAGCTAAAATACCAATAATTAGGTAAAGTCTGACTACTGATAATGAGGTTTGAAAAATCCAAATATGCTAGGTCCTTTATACAAACCTCCTGATGTGCCAAATTCTGATAATATGAGATCTTGATGTGAAGGGAATTCAATTGTGGTATGCAATGTGTATTTAGATACTCTCCTTCTTGATTATCATTGAAAATGTGGTGACAACATGTTCATTTATTTAAAAGATTGGCGTATAAAAATTTAATCATACTGTAATTAACTTTTTTTGCAACCAGAGGCGTGGGCCTGAAACATATTGTTTCAGGCCCAGCTTGGGCCTGAAATACTAGCATTTCAGGCCCAGTTTGGGCCTGAAATGCAATCATTTCAGGCCCACGCTGGGCCTGAAATAATGTCATTTCAGGCCCAACGTGGGCCTGAAATCAAAATAGGTCCCTAAAAAATTAATGATATTGTCGACAACAATTACAGATTAAAGATAGAGATTACACAAAATTAAGGAGGTTGAAATTCTCCATTGATTTCAATATCAGTTACATACATTATAACTACATACATTAGAACTACAAATAAACAATGTTTGTCATTACACTTACATATCTGGATTGTACCAACAAAAAAAAATTTATAGGTTTTCTGATGGAAGTGTTTATTTTGTAAGGAGGATAACTGAATGTGTATAGTATCCTTAAAAAAACTAGTTGTTAATGTTGTGACTTATAGAAGTATTTCAATATTATGATACATTTTACCTTGT
This sequence comes from Boesenbergia rotunda, assembly GCA_024364735.1. NCBI lineage: Eukaryota > Viridiplantae > Streptophyta > Magnoliopsida > Zingiberales > Zingiberaceae > Boesenbergia > Boesenbergia rotunda. The sequence continues at coordinate 399,714 of JAGFNQ010007444.1, forward strand.
CTCCAATCAATATAAGCAGAATATATCAGAATTGAAGTCGTATGATTTGTAAACCCAAAATAATGTTATTTCAGGCACTTGAAATCCTGAAGTCCTATGTTTTCTGAATATCTGTTGTTTGACCCCCTCTGATTTTTGCTTAGTTGATTCACTGTTGTGTGCCAAGTGATACTGTATCAACATAAAGTTTTAGATAAACATTAGGACAATGTATGGAGACAAAAAATACCATATCCTAGCTAAAATACCAGTAATTAGGTAAAGTCTGACTACTGATAATGAGGTTTGAAAAATCCAAATATGCTAGGTCCTTTATACAAACCTCCTGATGTGCCAAATTCTGATAATATGAGATCTTGATGTGAAGGGAATTCAATTGTGGTATGCAATGTGTATTTAGGTACTCTCCTTCTTGATTATCTTTGAAAATGGGGTGACAACATGTTCATTTATTTAAAAGATTGGCATATAAAAATTTAATCATATTGCAATTAACTTTTTTTGCAACCAGAGGCGCAGGCCCAGTTTGGGCCTGAAATGCAATCATTTCAGGCCCACGCTGGGCCTGAAATCAAAATAGATCCCTAAAAAATTAATGATATTGTCGACAATAATTACAGATTAAAGATTAGAGATTACACAAAATTAAGGAGGTTGAAATTCTCCATTGATTTCAATATCAGTTACATACATTATAACTACATACATTAGAACTACAAATATACAATGTTTGTCATTACACTTACATATCTGGATTGTACCAACAAAAAAAATTTTATAGGTTTTCTGATGGAAGTGTTTATTTTGTAAGGAGGATAACTGAATGTGTATAGTATCCTTAAAAAAACTAGTTGTTAATGTTGTGACTTATAGAAGTATTTCAATATTATGATACATTTTACCTTGTCTCCAATCAATATAAGCAGAATATATCAGAATTGAAGTCGTATGATTTGTAAACCCAAAATAATGTTATTTCAGGCACTTGAAATCCTGAAGTCCTATGTTTTCTGAATATCTGTTGTTTGACCCCCTCTGATTTTTGCTTAGTTGATTCACTGTTGTGTGCCAAGTGATACTGTATCAACATAAAGTTTTAGATAAACATTAGGACAATGTATGGAGACGAAAAATACCATATCCTAGCTAAAATACCAGTAATTAGGTAAAGTCTGACTACTGATAATGAGGTTTGAAAAATCCAAATATGCTAGGTCCTTTATACAAACCTCCTGATGTGCCAAATTCTGATAATATGAGATCTTGATGTGAAGGGAATTCAATTGTGGTATGCAATGTGTATTTAGGTACTCTCCTTCTTGATTATCTTTGAAAATGGGGTGACAACATGTTCATTTATTTAAAAGATTGGCATATAAAAATTTAATCATATTGCAATTAACTTTTTTTGCAACCAGAGGCGCAGGCCCAGTTTGGGCCTGAAATGCAATCATTTCAGGCCCACGCTGGGCCTGAAATCAAAATAGATCCCTAAAAAATTAATGATATTGTCGACAATAATTACAGATTAAAGATTAGAGATTACACAAAATTAAGGAGGTTGAAATTCTCCATTGATTTCAATATCAGTTACATACATTATAACTACATACATTAGAACTACAAATATACAATGTTTGTCATTACACTTACATATCTGGATTGTACCAATAAAAAAAATTTTATAGGTTTTCTGATGGAAGTGTTTATTTTGTAAGGAGGATAACTGAATGTGTATAGTATCCTTAAAAAAACTAGTTGTTAATGTTGTGACTTATAGAAGTATTTCAATATTATGATACATTTTACCTTGTCTCCAATCAATATAAGCAGAATATATCAGAATTGAAGTCGTATGATTTGTAAACCCAAAATAATGTTATTTCAGGCACTTGAAGTCCTGAAGTCCTATGTTTTCTGAATATCTGTTGTTTGACCCCCTCTGATTTTTGCTTAGTTGATTCACTGTTGTGTGCCAAGTGATACTGTATCAACACAAAGTTTTAGATAAACATTAGGACAATGTATGGAGACGAAAAATACCATATCCTAGCTAAAATACCAGTAATTAGGTAAAGTCTGACTACTGATAATGAGGTTTGAAAAATCCAAATATGCTAGGTCCTTTATACAAACCTCCTGATGTGCCAAATTCTGATAATATGAGATCTTGATGTGAAGGGAATTCAATTGTGGTATGCAATGTGTATTTAGGTACTCTCCTTCTTGATTATCTTTGAAAATGGGGTGACAACATGTTCATTTATTTAAAAGATTGGCGTATAAAAATTTAATCATACTGTAATTATATTTTTTTGCAACCAGAGGCGTGGGTCTGAAACATCTTGTTTCAGGCCCAGCTTGGGCCTGAAATACTAGCATTTCAGGCCCAGTTTGGGCCTGAAATGCAATCATTTCAGGCCCACGCTGGGCCTGAAATAATGTCATTTCAGGCCCAACGTGGGCCTGAAATCAAAATAGATCCCTAAAAAATTAATGATATTGTCGACAACAATTACAGATTAAAGATTAGAGATTACACAAAATTAAGGAGGTTGAAATTCTCCATTGATTTCAATATCAGTTACATACATTATAACTACATACATTAGAACTACAAATAAACAATGTTTGTCATTACACTTACATATCTGGATTGTACCAACAAAAAAAAATTTATAGGTTTTCTGATGGAAGTGTTTATTTTGTAAGGAGGATAACTGAATGTGTATAGTATCCTTAAAAAAACTAGTTGTTAATGTTGTGACTTATAGAAGTATTTCAATATTATGATACATTTTACCTTGTCTCCAATTAATATAAGCAGAATATATCAGAATTGAAGTAGTATGATTTGTAAACCCAAAATAATGTTATTTCAGGCACTTGAAGTCCTGAAGTCCTATGTTTTCTGAATATCTGTTGTTTGACCCCCTCTGATTTTTGCTTAGTTGATTCACTGTTGTGTGCCAAGTGATACTGTATCAACACAAAGTTTTAGATAAACATTAGGACAATGTATGGAGACGAAAAATACCATATCCTAGCTAAAATACCAGTAATTAGGTAAAGTCTGACTACTGATAATGAGGTTTGAAAAATCCAAATATGCTAGGTCCTTTATACAAACCTCCTGATGTGCCAAATTCTGATAATATGAGATCTTGATGTGAAGGGAATTCAATTGTGGTATGCAATGTGTATTTAGGTACTCTCCTTCTTGATTATCTTTGAAAATGGGGTGACAACATGTTCATTTATTTAAAAGATTGGCGTATAAAAATTTAATCATACTGTAATTATATTTTTTTGCAACCAGAGGCGTGGGTCTGAAACATCTTGTTTCAGGCCCAGCTTGGGCCTGAAATACTAGCATTTCAGGCCCAGTTTGGGCCTGAAATGCAATCATTTCAGGCCCACGCTGGGCCTGAAATAATGTCATTTCAGGCCCAACGTGGGCCTGAAATCAAAATAGATCCCTAAAAAATTAATGATATTGTCGACAACAATTACAGATTAAAGATTAGAGATTACACAAAATTAAGGAGGTTGAAATTCTCCATTGATTTCAATATCAGTTACATACATTATAACTACATACATTAGAACTACAAATATACAATGTTTGTCATTACACTTACATATCTGGATTGTACCAACAAAAAAAAATTACAGATTTTGCTTCCAGAACTTGTCTCTCATTATTTTGTATCCCACCTGAAAACGATAATGTTTCATTTGCTTTTGGCTAAAATTGGTAGATCGTTGAAAGACCAGACTTTCAGCAAACCGCATAATGAAAAAAGCACAATCCAACCTGAAACAAGCAATATGAGTTACTGTTGTTAGCATATAAATTCAAGCATGAAAGATTATGTAGTGTTAAACCAAAAAAAAAATTAGCTTGCGATCTGCTTTGGGTGGGTCCTTGTACAACAATTTTATTAAACTCTTTCTCCGATATTGTTGGCAAACCTTTATTCCAATTCAAATAATATGACCAGTTCAAATTTTTGAAAAACGCCACCTACATAGAAATTACATAAGTAAAAATTCTAGTTCATCACAAAGTTTTTGTAAAGGTTTAGATATCAAATAGAAAACTTACTGTTTTTTCATATTTGGTTGTGTACCCTTCTGTGGCGCCGAGAGAATTATAATGAAGGAAACTACTTTCCTTCAGGTCAATAATCAATAGATGTCAATGATCATCTGCATTATTTAGAGGACAGAAGATATATCTAATTGTCTTATTTGTATCAGTAGCAATTGTTTGTTCAAATGCTGCAGCATGTATCACCTCAAACAATTCCTATGTTTATTAAAAAGGAAGTGTTAGTTGACTCAATCCTAGAAAATAAACATAAACCAAGTTGCTAATTTACTTACCTTAAAACTCACCCCACAGAATATGGAGGGGCGGTAAGGTGAGTTACAGATTTTGCTTCATTTACAATAATAGTCCAGTAAGTATTTATGCAATTCCCGGAGGTGTAGTCATTCCAATCAAATATTGTCAAAAATGATTGCATATCTAATGTAAAGGTCCCATTGGACCATACTGGTTGCAATTGAAACCTACATCAACATAATGTAAGCACATGATTTAAAAGTGAATGAATAAATTTTATTAATGAATGACAATAATCATCATTGTTTTACAAATATTTGGAACCGCAAATAGCAACTAACTCACTTTAATTTACTAAGTTTTAATAATGTTTCTGCAATCTCCGCATCTTTATTCTTCTTAAAAACTGCCTTGGCTTTCTTCAAGATGTTGCTTTTGACCTTTTGGAGTTCTTTCCCTTTAGCAACTTGTTGATCAGATAAATTTGTTTGAGTAGAGGTTGCAGATTGTGTTGTTTGCGATGTAGATTGTGACATTGATGGGGCAGGAGCCTCCTCATCTTCAGCTTCATCCTCTCCCTCATCCTCATCCTCATCCTGAACAATTTCTTTTTCTTTCCCTTTGTCCTCGTTGGGTGGTCTTACCTGAGTTAGTTTTATTTTTTTTGGAAGTGGCTGAGGGTCATCTGAGCCTTTGCTTTCCAATTGTATACTCAGTTGTCGGATTGTCTCGTCAAGCTTATCTTTGATTCTATCTTGATCAACTATCATTCTTTTGAACTGTTCATCTTTCTCCTTAAGCTGGGAATCCTTATCAGCAATTATTGTCTCCTTCTGAGCAATTATTTCATCTTTTTCTTTGACCAGGGAATCCTTTTCAGCAAGTAGTCTATGGCTTTGAGCATTTATTTGATCCTTGTCCCTGACGGCTGTTGCCAACTCAATTTTCACATCCTCCAAACTTTTAAGAGCTACATTTAATTGTTGCTGTAAGGTATCAATATGTTCTTGCTTTTCTATACATTCATTGCAGCTTTCCTTCTCTAAGGCCTGTAGTCTATCTTCTGCAGCCTGGCTTCCTTCGGCTGCCTACTTTAATACCTCACTGTGTACCTCAAGTGCTTCAGTTGGAGGAGAGTAGTGAGGTACTAAATCCAGTTCTATATCAAATGGGATTAAATCAACCAGAATTAAATTTGTGGGCACACGGTCGATCATCCTTTTGATACTCTCTACATGAGCCTTAGGCCAATTCCAGCGAAGAATTCTTGGCAATCTATGAGGATGATGAGGAGCAGCAATACTAATATGTTCAGTAACCCAAACCTGCAACATGATTATATTCAGTAATTAGTATCCATCATATCATATATTAGCAGGCAGATGTACTCTAACTTACAGCCAAAATATTTGGAAATCCCTTGAGCAAGGCAGCCTTGGCCGGTTGGCTTGTATCACCTACATGTGTTGTACGCCTCAATGTGACCTCCTTTCCAATGGCTTCCAACTGAGGAGCCATGAAATTGTACAGAGCATTGCACCAATTATAGTTTGGTAGATTGTCAAAATCATCAACGCAATCAATGAGTGACATTGCTGGAATGACAAGTGTGCTGCTTGTACCACAAAAAAGAACTGTGGAAAAAAAATACAATATATACATCTGACAATACAGCTTGTCATTGGATGTAGACTTCGTTATCAGTTTCTCCAAATGCTTTGCAGAACAACTGGAATCTTCAAAATATTCCTTGTACAGTGGGCTAGAGGCCTCATTAAAATCAAGTTGGATTACCTCTCCATAGTCAGGTAGCCCTAGAATAAGTGATAGGTCAACCTTTGTGAAGTTGAGTTTTTTCCCATGGAACACAAAGCTCTTTTCTTCTTCATCCCAATTATCAAACATATTTTGAACCTGAGGTCTTACACAAGAACTAGTGGGGAGGTCGAGGACCCATGAAAAGGGTGTTTGTCGAAGCAATTGTTCTTGTGCTGGTGTGGGTGGAACAGAATCTATAAAATTTTTGAAATGGCAAAGGCTACTTTTCCAGTTCATTCGTTTAGTTCGACCTCTGTTGGCAAAACTGGTATACTCGCTTGGCAATTTGATTTTTCTTTGTGTCAGTTGTTTTTTCCCATGGCTTACCCCAGGACCTTGCTGTTTCTTTGAATTTTTACGAGCAGCTTGCTTTGAAGATGATCTTTTTGGAGCCATCCCGAACTTAGGAACCATCAAACAAAAATTATCAACACACACAAAAATGACACTTTGATTTCATCCGTAAAGGGCATCCTCATATTCGGTCATTGAGTGTCAACACTCGCTAACCCTAGGACAGAAGCAAAAACTACATTGAAATTAAATAAACAAAAAATTAGGTTACATACCATTCGACTAGTCCGATGAAGAGGATGTCGGCCACCACAACTCGAATGGAGGTAAGCACGCTAACTTCAAATGGCAACAAATCAGGATCTAGGAGACGATTCCTTACCACTAGGGACCCAAGGACCCTTTAAATTTATATTAATGCTGGGCCTGATAATAGAGGATTCAGGCCCTAAACGGTAACTTTTTGTTTTCAGTTATTTTACATATAACTTTGTTATATTATTTTTATTTCAAATATATAACACATCTAAAAATTAAAAGGAATTCGTTAATTATCAAATATTTATCTAATTTTCCACAAATCAACCTGAAATTAGAGGGATTAGAGGATGTTGTTATTTTTCAAATATTTCAGGCCGTCGGATGATTTTTCACAAATCATCGGAGGGCCTGAAATAAATTTATTCAGGCCCACGTTGGGCCTGAAATAACTTTATTTCAGGCCCAAGGTGGGCCTGAAATAAAAATATTTCAGGCCCATCGGGACCTGAAATAAAGTAATTTCAGGCCCACGGTGGGCCTGACTGAAGTCAATTCAGGCCCACCGTGGGCCTGAAGTCGTTCTTATTTCAGGACCACCCTTAACCCACTGATGGACCTCCCATATCTGGATTTCTGAAAGCCCCAGCTAAAAAGTTAGGGTTGAGGTTGGAGAAAGTCTTTTAGGTGTCCATAATCTCAAATATATATTTTTAGTATTTTAGGTGTCCATAACCTCAAATTTATATTTTTTCCAAAGCCCTAGGTCTAGTTATGTTCCATCAGTGGGTATTACTCAAAACCCACTGATGGACCTCCCATATCTGGATTTCTGAAAAACCATTATCAATAGTTAGGGATGAGGTTGGAGAAAGTATTTTAGGTGTCCATAACCTGAAATTTATATTTTTTCCAAAGCTATAGGTCTAGTTTAGTTCCATCAGTGGGTTTTGCTCAAAACCCACTGATAGAGCCCCCATATCTGGATTTCTGAAACCCCCTACATAAATAGTTAGGGATGAGGTTGGAGAAAGTATTTTAGGTGTCCATAACCTGAAATTTATATTTTTTCCAAAGCTATAGGTCTAGTTTAGTTCCATCAGTGGGTTTTGCTCAAAACCCACTGATGGACCTCCCATATCTGGATTTCTGAAAAACCCCCAACATAAATAGTTAGGGATGAGGTTGGAGAAAGTCTATTAGGTGTCCATAACCTCAAATTAATATTTTTAGTATTTTAGGTGTCCATAACCTGAAATTTATATTTTTTCCAAAGCTATAGGTCTAGTTTAGTTCCATCAGTGGGTTTTGCTGAAAACCCACTGATGGACCTCCCATATCTGGATTTCTGAAAAACCATTATCAATAGTTAGGGATGAGGTTGGAGAAAGTATTTTAGATGTCCATAACCTGAAATTTATAATTTTTCCAAAGCTATAGGTCTAGTTTAGTTCCATCAGTGGGTTTTGCTCAAAACCCACTGATGACCTCCCATATCTGGATTTCTGAAAAACCCCCAACATAAATAGTTAGGGATGAGGTTGGAGAAAGTCTATTAGGTGTCCATAACCTCAAATTAATATTTTTAGTATTTTAGGTGTCCATAACCTCAAATTAATATTTTTAGTATTTTAGGTGTCCATAACCTGAAATTTATATTTTTTCCAAAGCTATAGGTCTAGTTTAGTTCCATCAGTCGGTTTTGCTCAAAACCCACTGATGGAGCCCCCATATCTGGATTTCTGAAACCCCCTACATAAATAGTTAGGGATGAGGTTGGAGAAAGTATTTTAGGTGTCCATAACCTGAAATTTATATTTTTTCCAAAGCTATAGGTCTAGTTTAGTTCCAATCAGTGGGTTTTGCTCAAAACCCACTGATGGACCTCCCATATCTGGATTTCTGAAAAACCCCCAACATAAATAGTTAGGGATGAGGTTGGAGAAAGTCTATTAGGTGTCCATAACCTCAAATTAATATTTTTAGTATTTTAGGTGTCCATAACCTGAAATTTATATTTTTTCCAAAGCTATAGGTCTAGTTTAGTTCCATCAGTGGGTTTTGCTAAAAACCCACTGATGGACCTCCCATATCTAGATTTCTGAAAAACCATTATCAATAGTTAGGGATGAGGTTGGAGAAAGTATTTTAGGTGTCCATAACCTGAAATTTATATTTTTTCCAAAGCTATAGGTCTAGTTTAGTTCCATCAGTGGGTTTTGCTCAAAACCCACTGATGGACCTCCCATATCTAGATTTCTGAAAAACCCCCAACATAAATAGTTAGGGAAGAGGTTGGAGAAAGTCTATTAGGTGTCCATAACCTCAAATTAATATTTTTAGTATTTTAGGTGTCCATAACCTCAAATTAATATTTTTAGTATTTTAGGTGTCCATAACCTGAAATTTATATTTTTTCCAAAGCTATAGGTTTAGTTTAGTTCTATCAGTGGGTTTTGCTCAAAACCCACTGATGGAGCCCCCATATCTGGATTTCTGAAACCCCTACATAAATAGTTAGGGATGAGGTTGGAGAAAGTATTTTAGGTGTCCATAACCTGAAATTTATATTTTTTCCAAAGCTATAGGTCTAGTTTAGTTCCATCAGTGGGTTTTGCTCAAAACCCACTGATGGACCTCCCATATCTGGATTTCTGAAAAACCATTATCAAAAGTTAAGGATTAGGTTGGAGAAAGTATTTTAGGTGTCCCAAACCTCAAATTATAATTTTTTCCAAAGCAATTGGTCTACTTTAGTTTGATTATTGGGTTTAGCTCAAAACCCACTGATGGACCTCCCATATCTGGATTTCCTGAAAACCATTATCAGTAGTTAGGATTGAGGTTGGAGAAAGTATTTTAGGTGTCCAATCCTCAAATTATTATAAGTACCATTGCAGTAGGTGTTGTTTAGGTATAACACTTGAGGCCCACGGTGGGCCTGAAATAAATATATTAGGGCCTGAAATAGCTTCATTTCAGTCCCAACTCGGGCCTGAAATAAATGTATTTCAGGCCAAGTGTGGGCCTGAATTACCTGATTTTAGGCCCAGCTTGGGCCTGAAATACATTTATTTCAGGCCCAACGTGGCCATGAAATCATTTGACCCCATCCACCATCTTTAAATTTGATTTATATCAAATATATTGATGATTAAATTATATAATGATTTTTAGAATAATATTCTATATTTACCTACAAGATGTGACAGAATAGGTCATTTGGCACACAACAGTGCAGCAACTGGCACACAATAGTGCATTATCAGTTATTATATCTGACCGTATCACTTGGCACATAACAGTACAGCATCTGGATTCGAATAAACATCACCCAATTGTTTTGTTTTTGTTGACAATATATTATATAGAATAACAACATCTACATAATCATAACAACATCCACATAATGAGATTTTTCCATACAAATGGAGGTCATTCGACAGCAATGGATTTTTACATCACCGATACAGCATTCACATTATCTCAAGTTTTACAAAACATGTCCCTCATAATATTAACTGTCAGCTCAAATCTGATTTTACTCATGTCTCCTTGTTTGAAATTCATCTTCTCATCGTATAGGAGACATCGAACATATTGCATGACAAAGAAGGTACAGTCCACGCTGAAATTAACAAACACTTTTTTAGAATTCTAATTAAGTTGGTTTATAAAATACTTTCTTATTTTTAAAACTTTTTAACCTCTTCCTCATTTAGTTACCTATGTTCTTGTTGGGGACATTTTTGTCTGACGGAGGGTCATTTGTCCAAGGGATGATGACTTTGTAGATACAGATGAATAGCCGTAAGTTCCTCGCGAGTATATTATTTAAGTTCTTTTACCTGTCAAACATATCATGAATTTATTAATCACCATCAATGACATTTTAGACAAAATGATGACCATATATACGAATAAAGGAAGGTAGCTCACCGCTGTGTCAAATTCATGCTTATATTTACGGCCACTAGCAAGAGAATTAAAATGATTGAAAGTCATGGATTCTGTATCCACCGCCAACAAGTGAAAGTGTGTATTATCACTGCACAAAGGGATTAAAATAAATCTAAACCCTTGTTCTAGCATATCAGTCTTCATCACTTGTTGCAGGGAAATCTTTCTTGACGATCTGATTGATGCCTACAAATATGCATTCACAAAATTAATAATGATAGATGTGTATACTGAAAGACATGCTTCTTTTATATATATGAACATCTTTATTTTGAAAAGAGAATCACAACTACACTAGGTGCCTGTTTATATTAGTACATGCATGAAGTCCAATTACTTTGCATTGTAGATAACATGGTGTGTGGTGTCACACGGAAGATCATGTTATCAGTTCCTTGCTTAGTATAAATAGAGGCTCACAACCGAGATGGAATTGGACAACCCATCGGAATGGTTGTAGTGTAATTAGGTGTGGTTAGTCTTGACCATAGGATTACACTAGTGTGCTTTGAGTACATTGAGCAGGACCAAAACACGAGGCTATCTAATTTATACTGACTCGATAATTGGATAGGACCTCAGACTTTATTATGGAGTACGATCCCTTAATCCCGATATAATAACGGGCATATATTATTAACTATTATTTTTTTAATTTACCAATGGGCGAGATCTATTCTGTTAGATCGATAGGCCAGGTAAGTTGGGAGATAATATTAATAATATGATGTGCCGTTGATTATTGACGGAATCCGTGTCCTGGTGAGTCGGGTTGATGATGCCCCCTTGATGAGCTCGAAAGGTTCAGCATGCTAAACCCTGCAGGTGGATTTAATCCGGCACGATGATAAGGTCGAGTGGTACTAGTCAAGGATCCAGAAGTTAATTAATTTAAATTGTCAGTAATTTAATTAATTAACGGACATTCGAAATCTTAAACATGGGGGGATGGACGACTTGTAATAAGTGGAGCCCATATGTAAATATGAGAGTTGGTGAGGTAATTCAATGAGGGCCCTTTAGTGGAATGGATCCTCATTAATGGACCGGGTCCATTAGCAGGCCAAGATCCAACTCCTCCTCATGGTCCCTATCGTAGCCCTATAAATATCCCATGGTGGCATAGAACCAAGTTGATGGTTGATCAAATTAATCCAATAGATCTCTTCTCTTCCCTCTTTCTCTCTCTGCGGCGCCGAACGGCAGGGAGTTAGAAAAATTGCTCAAAGGGAGCCGTTCTTCTCCAATTAATTGCATTGCATGCAATTAATCTTGAGGAGATTAACTGCTCAAAGAGAGCAATTCCTCTACAAATTAATTGCATCGTGCATGCAATTAATCTCGACGTTGTGGAGAAAGAAGTTTTTTTCTTGGCACGGTTTCCAAGGCAATTAAAATTGCCTCTTGGCGTTTCTTGCCGTTCCATGGAAATTATTTTGCTCATGCGTTTCATTGCTCCAACGAAGGCAATTAATTTGCCAAGGCACGGTTTCCAAGGCAATTAAAATTGCCTCTTGGCGTTTCTTGCCGTGAGCCCGTGCGCCTAAGGCAAATAAATTGCCGCCTGCTGTGAGCGAGGGCGAGGGTGAGCTTCTCCACGGCAATTTTTCTGAGGAAGACAATTGCCTGTCGGCAATTTTCTTGGAGGTGAGGAAGACAATTGCCTTACGGCAATTTCTTGAGAGAAGGGAGGAAAATTGTCTCGACAATTTTCTTGGAGCAGAACAGTAACTTGTTTCTCCAAGCGAGCGGCCGGCGGTATCCTTTTAATAAGGGATTGGTTGGCGCAAGGAGAAGGGATCAACTTGGTGACCACAGTTCTTGGTAGATCGTCGCCCACACGACGTCCAAGAGGGGAGGGTTATACGGTAGAAGATCGTAAGGTAACGGAAGGTATATTCTTCCTCGGCTCCTTTCGTTACGTTATTTTGTGGCTTATATATTTGTCTCGTCATTTCATGTTTGTTATTTAATTATTTTGATTGCGAATCATAGTAAATAATTATTTAACTGGACCCCGACCATAAACACAAAAGCCGGCGATCAACTCGTCGCCTTTTCCGCGGTCGAACGGTCGAGCAAATTGCAAGACCAATTTTGGTAATTGGCTAAGTTGCAATTTGAATCATTCGATACGGCACGAGATGGTCGATGGGAGACGGCTCTTCACTCGGATTAATTTTTAATCCGTAGGCATAGAGAGGTCTCTCAGATCGACTAGGTATTTGCTTAGGAAACCCACCAAGCCATACCCAACAAATGGTATCAGAGCTGAGGTTTCCGGCTTTGTGTGTTTTAGGATTGGTTAATTTTTGCATTTTCATACATTTTATTTAGCTGGATGATATGTGGATGTGTGTAGGCTAACTTTGTGTTGCAGGCACGAGATTCCAACTTATCATGGCCAAATAATGATTGTGTGAATGGTTTTGCAAATTATTGTTATTAATAAATCCTTGGGGTTGACGAGGTGACAACACGACTGGAGGCGCATTGGAGACCAAGGCCATGAAAGTTGGAAAATCTAGATTTTTCTATTTTTCATATGTTGGTTATGTGCTTGTTGTGTGAATAGGCTGGTTAAAATTCATCGTGATAAATTACTAAGTGGGAGAGGGACCCTAAGGGTCCCATGGCTTCCATTGTAATCCGATAAGTGATGCGAACAAGTCTGCGTGTCGGCTCTGAGTGCCTTCCTCCCCATCGGATGGATTTGTTCTGCAGATCACTAGGTCGGAAAAGAATATAGAAAATTTGTTAAAGAAGGTGTGTACTTCCCCATCGGAAGACACATAATCAGAGATAATTTTCTTAGTGTCGTGTAATGGTGAACACTTAGATGCCAATAATAGTATCCTCCCCATCGGAGTCACTGCTATTATTTTGCAGAGCCGAAGTAGACCAACTATTAATCTTACTTGTCAAAAAGTTAGGTTAATAAGATAGTAAGATTAATGGGTAAAAGCTCCTCTTACGAATGTGGAAATTCGTATACGTCCACACCATCGTGGCATGCGAATTTCTCGGTGTTTAGAGGTGTTGGTTGATTTCAAAAATTTATTGTTGTGAGGAATCAATTTATTTTCGATTTCTAAAGTAGTGTGTGTTGTGATTCTCAGGATTTTCAAAATGGCTTTTAACCCACTAGCTATAATACTTAAGGAGAATAAACTTACTGGACCCAACTATATTGACTGGAAGAGAAACCTTGACATAGTCCTTACGGCTGAAGAGTACAAATTTGTACTCACCGAAAAATGTCCTGATAAGCCTAACGACAATTCTGGTGAAGGGCAGAAGGAGCATTACAGGAAATGGGTTAAGGCAGATGAGATGGCGCGGTGTTACATTCTGACATCTATGTCGAATGTGCTGCAACATCAGCATCAGGCCATGCCCACTGCTTGTGAAATGATGCTGAACCTTCAGGAGCTTTTTGGGCACCAGAGTCGTGCCGCTAGGCAGCTGGCGATGAAGAATCTGATGACGACCACTATGGTCGAAGGGACACCCGTGAGGGATCATGTCCTAAAGATGATGGCCCACCTCAACGAGATTGAGGTTCTTGGAGGATCTATCGACGGGGAATCCCAGGTCGATATAATACTCCAATATCTGCCTAGGAGTTTTGAGCAGTTCCGGCTCAACTATAACATGAATAAGCATAAGTATACATTGGGGGAACTCCTGGGAGAACTCCAGTCGGCAGAGGGGCTCTTTCGTCAGAACTCACAGGTCTTAGTGACTCAGAAGGTTTCCTCTTCTATGCCGAAAGGCAAGAAGAAGAAGAAACAAGGAAGGTTCAAGAAGGTAGCTACATCGCAGGGACAACGGACTAGCGTGAAGAAGCCGAAAGGCAAGTGCTTCACGTGTAAGCAATCTGGACACTGGAAGGCGGACTGTCCCCGTCGTCAAGATAAAGGTATTTCTTCGTGCTTAGTCGTTGAAACATGTTTAGCGGTGCTATCTACCAATACCTGGTGTGTAGATACGGGAGCCACTGACCATGTCTGCAATACTCTGCAGGGGTTCCAGGAAACCCGACGACTAGCTGAAGGAAAAATCGTGGTCTATATGGGCAATGCTACGGAAGTGACAGCAGTTTCAGTGGGAGTTTTTTATTTGTCTTTTGAGAGAAATAAAGTATTAGTTCTGAGAGATTGCTTATATGTACCCACATTTAGAAAGAATTTGATTTCAGTTTCTAAGTTAATTATGGATGGATATTCTGTTGCTTTCAATAACAAAGTTGTTATAAAAAGAAATAGAGAGATTATCTGTTCGGATACTATGATTGGCAATCTATACACTCTAGAACCAAGGACTCCCACAGAGGTTAATAGCTCATCGTCTAACCTAAATAAGAGAAAGGAGCCTTCTAAGATGAATCAGACATATCTTTGGCACCTTAGGCTTGGTCATATTAACCTTAGTAGGATTCAGAGGTTGATAGCTGATGGGCCCTTGGGTTCATTAGTGGTGGAAGACTTCCCGACCTGTGAGTCTTGCTTAGAAGGTAAGATGACCAAGAGGCCTTTCAAGGCTAAGGGGTACAGGGCCAAAGATGTGCTAGAACTGATTCATTCTGATTTATGTGGTCCTATGTCAATCCAAGCTAGAGGTGGCTTTGAATATTTCGTCACCTTCATTGACGATTATTCGAGGTATGGATACATTTACCTGATACGCCGCAAGTCTGAATGCTTTGATAAATTCAAGGAGTTCAAGGCTGATGTAGAGAAACATCGAGGTAAAAGTATCAAGACACTACGATCTGATCGTGGTGGCGAGTACCTCTCTGGAGAATTTAGGACCTACCTATCAGAAGCTGGGATTCAGTCCCAGCTGACTGCACCCGGTACGCCCCAACAGAACGGTGTGGCAGAAAGAAGGAATAGGACTCTGATGGAAATGGTTAGGTCAATGATGAGCTATTCAGACTTACCTGATTCATTCTGGGGATATGCTCTGGAAACGGCAGCGTACATACTGAACTTGGTTCCGTCAAAGTCAGTCCCTTCTACTCCAACAGAACTGTGGACTGGGCGCAAGCCCAGTCTAAGACATGTTCGCATTTGGGGTAGTCCAGCACATGTGCTGAAGGGAGATACTGATAAGTTGGAATCTCGTACGGAGGTATGTTTGTTCGTAGGCTATCCTAGAGGAACGAAGGGTGGTCTATTCTATAATCCTAAGGATCAGAAGGTAATCGTTAGCACGAATGCCAGATTCTTAGAAGAAGACTATGTGATGAACCATAAGCCCAAGAGTAGACTAATGCTTGAAGAGTTAAGAGGGGACGTTCCAACCTTAGGACCAATTGTACAAGAGGATACACCACAAGTCACTGCACCGCGTGTCACAGAAGATACACAGGTGTTGCCTCGTCGCAGTGGGAGGGTTGTTAGAGAGCCTGAAAGGTTCATGTTTTTGGGAGAGTCTTTAGACTTGGTCTCTGGTAAACACGAACCAGATCCCTGGACCTATGACGAGGCCCTCCAAGATAAGGATGCAGATTCTTGGCAAAGGGCAATGAACTCTGAGATAGAATCTATGGATTCTAATCATGTCTGGAAGCTAGTAGAACTACCCAATGGTGTAAAAGCCATTGGATGTAAGTGGATCTATAAAAGAAAGAGAGGATCAAACGGGAAGGTTGAGACCTTCAAAGCTAGGCTTGTTGCGAAAGGATATACTCAGAAAGAGGGTATCGATTATGAGGAGACCTTTTCACCGGTAGTCATGCTTAAGTCGATCCGGATTCTCTTGTCTATAGCAGCTCATATGGACTATGAGGTATGGCAGATAGATGTCAAGACAGCTTTCCTTAACGGAAGTCTTGAGGAGACCATCTACATGAAACAGCCAGAAGGGTTCATTGAAAAGGGCAAAGAGCATCTAGTGTGCAAGCTTAATCGGTCCATTTATGGATTGAAGCAAGCTTCGCGATCATGGAACATTCGCTTTGATGAAGTAATCCAGTCATATGGATTTACTCAAAGCCCGTATGAGTCATGTGTATATAAGAGATGTGACGGAAACGTAGTGGTGTTTCTTGTACTTTACGTAGATGACATTTTGTTAATTGGCAACAATGTCAAAGTGTTATCAGACGTAAGGGTCTGGTTGTCAAAACAGTTTGATATGAAGGACTTAGGAGAAGCGGGATACATCCTTGGGATCAAAGTCATAAGGGATCGCCAGAAAAGGATGCTGTGCTTATCCCAAGCTTCATATATTGACACTGTCCTGGCTCGTTTTAGCATGGAAAACTCCAAGAAGGGTTTCCTTCCCTTCAGGCATGGAGTTCTAGCATATCAGTCTTCATCACTTGTTGCAGGGAAATCTTTCTTGACGATCTGATTGATGCCTACAAATATGCATTCACAAAATTAATAATGATAGATGTGTATACTGAAAGACATGCTTCTTTTATATATATGAACATCTTTATTTTGAAAAGAGAATCACAACTACACTAGGTGCTTGTTTATATTAGTACATGCATGAAGTCCAATTACTTTGCATTGTAGATAACATGGTGTGTGGTGTCACACGGAAGATCATGTTATCAGTTCCTTGCTTAGTATAAATAGAGGCTCACAACCGAGATGGAATTGGACAACCCATCGGAATGGTTGTAGTGTAATTAGGTGTGGTTAGTCTTGACCATAGGATTACACTAGTGTGCTTTGAGTACATTGAGCAGGACCAAAACACGAGGCTATCTAATTTGTACTGACTCGATAATTGGATAGGACCTCAGACTTTATTATGGAGTACGATCCCTTAATCCCGATATAATAACGGGCATATATTATTAATTATTATATCTTTAATTTACCAATGGGCGAGATCTATTCTGTTAGATCGATAGGCCAGGTAAGTTGGGAGATAATATTAATAATATGATGTGCCGTTGATTATTGACGGAATCCGTGTCCTGGTGAGTCGGGTTGATGATGCCCCCTTGATGAGCTCGAAAGGTTCAGCATGCTAAACCCTGCAGGTGGATTTAATCCGGCACGATGATAAGGTCGAGTGGTACTAGTCAAGGATCCAGAAGTTAATTAATTTAAATTGTCAGTAATTTAATTAATTAACGGGCATTCGAAATCTTAAACACGGGGGATGGACGACTTGTAATAAGTGGAGCCCATATGTAAATATGAGAGTTGGTGAGGTAATTCAATGAGGGCCCTTTAGTGGAATGGATCCTCATTAATGGACCGGGTCCATTAGCAGGCCAAGATCCAACTCCTCCTCATGGTCCCTATCGTAGCCCTATAAATACCCCATAGTGGCATAGAACCAAGTTGATGATTGATCAAATTAATCCAATAGATCTCTTCTCTTCTCTCTTTCTCTCTCTGCGGCGCCGAACGGCAGGGAGTTAGAAAAATTGCTCAAAGGGAGCCGTTCTTCTCCAATTAATTGCATTGCATGCAATTAATCTTGAGGAGATTAACTGCTCAAAGAGAGCAATTCCTCTACAAATTAATTGCATCGTGCATGCAATTAATCTCGACGTTGTGGAGAAAGAAGTTTTTTTCTTGGCACGGTTTCCAAGGCAATTAAAATTGCCTCTTGGCGTTTCTTGCCGTTCCATGGAAATTATTTTGCTCATGCGTTTCATTGCTCCAACGAAGGCAATTAATTTGCCAAGGCACGGTTTCCAAGGTAATTAAAATTGCCTCTTGGCGTTTCTTGCCGTGAGCCCGTGCGCCTAAGGCAAATAAATTGCCGCCTGCTGTGAGCGAGAGCGAGGGCGAGGGTGAGCTTCTCCACGGCAATTTTTCTGATGAAGACAATTGCCTGTCGGCAATTTTCTTGGAGGTGAGGAAGACAATTGCCTTACGGCAATTTCTTGAGAGAAGGGAGGAAAATTGTCTCGACAATTTTCTTGGAGCAGAACAGTAACTTGTTTCTCCAAGCGAGCGGCCGGCGGTATCCTTTTAATAAGGGATTGGTTGGCGCAAGGAGAAGGGATCAACTTGGTGACCACAGTTCTTGGTAGATCGTCGCCCACATGACGTCCAAGAGGGGAGGGTTATACGGTAGAAGATCGTAAGGTAACAGAAGGTATATTCTTCCTCGGCTCCTTTCGTTACGTTATTTTGTGGCTTATATATTTGTCTCGTCATTTCATGTTTGTTATTTAATTATTTTGATTGCGAATCATAGTAAATAATTATTTAACTGGACCCCGACCATAAACACAAAAGTCGGCGATCAACTCGTCGCCTTTTCCGCGGTCGAACGGTCGAGCAAATTGCAAGACCAATTTTGGTAATTGGCTAAGTTGCAATTTGAATCATTCGATACGGCACGAGATGGTCGATGGGAGACGGCTCTTCACTCGGATTAATTTTTAATCTGTAGGCATAGAGAGGTCTCTCAGATCGACTAGGTATTTGCTTAGGAAACCCACCAAGCCATACCCAACAAATAATACCCATATCATAATATTAGGTTTTCTACAATATATCTGTTTAATTAATATACATCACTTACTGTGAAGAAGGTTGAACAATATATTGACTTGTTGTATGACCTACCACATGCGGATGCTCCCCTAAATAAAATTTTACAAAAGGCATCAATGCCTTTTGTGAGGTCTCTCATGTGCCATGGTGCATGTTGTTTGCAGATGATATTGTTTTGATAGATGAGACACGTGAAGGAGTAAATGCTAAACTAGAATCTTGGCGGGAAACTCTAGAAATGAAAGGTTTTAGGCTTAGTAGAGTAAAGACTGAATATATGGAATTTAAGTTTAGCAATGCTAGACGTAGTGAAACAATTGTTAAGATAGGAGATGATGAGTTGTCTAAAATCGAGAACTTTAAGTATTTAGGATCGTTCTTGCAAAGTGATGGAGGAATTGAGAGAGATGTCTTACATAGAATACAAGCAGGATGGTTGAAATGGAGATTAGCATCGGGTGTCTTATGTGATCGTAAAGTACCTCTAAAACTTAAAGGGAAGTTCTACAAAACGGCAGTTAGACCTGCTATGTTATATGGTGCTGAATGTTGGGCTATGACTCGAGCACATGAGCAAAAGATGAAAGTTGCAGAGATGAGGATGTTAAGGTGGATGTGTGGACATACGAGGATGGATAGAATAAGGAATGAGAGTATTAGAGAGAAAGTCGGAGTTGCATCTATTGAAGAAAAACTTCGGGAGACACGTTTGAGATGGTACGGACATGTACTTAGAAGACCAATAAATGCCCCTGTTAGACGATGTGAAACTATGATAAATACGCACATTAAAAGAGGGAGAGGAAGACCAAAAAAGACTTGGTTGGCAACAATAAAACAAGATAAATTTTATTTAAATCTAGATGATGATATAGTAGGGGATAGAACTCAATGGCGTAAAAGGATCCATATAGCCGACCCCACCTAGTGGGATAAGGCTTTGTTGTTGTTGTTGTTGTGTAAAAGGCATCAATGACCTCGCCTTTTGTAAAAACCTCTCCATTGAGGATTTGTAAGAATGAATGCAAATTCAAAGCAAAGGGTGCATCCTCCCAGATAAATTCATTTGCCAACCTACCATGTAAATTGATAAGATTATATATTACATATGAAGATATATTAACTAAACTAAACTATTCTATTTTGTAACTTACTTTAGATTCTCAAATCTATTTATCAGGTAGGCCACTCCTTTATCTTGATTTTTCTTCTTTGTATTCATAAAATGTTTTTTCATAAACTACATCGATAAAATTTATTTAGACCAAACTAATTATTGACCAAATTCAATACAATTGACATATTTTAAATGAAATTAACACACTTACATCAATGCCTTGTTGCCTCATTTTGTATAGTTCGGAGGTTCTTCTTGTTTCCTCCTCTATGTCTTCTTTAGACATGACTTCCATTACATTAATGTTTTCTCTTGCTTCATCCATATCCTCCTCACTAAGTTTCCTTTTTCCCTTGTCCATGACATTTGATATTTGTTTCCTGTCCCGCTTCCCCTTAGGTAAAAGCTGGTGTCATACTGGACTGTCAATTGGAGTATCCCTGTAATCATACCGAGTTCGGTCACGTCCTCTCCTAGGTGTACAAGATACTGGATCAGAAAGAGGATCGACTACAGGATAGCTTTCTTGACCCTCCATGCCTTTTTTTTCAATAATTGAAAGTAATTCCTTAACCCTTTCATTCAAACATATATTTTCCTCTGTTAGCTCCTTGATTCGGTTGTCCTTAAGAATGCATTCACCACATAGCCTAACATCTCCTTCTGATGTCTCCATTGGCCGTGGTATGTCATCACTGATATCAAGGTTCTCAAACAATGTGTTTTCATGTAGGTTAGGAATTAATTCAACAATAACCTGTCAATTACGAAGTACACAAATGTTACTACCTCTATATCAAACTCAGATAGATCACATTTAAGAATAATTACCTCTTCGGACGAGAGTCGGTCGACAAGGCCCCTCACCCTACTAATATGCGAAGGAATATTCCTCCACTTATTTATTCGGGGTCCTTCAACATTGAATGGTTTTTGAATTGGTACATGCTCCAAAAACCATGTCTACACAAAGTTTTCTAGCCAAATACATTAATGACATCAAAATATTATAAAATTTAACAAGATAATTCTACTCACTGCCAAAAGCCCTGCAAATCCCTTTAGGTAAGGGAGGTTGGTGGTGCTCTGGTTTCCCTGAGTTGATGAAAATAAGTCCCCAATCTTAGGTAATTGTGGAGACAAAAATTGATGGATAGCTTCTACCCAGTTGAATCTACCTAGATTGTCATAATCATCTACTATATCTACAAGACCTAGAGGAACCTTATATGTACTAGACGAAAATAAAACACAAACAAATATATACAAAATATAAAATTTACACACTAATAACACATCATCCTCTGATTCAACACTTTTAGAAAAATATTTAAGTAACTCCTCAAGTCTTGTTCTTGTAGGTTGTTTTTCTTTTGAGAAGTAAGTACGATAGAGGTCACCCGATGCTTTAGTTGAATTAATAGGGACCGAAACACCATGGTCCACTATACCCAGTATCAAAGCAACATCTCGTCTGGAGAACGCAACCGGTACACCTGAAACAATTACAATATTTAGTTATCATCAAGAATATAGGCTTGAAATTATTCCACGTTGGGCCTGAAATGAATTCAATTCAGGCCCGACGAGGGCCTGAAATGAATACATTTCAGGCCTGAGGTGGGCCTGAAATGAATACATTTCAGGCCCGAGGTGGGCCTGAAATGTATTCATTTAAGGCCTACCGAGGGCCTGAACTAAATTAACTTCAGGCCCTCGGTAGGCCTGAAGTCAATTTCACTTCAGGCCCTCAGTAGCCCTGAAATGAAATGATTAAACTTTATCAAAAACTAATCATTTCAGGTCATCTATATTACTGTCTTATCTTACTATAGATACTATAGATATTGTCTACAATTCATAACTAAAACTATTACCTGAGAATTTAAAAACTTGCGAGGTTGAATCCCAACTTTCAAATATATTAACCAAAATTCCACTGATATGCTGCAATTCTTGTATGTCCAGGAAAAGACTGAAAGGCGACCCTTTGATCTTCGCAATGTGTCGATCATTTAAAATTTCAAATGCTTTAAAAAATTGTTTAAAGTGGCCTAAAACACTGCACCAACGTAATTTTTGTCCAAAGTCATCTGAATCCTATAGTTTATATACAGTACAAATTTATTCAGCAAAATAATTTTAAACATGTTGACAAACTATGCTGGTTTGACCTAAGCATATCGCTAACATACCTTGGTGGATAATGCCAAGGAAGAAGACGCTGAACCACCCACAAACCTTTTTCCTGACATTATCAAATAAATCAAACGTGCAGAAACCCTAACCCCTTGGTGTATTATGCCGATCAGTCTGGACTTCAACGTTAACACTAAAACCCACCTCAGGATCACATAGAAACGCTTTCGAGAATTGCTTAGGTTTTGGTTGTCCGCAGGGATTCGGGGGATGAGCTCGCGACTTTATCACAGTTAGGGCACGCACAATGTCCTCCACCTTCAAACCTTCCATTTACGTTGTTGCGCTGAGAGAGAATGGAGAAAAATTCGACTGCTACCCATCCAAACCACAAATTAATATTTTATTAATAAAGTGATTCGGTTGTCTCGAAAATGTGTTTGATAAAGCCATTCTTTGGGGGAGGGGTATAAAAGTAACTTCACTATATGGGATGCGCCCTTTGGTATAATAGAAACCATGGTACTCCTTTCGGTAATTACGAATAGTTGGATACGCCCTTTGGTAAATTGTCGAAAAAAGTGGGACATACCATCTCGAATCGTCATCAAACACAAGAACACGATGGATAGTCCACAGCAGAGAGAGTATATATATATATATATATATATATATATATATATATATATATATATATATATATATATATATATATGAGTGACTTAGTAAAGGCAAGGGTGGGATTTTTTTTTCCTTAATGCTAATGGCCCTGAGAAAATTGTCTATCACTTCCTAGATTTATCCTAGTATTCGGTAGGAAATGTCGTATCGATCGCTCCAAATTCGATTATTATCTAGCTATAATAAAATTCTTTGCTGCGGATGCTACGCCACGGACGACGTGCACGACCATAGTAGAGAAGATTTTTTATTTATTTTTTGTTTTATTTTTTCAAGTTCTTGATTTCGCAAATTAAATTTTGTTTTTAGTATTTATTGGTTATATATATATATATATACTCTCGTTTACATTTTAAAAAAATCAATTTGAATTTTTTTATATTTAATATTATAACTCTTAAACCCTAAAAATCTAAATGACATACCCATAAATAAAAAAAATTCAGAAAAATTAAAAAAAAACACTAACACCTCTTAATGTTATAAAAGGCTTTATATATCCATGCAAAATCCACTAACACCTCTTAATTTGAATTTTAGTGAGTTTTTTTAAATAATTCAAATTAAAAAAAATACAATGATGAGTGATAATAAGATATTTGGGTAGTATATACGTTATTCTCGGACGGATATGAAGATGTGATTGAATGTTGAATATCTAATAAGGATGAGAATGAATATGTATATAATAAAATATAAATTGTTTTTAAATTTTCATTTGCATCTTAAACTTTATTATTAATTTTCATATAAAAAATTATTTCTATTCTATGCATACAAAATTTTATTTACTTCAACTCCCTAATATATATTGATTTACTTAATTACCCTATTTTTTTAATATAAAATATCTAAAATGAGGTATAATTCTTGATAAATTCAATATCACTTAACTAGAATGTAATATATTTTACAATAAACTGAGTATGACTTTCTTCAAACCCAATTGATTTAGAATCGAACAGAGCTGCTCATAATTGATTGAGGTTACTCCAATCGATTGAGACAATCGACTGAGGAGCTCCGATTGATTAGAAATTAATTTATATTTGATAAATTGTATTTATTGCGAGAGAACGTCACTCTTAATTTTTTTATAGGTAAAAAAGTCCAAAAAATGAGTATATTTTTTTTCTAAATTCAGCACATTTAAATTAGAATTTAATATATTTTCTATCAAATTAAATATAACTCTTTTTCTATTTGATCAATTGATTATAAGTTCATACCAATTAATTGGCTTAGAATAAATCAGTTGAGTCGTACTTAATTTGATAGAAAATATAATAGATTCTAGTTAAATGTTGTTGAATTTAGGAGGAAATATACTTTATTTCGGGTCGTTTCTATCTAAAAAAACTGAGGGTAATTAGGTAAATCGTTAGTTGAAGCAAATAAAATTTTACATGTAAAGAGTTGAAATAAAATTTTTCTAATGCATGGACTGAGGAAGAAGTTGAATTTGTTATTATAGAATTTATGATAATTTTCTCTATAATAAATAGGGATAATAACCAAGAATATAAGATCCAATTTAAATCCAAAATCTACTTCATGAACTAGACCCAATTCAAAAAGTGTTTCTTTTTGTAATTTGTATGTCTAAGTTTTCACTAATTAGTCTAGCTCGTGAAAATTTCTCTTTATCTTATGAATGTAGTTGAGTTGGTACTAGATGTAGTTGAGTTGGTACTAGATGATATAATTATTTTATTAGATAAAAGTTGATTTTCTTGAAATTCATTTTCTTGATAATTAAATACCCTTCCATCTAAACAGTCGTTGACACTCATTGTAGAGCCAATGATGAGTAATGCTCGGGTGAGCAGATTCATGGTTTTTTGCTTCGTGAACGAGGATCCCTTTGACCTACATGGGCACGATAACTAAGGAGATTGGGATAACTACGTAGAATTTTGAGATGGTAAAAGATGATTCGTTTGTTTATAATATCTTCGTCAATTTGTCTAGGATCAATATGAAGGAGATAAATCATGAGGGCTATAGCACGTGGAGAGGACGAGCAAACTAACTTTGTTAGTGTTCCGGAAAAAGTCGACGACGATGATCAAACATTGGAGTTCTGTCCCTATAGAAGTTGCTGCGGTGGGGAGGAACTTAATTAGAGCCCTGCAAGGTTAACACGAGCGTTAGGGGACACACCGACAGGGGTCCGGTGGAGTCCACTTCGACGCTCAAGTCAGTGTATCGTCTGAAAGGTAAAGCTAGCAAGAAGAAAAGAATGTATGTAGGGTTGAGAGAGCGTAACCCCTTACCGGAGGTGTCGAACTACCTTTTATACTGATGGAGACAGACTAGACGTGTCTCTTCGATCGGTGTCACGTCTCCGGTACTTACGCCACACTCTCCCCCCTCTTTCGGCGGTTACTGGATATCCTTTGAAACGGTTTACGCCGTTATCACGCTTCTACCCGTTTCGACATTTAAGGGTCGCGAAGACCTCTTCTAACGGGGATGCTTATCTGTACCGAGAGGGGGGGTCAGTACCTGAGGTTGGTCATTACGAAGACTCCATCTCCCGAGGTGAGCTCGGGGTCTTCGGGCGCCATAACTCCCGAGGTGCTCTCGGGCCTAACCTCCCGGGGTGCTCCTGGGAGGGGTCTTCAGACTGACCTTCCCGGGCGCGACTCCTGAGGGGGGCCCCGGGGCCCGGGAAGGAAGGTCGCTTCGATCTGCCATGTCGCGCCCCGCGGCTTCTTCATCCCTCGTGTCGAGCACGGACTATTCAACCCTATCACAAGTCCCTCCCTTCAAGTCTGATCGAAGGAAGTGTAGTTGATTGATCGGACTGTCGTGGCGATGAAGAAGTTGGGCCTTGTCCGTTTTTGTTTTTCTCTTCGTCCTTCACTGCTTCGCAGGCGGCCCGTGGGGCCCTAAAATATATCCAGTAGGGCTTCAGAACTCTGGCTGACCTTTTGAACATGTCTCGTATCTTTGCGAACTCTGGATCAGCCAAGGCGACGCAGTTGCTCAACGTATGTAACAAGGTCACGTGTCTCTTCCCTTGTTTTGCGGCGATATCTCCTCGATTCGTAATATGGGCTATCCGAAGCGACGACAGTAATAGCTATCCGTTCCCCGAGACAGCCCGTTAATGCCATTGACGTTCCGTTCTCCTATTGCTTAGAGGGATGTGTCGCAATTGATGATGCAGTCTGACCCTGATTGTTGTTTTGGTGTTTGACACGGATTTAAGTTTGATTCAAGTTTGTTTGAATTCGGATTAAGTCCAGGTGGATCGGGAGATCGCACGCTGGCATGTGAAAAGTCCTAGCTTGGAGGGCCAGGTGGGAAAAGTACTAACTTGGAGGGTTAGGTGGGGAAAAGTCCTAACTCGGAGGGTTAGGTGATGGAAATCCCGGTGAGTGAAGCCGGGTCCTGGTGAGTGAAGTCAGGTGATGGAAATCCCGGTGAGTGAAGCCGGGTCCTGGTGAGTGAAACCAGGTGATGGAAATCCCAGTGAGTGAAGCGGGGTCCTAGTGAGTGAAGCTAGGTGATGGAAATCCCAGTGAGTGAAACTGGGTCCTGGTGAGTGAAGCCAGGTGATGGAAATCCCGATGAGTGAAGCCGGGTCCTGATGAGTGAAGCTAGGTGATGGAAATCCCGATGAGTGAAGCCGGCTAGGTTGAAATCCCGGTGAGTGAAGCCGGGTGACCGAAATCCTGGTGAGTGAAGCCAGGTCCTAGTGAGTGAAGCTAGGTTGAAGTCCCGGTGAGTGAAACTGGGCATGGAGTCTTGGTCCGGGGGACTGAGCACGAGTCAGAGAAGGCTGGAAGCCCGTTCTCTTGACTTGGAGTGGATTTGGCCTTGCCTGGATCGGTCTGGTGACCGATCAGGGAAGTTGGCACGGTGTTCCCTCGTGGATCGGTCTGGTGACCGATCCAGCTATGTCTGATCGGTCTGGTGACCGATCAGGGAGAGAAGACAGAAACTTGGGTTGGCTTCTGTTCGACTCCTGATCGGTCTGATGACCGATCTGGAACACTGTTCAGATCGTTCTGGTGAACGATCAAATGTCGCGAGCTCCTCTCTATGTTCGATCAGGTTGGATCCTGATTGGTCAGGAAGTTCCCTAATCGGTCCCCAGACCGATCAGGCCACAACCTGATCGGTCTGGTGACCGATCAGGGGGAGTTGGCTGCGAAAGCTGGGAATCCCATCAACCATGTGAATCGGTGCGGTGCCCGATCCTGATCTGCCGTGATTTCCCAGTTTCCTACTGTGGACCGATCAGGCTGGAGCCTGATCGGTCAGGGGTGACTCTGATCGGTCTGGTGACCGATCAGGGTTCACTCTGATCACTGTCAGACGCTCTGATCGCGTCTGTTTTCTCTGCGCTTTTTCTGATACACTGCCGATTCTTTGTGATATGCATTGCTAAGCCTCTGTTGAAGTGTGCAGATTATAGCAGGTGATTCAAACACTCAAGGAGGGTCAATGGGAGGCATTCCATTGAGCAGGTTTGACTATTTCTCCTTCTCAGGTTTCAACGGCAACTGGCGCAGCTGGCGACTGACGGAGGCTCAGCTGGAGAGGAGGTCTTCAGTGGACTGAGTGCTCAGGGAAGTCAGTGGGTTCAGGCTGGCTCAGTGGATGCTGATGAAGCTTGTGATGGTGAGAGGAAGCTTAAGACAAAGCTGGAAGCAGAGGACCGGGGGGACGGACAGACAGAAACTTGAGGAGTTTGGCTGGGCTGTGTCGAGAGCTCTCTGTTGCTTTTGTGCTTAAGTGTTCTTGTTGCATTCCTGTGAGATCTGTGTGAGCGTTCCTTCTGGTGTGATCTCCTGTACTCAAGTTCAATCATCCGTGAGATCTGTGGAGAGGTTTCTCCACCGAGAAGGAGGCTCTATCTTATCCGGTGTTCACCGGGGCTTGATCTGCCGACGATCAAGGGATCGCCCACCTTAAGGGTGTAGGATCGTTTAGGCGTGCTAGAGGGGGGGTGAATAGCACTTTTTTGTCGTTTGATCTCTACAAAGTCGTTAGTGCAGCGGAAACAATAATATGCAAAGTAAATAAGAAACAAACAATGCTAACAACCTGATTTACTTGGTATCCACCCGGTCTGGTGACTAATCCAAGAATCCTTCGGTGGATCAACCCCCGGATAACCTCCGGCTAGATCTGTCGCTCCTTGGGTGTGGAGAAACCTCGCCACAATACTTCGGACGCTCTCTGATCACAGTAGACTACTAACCCACTTTATCCAAGTGAGTTTCGTCAAGCGAGTTAGTAGGAAACGAACCCCTTTAAATAGGGCTTGAATCTGAAATAGCCGCTACCAGTCGACTGCCCCTGGGGCAGTCGACTGGTCCCACTCAGATTCGACCGTTACAGTACAACGTTCAAATCTGCCAGGCTGTTCCAATCACCACCAGTCGACTGCCCCAGGGGCAGTCGACTGGTACACACCTAAGCCTAGGGTTTTACTCCCGAGTACAAGTCTCTCCGCACTCAAACCCTCCCGGCTTAGCCCCTGAGTACACACACTCATACTCAGACCCTTACAACTCAGTTGACTCTTCACCAGCAGTCTTGACTGTTGCCTTCACACCCTCTTCATCTTTGGCCCTCGTCCCTCGGATGCGCACGCAAGCCTCCAGCTTGCCTCCATGCCACCCTTCACGTACGCCTCGAAGTCCGCGTCCCTCGGCTCATCATCTCTGCTATCCAACGGTCCCTCGGATGCGCACGCAAACCTCCAGCTTGCCTCCATACCATCCTTCACCTGAAGACATCAACCAAGTCCATGTGTACTGTACACCTGCACACTCATGTACACATATGAGAACAACACAACTCCTAACTTAACCATATTACCCACACATCAAAATATCATGATCCTCCAGATCATCTCAGGACTGATTGCCCCAACAATCTCCCTCTTTTTGATGTGTGACATTATGTTAAGTTAGGTAAACATATAGCAATGATAATAGCAAAAGCAATCGAAATTCAAGCATAACACACAAGAGGCAAACTCCCCCTTAACCTATGCTTTCTCCCAAATTTCAATTCTTATTGCTAATCTCAAAGTTAAGTTCTCTCATCTTAACTCTAAAGTTTTATAACCAAACCTAAATTAAGTTTCACCCAAACCTAACTTAACACCCAAGTTCTCCCCCTTTGACACCATCAAAAGATTGCTCCAAGCAACTCTACCCTTGGTGCCAAATAGAACATAACCCTACTTCTGAAAAACCCTTCAGAAATCACAAAAACCTATTCTGCCCACATTACCAGTCGACTGCTCCTAGGGCAGTCGACTGATACGACAGATTTCAGAATTTCAGCCGAAATTCAGAAACGAATAAAAACTTCCAGAAAATCCGGAAAAATGGGAAACTTTGCAAGCACGATTGTTAAGGTATTCCCTACCCTAGAAAAAATTTGGTTAATGAAAAACATCAACCGTGCTTGACTTTTGGTACAAATCCAAAACTTCTCAATTAGTGGCAATTTTGTATCAATATTGACTTCTAATCATGGTATCCTATGTTTGCCACCTTTTACCACTTCTTCTTGACATTTAAAATGATTCCCAAACTCCCTCTTTCAGATAGATATTTTCATTTTGACAATAACTCCCCCTCTTTTACATTTGGGTTCAATTGATCATCCCTTCTATATATGAAATCATTATTTGATTTTCAACCAGATCATATTAGATAATATAATACTATACAAATTTCATATCATATCATGAGCATATATAGAATGATCATAAAAGAAACCAAAATGTTTTAGCAATAGATTAGCACTTAAAATCACAAATATTATCAAAATAGGACAAGATCTTAATAAGGTAGCATAAAGAAAGTGCATAATACATGGAGTCATAAAATTTGTCAATCAACTAAACACCAGAAGAGTACCTAGGGCCAAAAGGCCGGAAGTCATCCAGATAAATACAAATATCAGAATATAAAGCGTTTGAGAGGTATAATAAAACAACAAAACATAACACTCTCAACACGAGGCCCCAAAGGGGAAAGCGGCGCCTCCTCCGTTGGTCATACCTTCGGAGACCCACGCGCTTGAAAAGAAGCGTCGGGAGCGGCGATCCCGTAGGGATCGCCCCCTGAAGCGGTTAAAGAAAGGCTTATCTCTAGCATCCTCGTGCTCGGTCATCCCCGAGGATGCGACCTCACGATCCCCCCGCGTTCGGGAGGGGTCCTCTTCTCCTGTCGTTGAGACGCCTACTTCTGTCACCGATGCCCCAGCTCTCCTGGTCAACCCTTCGGCTATTCTTCGAGGCAAAGAGGTGTCCGCGCCTCTGCACCTCTCTCACCGGAAGGCTCCCAAGGCGAAGAAGAAAGCGGTCGGCAGCTCTCAGCCCATCCAAATAAAAGGGGTTACTTCTGAGGCATTGCCGAGCGCTTCAAGTTCAGAAGAAGATGTCCTTGACCCCAGAGACATTCCCAGTCAGTCAGGGCCCCCTACCGAGGGAACTCTTCCTTCTTCCGCCCTACCATGGTGGGTAGCTAGGTCAGCCCGCTACCTGGGCATGCTGCATCAATCCCTACTGACAGTAAACATTTGTGGTGCGCTTTTCATTTTACTTCAAAGTCTTCTTACTGACTGTCTGTATCTCCCCTGTAGATTGCCACTAACTGCACAGCCACCAGCCGCTTGCTGTGCTCCAGAGGGGTTACTGAAGACCTCCTCTAGGAGGTGGCGGATGCCGAGGTGGAAGTCGGTCGGGCTCGTGAGGTGGGACTCATGTAGTTGGAGGTTAGTCGGGCCCTTCGCGAGAAAAGTGAGCATTATCTGGCCGCCTTAATAGCGGCCGAGGATACCCTGCACAGATACAAACTCCGGGAACGCCTTGAATCCAAGAAGAACCAGGCGCTTGAAGGGGAGCTGCAGAAGCTATCACAAGAGCGGGATCAACTCCAGGCCCGAACAGGAGAGTTGACCGATCATGTTAACCTCCTAGAATCCGTGAAGAAAGTCTTGGAGGACCGGGATGCGGACCGAGAGCGTCTGATGGCTTTGCAAGATCACGACTTGGAGCTGTCGAACTCTTATGCAGCCCTTCAGGATCAAGTGACCCGGGCCAAAGCCTAAGCTGTTGCTGCTACCTAGAAGCTCCAGGTGGTGCAAGAGGCTCAGGCTTACCTATCCCGAGAGGTGGCGACACTGAAGGCTGCCAAGGAGGAAGCCGAGGCCAAGATACAACAGCAACAAGGTGATCACGCAATTCAACTATCTCTTGTCGAGGCAGAGTCCAAGGCTAAGATTTTGGAGTCGGAGGAGTATGCCGAGGTGGTGGCCGGGCAAGCATTGAAGCGCCTAAAATAGGGCTTCTATGGCACTATCCGCCAATTGGAAAAGGATCAACTGTTGAAACTCGGTTTGGAATTGCGTACAATAACTGCCGGCGTGTTTGGGATGATATGCCCCCTGAGGTGGGGGATTTGTAGGATATAGGCATAGACTCCCCGACCGCCTTTCACCTACTGTGTCTTCTTCTTTTTAAGCTTCTCTTTTATGGGACAAGTGTGTGATTGTTTTATCATTGAATGTCAACATCGCTGAGCTTCTTATATTCAGAGTGATTCCTTGTTCCCTTTAGAATATCAGCTCTGAGGAAAGCTGGGAGGATGTATGGTTTAATAAGCCCTTGGTTGGGTGGGTACAGCTCCGAAGCCAAGCTCACACACCGAGAGGCTGTAGGGTTTAATCAGCTCTTGGCCGGTCGTGTATAGTTCCGAGGCCAAACCTATACACCGAGAGGCTGTAGGGTTTAATCAGCTCTTGGGCGAGCGTGTACAGCTCCGAGGCCAAGCCTACACACCGAGAGGCTGTAGGGTTCAATCAGCTTTTGCCCGGGGCGTGCACAGCTCCAGGGCTAAGTCTACACACCGAGAGGCTATAGGGTTTAATCAGCTCTTGGTCGGGCGTGTACAGCTCAGGGCTAAGTCTACACACGAGAGGCTGTAGGGTTTAATCAGCTCTTGGCCGGGCGTGTACATGTCCGGGGCCAAGCCTACACACCGAGAGGCTATAGGGTTTAATCAGCTCTTGACCGAACATATACAGCTCCGGGGCCAAGCCTACACACCGAGAGACTGTATGGTTTAATCAGCTCTTGGCCGGGCGTGTACAGCTCCGGAGCCAAGCCTACACACCGAGAGGCTGTAGGGTTTAATCAGCTCTTGGCCGGGCGTGTACAGCTCCAAGGCCAAGCCTACACACCAAGGGACTGTAGGGTTTTAGCAGCTCTTGGCCGAGCGTGTATAGCTCTAGGGCCAAGCCTACACACCGAGAGGCTATAAGGTTTACTCAGCTCTTGACCGGGCATGTATAGCTCCGAGGCCAAGCCTACACACCAAGGGGTTGTAGGGTTTTAGCAGCTCTTGGCTGGGCATGTGTAGCTCCGAGGCCAAGCCTACACACCAAGGGATGTAGGGTTTTAACAGCTCTTGGCCGGGCATGTGTAGTTCCGAGGCCAAGCCTACACACCTCCGAGGCCAAGCCTACACACCTCCGAGGCCAAGCCAACACACCAAGGGGTTATAGGGTTTTAGCAGCTCTTGGCCGGGCATGTGTAGCTCCGAGGCCAAGCCTACACACCAAGGGGTTGTAGGGTTTTAGCAGCTCTTGGCCGGACATGTGTAGCTCCGAGGCCAAGCCTACACACCGAGAAGCTGTAGGGTTTAATCAGCTCTTGGTCGGGCATGTACAGCTCCGAGGCCAAGCCTACTCATCGAGAGGCAGTAGGGTTTTGCAGCTCTTGGCCAGACATGTGCAGCTCTGAGGCCAAGCCTACTCACCGAGAGGTAGTAGGGTTTTTCAACTCTTAGCCGATCGTGTACAGCTCCGAGGCCAAGCCTACTCACCGAGAGGCAGTAGGGTTTTGCAGCTCTTGGCCGAGCGTGTGCAACACCGATGCCAAGCCTACTCACCGAGAGGCAGTAGGGTTTTTTTTACAAATGGAACCTGATAAAAGGGGGATTTAATTGTTATTTAATTGATGCTAAGAGGTCTCAAACCCGAGACCTCAGACTTCACATGTCTCCACACTTACCACTTGGGGCGAGCGGGCTGTTGGCGATGGGATGCGCTAGGAAGTACGACCGTAACCTTCGGGCCATCAGGACCAAGGCGTAGGCCAGTTTTTCCATTGTGGTGTATTGCGTTTCGGTGCCCTTTAGAATGTGTCCAAAGAAATAGAAGGGGTATTGTACCCGATCTTGTTCTCGGACGAGCGCCGATCCCATCTCTTGCTCTGCTGCTGATAAATAGACGAATAAGGTCTCCCCCTCCACGGGTTTGTGCAGGGTAGGTAGGTCTGCAAGATAGGTCTTCAACTCTGCAAATGCCTTCTCACACTGGTCATCCCACTAAAATTTGACGGCTTTTCTCAGAATTTTGAAGAATGGGAGGGTCTTGTCTGCTAATTTGCAGATGAATCGGGATAACGCCGTGATCCTTCCATTCAGCCATTGTACTTCCTTGAAGTTCCACGGGGGCGGCATATCTAGAATGACCTTTACCTTTTCCGCATTGGCTTCGATCCCCCTCTCCGTCACCATGTACCCCAGGAACCTGCCACTTTTTACCCTAAACAAACACTTAGCTGGGTTTAGTTTCAACCTGTTGGCTCTCAGGGTGGCGAACGTCTCTTCAAGGTCAGCTATCATGTCACCTCCCTTGTCGGTCTTTACCAGGATGTCGTCCACATACATCTCGATGTTCCGCCTGATCTAGTTCCTGAAGATTGTGTCCATCATCCACTAGTATGTGACGCCCGCATTGCGTAAGCCGAAGGGCATGATATTGTAGCAGTACGTGTCATCAACCGTCACAAAACAGACCTTCTCCTGGTCCTCGAGAGCGAGTGGGACTTGGTGGTAGCCCTGGTAAGCATTTAACATTGAGATGAACTCACACCCGACTGTAGAGTCTGTTAAGACCAAAAGGAATTTAGATATCTCCACAATGGTATGATATTGTCCACTTTGGGCCTAAGCCCTCATGGTTTTGCTCTTGTGCTCTCCCAAAAGGCCTCATGCCAATGGAGATATCATTATTCCTTATAAGCCTATGATCTTTCCCATGTGTTTTAGATGTGGGACTATATTTGCAAACTTTGCAACCCCAACAATCCCCCCCCCCTCAAACAAAGGATCACATGCCCCCCCACAAGCGGAAATCCTTTCCGTTTGAAGTCTGATCCTTAACCTATCAGGACTTTCTGCCTCTTGGTCTACCGGACCTACTAGGACTTCATTGCCTAGCCGCAACTAGGATTTCTTTGCCTGGTGTCTGGACCTCTTGATCAAGACATGGGAGCCCACACATCCTTTATTTAAGGTTTAACCCACATGGTTAGATCTGGATCATGAAGAGCGACCTAACTCTGATACCAATTGTTAGGACTAAAAGGAATTTAGATATCTCCACAATGGTATGATATTGTCCACTTTGGGCCTAAGCCCTCATGGTTTTGCTCTTGGGCTCTCCCAAAAGGCCTCATGCCAATGGAGATATCATTATTACTTATAAGCTTATGATCTTTCCCATGTGTTTTAGATGTGAGACTATGTTTGCAAACTTTGCAACCCCAACAGAGTCCACCAACTGGTCTATCCGAGGCAGGGGGTAGCAGTCTTTTGGGCAGGCTTTGTTTAAGTCTCGGAAGTCAATGCAGACTCGCCATTTGCCTCCGGGCTTGGGGACGAGGACAACATTGGCCAGCCATGCTGGAAATTGGACTTCTCTGATGTGTCCGGCTTTTAACAACTTCTGGACTTCATCTCGAATGACCTTATCTTGGTCAGGAGCGAAGTGCCTCCGCCTCTGCTTCACGGGACGGGCTCCCGGCATAACATGCAAGTGGTGCATGGCCAACGCCGGTGGAACTCCTTTATTCTCTTCCGCGGCCCAAGCGAAGACATCCTTATGGTTTCGCAGGCACTCGATGATACGACTTCTTAGTTTGGTGCGAGGTTGAGGGCGATGCGCGTGCTTCCCCCTCTATGTTGAGGATGGATCTGTACTTCCTCACTCTCGATCTCCCTTCGTTCCTTCTTAGGTCCTTCATCTTCTCTCGGATGGGCGAGGTCTTTTGGCAAGACCTCTTGAAGATCGAAGTCCTCCCTGTTGGATCGATAGAATACGATAGAGGGGGGGTGAATATCGTAAAACCGTTTCGGATTATAAGATAGAGAATACACAGCGGAAATTAAAACAACAAACGCGAACACAAGGTTTTTTACTTGGTTCGGAGTCGCGGTCGGCTCCTACTCCAAGGCCCACGGTCCTTGACCGTTTACTGCGAGCAATTCTATAATGCGCAAAGTTTTACAGAAAGTTGTACAGTAGTATTGCAGTAAAAACAAAAATCTAACTCTTCGTTACTGACGCCCGGTGTGGATCGTTCTTCGGTGCGTAGGGTCGTCGTCGGCGCTAGGACCTTGAGATCAGAAGTTTCCGGAGTAGAGCTCTTGAGCGAAGAGTATTGAGGCGTTGAAAAAATGTGTTCAGAAGCCTTGGGGGTCGAGCCTCTTTTATAGTGCACCTGGGGGCGCTCGGGACTCTGGGGGCGCCCTCCACGTGTCTCTCGATCCGCAAACCTTCATCTGGAACTCGGTCAGCCCTTATCCCTCCAGGATCGGGCTCGAGGTTTAACGGGGGCGCCCGGGACACAGAGGGCGCCCTGCTTGACTTGGTATTGCTGGCTTCTCGGCTAACTTCAATCCAATTGCTTCGTTGACTTGGACCCAGGGCGCCCGAGGCATCCGGGGCACCCGAGACCATGGGGGCGCCTGGGAGCTTTGGGGCGCCTGACCCAGTGAGCTTCCGAAGCGTTTTCTTGCTCAACTCATGTTTGTCTTTGACCTTGGGCGCCCAGGACCTCCCAGGCGCCTGACCCAGCTGCTGCCCCTCTCCTTTGGGGCGTTATTAGCTGCAGAAACTCGTTCCTTCGGTCCTGCATCCAGGGTTAGTACCAAACAAAACTAAACAAGAATGTTAGTGAATTTTACAGCCGTAGCTGTCTTGGTTCTGACTTTGGGTCTCCTAAATGGAACCCTAGGTCGAACCGACGCCTACTGTTCCCTCGACGGGGAACGCGTCCTCACCTACTCTTCTCAGGAGACTTTTGCCCAGCAGTCCTTCGCCAGGTGCCTAGCAGTCCTAGGTCTTCGTTACCAAGCAGTCCTTCGCCTGGTGCCTAGCAGTCCTTCGCCAGGTCTTCGTTACCAAGCAGTCCTTCGCCTGGTGCCTAGCAATCCTTCGTCAGGTCTTCGGTACCAAGCAGCCCTTCGCCTGGTGCCTAGCAGTCCTTCGCTAGGTCTTAGACTCCTAGCAGCCCTTCGCTAGGTGCCCAGCCGTCCTTCGCCAGGTCTTAGGGTTTCGATGCCTAGCAGTCCTTCGCTAGGTGCCTAGCAGTACTTCGCTAGGACTTCAATCTGCACGCTCAAGTAACATATTAGATCACAAATAATACTTAACTTTTGAACCCTTTGCCATTATCAAAACCAAGGTTCGACTTGGGTGTTGTCTGCACCAACACTCCCCTCTACGGACGATGGGTTGTTCCTCTAACCCTACCATCGGTGCTCCTTCAGGTGTTTTGCTAGATTCCTACAGACGACGTCAAATTTATTCCGGAAAGAGTCGACGACGATGGCCAGACACTGGAGTTCTGCCCCTGTGGAAGTTGCTGCGGCGGGGAGGAACTTAGAGCCCTGCGAGGTTAACATGAGTGTTAGGGGACACACGGGCAGGGGTCCGGCGGAGTCCACTTTGACGCTCAAGTCAGTGTATCGTCTGAAAGGTAAAGGTAGCAAGAAGGAAAGAATGTATGTAGGGTTGAGAGAGCGTAACCCCCTTACCGGAGGGGTCGGACTACCTTTTATACTGATGGCGACAGACTAGACGTGTCTCTTCGATCGATGCCACGTCTCTGGTACTTACGCCACGTTCTCCCCCCTCTTTCGGCGGTTACTGGATATCCTTTGAAACGGTCTGCGTCGTTATCACGTTTCTACCCGTTTCAACATTTAAGGGTCGTGAAAACCTCTTCTAACGGGGATGCTTATCCGTACCGAGAGGGGGGTCAGTACCTGAGGTCGGTCATTGCGAGGACTCTACCTCCCGAGGTGAGCTCGGGGTCTTCGGGCGTCATAACTCCCGAGGTGCTCTCGGGCCTAACCTCCCGGGATGCTCCTGGGAGGGGTACATGTCGGTCTTCAAACTGACCTTCCCGGGAGCGTCTCCTAAGGGGGGTCTCGGGGTCTGGAAAGGAATGTCGCTTCGATCTGTCATGTCGAGCCCCACAGTTTCTTCATCCCTCGTGTCGGGCATGGACTATTCAACCCTATCAGTTAGGTTTTAATCCTTAGACCTCAAGATGGTAACATTCACATATTAATTATCGGTTCATCCCATGAAGACCTAAGTAGATCATTTGAGCTAGTTAAACTTGTTGATGATTGAGTTAATCGAATCTAGGGAGTTGGGATGAATTAATAATACACTTGATAGATTGGTTAGACTAATCAATCGATGAGCGTGCATCTATAACATAACTAATATTAACTTTTTGAAAATTTATAGCAAAATTATAAGGGCATGTACAGTTCGGGTTGTAAATTTAATATTAAATTGATAATTTTGATACTAATTTTTTTTAAAAAAAATTATATTATAAAAGTTTAACGTTTATTTTCTTTTTTAATCCTAAATTTTTAAGAGTAATAATTTTGATATTATGAAATAGGAGACACCTTAAATCTTTTTTTAAAAAAAATTTGAAAAAATACTATAGCCCAATTGGAAAGATGAATCAAAAATATTCTGAAATTGTTTGGTTTAATTTAGGTAATCAAATAAAATCTTATTTGTTTGGAGGTAATACTCTATAACATAATATAATATGAGAAATGATAGACAACGTGAAATTTTAACGTGAAACTCAATGTAAATGACGTGACACTTTTTGTGCACACGTCCGATTGTCATTTGGACATTGCCGGCGACCTCCAACCGCTGCCCCAAACCAAACTATACCCTAGAAGACACTGTGAACCCGTCGAAGATCGCTGCAATTGAAGTGCCACATCATTCACGTTGAAATTTCATTTCATTTAATATTTTACCGTATTACCCTTTAGAATTTCTTTAGATTATTTTATTAAATTTTAAAATAAATTTATTAAAATATTAAATTAAAAAAATATTCGTCGATGACACCGACGTCGGCATCGACGTCGATGTCCACGTAGGCAGTCGGTGTCCAACACCGGCAGTTGACGGCCAGCGGTTGGTTGTCGACGTCGCCCGTCGGCCGATCGGCGCCAAGCGCCGATCGCCGGAGGCGCCAACGCTCTAGGTCGCCGCCCGCCGCCACCGATCGCCAGTTGTCGATCGCCGATCGCAGGTCATGGTTGTCGGCCGTCGTTGTCGGTCGTTGGCCACGAATAATGCTTCCGGAATTTAATAAAGGTTATTTTCGTCTTAAATGTATATATTAGAGGATAATTTTGGAATGATAAGTTTCATAATCCCGAAATCAAGAAAAATACTTCCCTAAGATTTTCCGATTACGGATTGCATGCCCCTTTTGCTGATGTGTCGGGAATCGATCATTACTTGAGAATCGTTGATTATGTAAATCCAACAAGATTTTCGTTGATAACCTTGGATGGATAACCAAGGTTATCAAGGATAACAGACATCGCCAAATTTGTTCCGAAAAGAGTCGACGACGATGGCCAGGCACTGGAGTTCTGCCCCTGTGGGCGGGAAGGAACTTAGAGCCCTGCAAGGTTAACATGAGCGTTAGGGGACACGCCGGCAGGGGTCCGGCGGAGTCCACTCCGACGCTCAAGTTTGTGTATCGTCTGAAAGGTAAAGGTAGCAAGAAGGAAAGAATGTATGTAGGGTTGAGAGAGCGTAACCCCCTTACCGGAGGGGTCGGACTACCTTTTATACTGATGGCGACAGACTAGACGTGTCTCTTCGATCGATGCCACGTCTCCGGTACTTACGCCACGTTCTCCCTCCTCTTTCGGCGGTTATTGGATATCCTTTGAAACGGTCTGCGTCGTTATTACGCTTCTACCCGTTTCGACATTTAAGGGCCGTGAAAACCTCTTCTAACGGGGATGAGAGAGGGGGTCAGTACCTGAGGGCGGTCATTGCGAGGACTCCACCTCCCGAGGTGAGCTCGGGGTCTTCGGGCGCTATAACTCCCGAGGTACTCTCGGGCCTAACCTCCCGGGGTGCTCCTGGGAGGGGTCTTCGACCTGACATTCTCGGGCGCGTCTCCTGAGGGGGGTCTCGGGGCCCGGGAAGGAAGGTCGCTTTGATCTGTAGTGTCGCGCCCCACGACTTCTTCATCCCTCATGTCGGGCATAGATTATTCAACCCTATCAGTTAGGTTTTAATCCTTAGAGCTCAAGATGGTAACATTCACATATTAATTATCGGTCCATCCCATGAAGACCTAAGTAGATCATTTGAGCTAGTTAAACTTGTTGATGATTGAGTTAATCGAATCTAGGGAATTGGGATGAATTAATAATACACTTGATAGATTGGACCAATCAATCGATGAGCGTGCATCTATAACATCTAATATTAACTTTCTGAAAATTTATAGCAAAATTATAAGGACATGTACAGTTCGGGTAGCAA
Source organism: Boesenbergia rotunda (assembly GCA_024364735.1). Classification (NCBI taxonomy): domain Eukaryota; kingdom Viridiplantae; phylum Streptophyta; class Magnoliopsida; order Zingiberales; family Zingiberaceae; genus Boesenbergia; species Boesenbergia rotunda. Next base: position 439,492 of record JAGFNQ010007444.1, read on the forward strand.
ATTTAATATTAATTTGATAATTTTGATACTAATTTTTTTTTAAAAAAATTATATTATCAAAGTTAAACGTTTATTTTCTTTTTTAATCCTAATTTTAAGAGTAATAATTTTGATATTATGAAATAGGAGACGCCTTAAATCTTTTTTTTTTAAAAAAATTGAATAAATACTATAGTCTAATTGGAAAGATAAACTTTAAGGATATGTTTGGTTCAAGTTATCATATATAACCTTGGTTATGTGATTACTTGGTAATCGCATAACTAAGGTAATGGAGAATCAAAAATATTCTGAAATTGTTTGGTTTAATTTAGGTAATCAAATAAAATCTTATTTGTTTGGAGGTAATACTCTATAACATAATATAATATGAGCAATGATAGACAACGTGAAATTTTAACATGAAACTCAACGTGAATGACGTGACACTTTTTGTGCACACGACCGATTGTCATTTGGACATCGCCAGCGGCCTCCGACCGCTGCCCCAAACCAAACTATACCCTAGGGGACACAGTGAACCCGTCGAGGATCGCTGCAATTAAAGTGTCACATCATTCACGTTGAAATTTTATTTCATTTAATATTTTATCGTATTACCCTTTAAAATTTCTTTAGATAATTTTATTAAAATTTAAAATAAATTTATTTATTTTATTAAAATTTTAATAAAAATATTAAATTAAAAAAATATTCGTCGATGACACCGACGTTGGCGTCGGCATCGATGTCGATGTCGATCGTCGGTGTCCACGTAGGCAGTTGGTGTCCAACACCGGCAGTCGACGACCGGTGGTTGGTTGTCGACGTCGGCCGTCGGCCGATCGCCAACGGCGCCGACGCTCTAGGTCATCGTCCGCTGCCAACGGTCGCCAGTCGTCGATCATCGATCGCTAGCCATGGTTGTCGACCGTCGTTGCTGGTCGTCGGCCACAAATAATGCTTTCGGAATTTAATAAAGGTTATTTTCGTCTTAAATATAAATATTAGATGATAATTTTGGAATGATAAGTATCATAACTCCGGAATCCAGAAAATTTTACTTCCCTAAGATTTTCCAATTACGGATTGCATGCCCCTTTTGCTGATTACTTGAGAATGGTTGATTATATAAATCAAAAAAGATTTTCGTTGATAACCTTAGATGGATAACCAAGGTTATCAAGGATAACCCTGAACCAAACGCATAATTGAGAAGGTGAACCTAGTAGTTTTCGTTTTTTAATTTTAACTTAAATACTATAATATAATTGAAAAAAATAAATCCTAATTAAAATAAAATATTGATTTTAAAATTAAAAAATTATTTTTAAAAATTTGATATTAGAATCGTATATTTAATATCAAATTTGATATCAAAATACATTTTATTCCAAAATTATATATCACTTTTACATTTAATTTTTTAAGAAAAATATGTTTTCAACAAAATTAGTATACAGGACGTTTGTAATGTACACGCGTTTGGGTCAGACAGTCAACGGCAAAACCCTCAGCGACCGAGCGTCCTCCTTCGATGCTCTCCCATGGCCATCTTCAGAACCCTAATTCGATCCCTTCTCCGGAACCATGGCTCTCGATCTCACCTCTCATGCCGCACTCCGTCTTCTCTTTCTCCCCTCGTTTCCTTCTCCCCTCTCCCTCTATCTCACTCCACCGTCGCCTCCAATCCTTTCACCTTCGTTTTCCGGCTCAGCCGTTCGCCTTCTCCGATCTTGTACCCTCCCTTTCGATGGACCCCATTCTCCGGTCCCCTTTTCCTCTCTTCACCGCCATGGAAGCTCTTGCAGTCGGCAACTCCTTTGTATCTGCGGGGTAATGATACGATCTTTCCGAAGGATCTGCTTCAAGTTAGGAGCTTTCCAGTCGAGTTAAGATTGACCTCGATGGCAGAGGTCGAGAGGGGTATAGGGAATGCCATTCAATGGAGAGAGGAATCCAAAGAGGTCGGCTCGGAAAGGATTGATGAGAAGCTCCTAAATCTGCCTAATTTGGTCTCGATCAGCAGGATGGTGTCCGGTCCTATTATTGGATGGTAAGTTGGTTCATGTGTCGATTATTTCAGGATGTTAACCTCTCGCAGTTAGTACAATACAGAAGAAAAATACTTCGATTCATACTCTCTGCTTGGATTTGTTTGTCATTTGACATGAAGGATATGCTCTCATTCAAGAGACATTTTGTGCAAGTGGCTGCGGATATTTATTTTACTTTAGTTCATTTTTTTTTATTAGAGAAGTGGCATTTAACATTTCTATTTAATTTCATTAGCAACTTCCCTGAATGGTTCTTGAAGGGTTGTTAATCACTGAGCCATTTATCAAAAAATTGAAAAAAAAGAGAATTTCCTTTTTATTGACTGAAAATACTAGCTATCCAATCCTTAGTTAAGTACCCAACTTTCACATGGTTCCTGAAACATGAAACTGAAAAATCAATCATGTGTGATTAAAAGAATGCTATGTTACGGAAAAACTTACTAATATATGTGTGCAATTGGATCTGTTCCATTCCATGAAGAAAAAAGTGTTTCTTTACTTGACTCTTGTGAAATGATCTTATGTTTCATAACTAAAATTGAATGGCACCATTGCTTGCTACACTTGGCATTATTACAATAGTGTGTATCCCCATTGTGGGGGAAAAAAATACACGTGTCACCTTTTATCGTTCATCTTGATGTGTCTAATATATAGAATAAACTCACTTAAACCTCTCTGAATGTTTGTTATATTGATTAAATTGGTTAATATTAACATGAATTGTTGAAAAAATTGCTTATGAGAATACTTCCTGAATATCTCATCAAAGTATTTGATGTAGGATGATTATAAATGAATGGTATCTTCCTGCTTTTGGTGCATTGGTTGTCTCTGGAGCAACTGATTGGGTCAGCAATTGAACATTATGTTGATTATTGACATAATCTTTATTTTGTTTTCAATTCTGATTCATTTGGTCTCAGTTGTTCTTACTTTGTGTTATAGTTGGATGGTTTCCTTGCAAGAAAGATGGGTATTCATTCAGTCTTTGGTTCCTACCTTGATCCACTAGCTGACAAGGTTTAATTTTTTTTGGATGAAACTTATGGTTGATAACCAATTGTGTTGTGTGTGTTCTTAATATGACATTGTACTCCGGTTTTGCCAGTGCAGGTTCTAATTGCCTGTGTTGGATTGGCTATGTTAAAAAAGGATCTACTAAATCGTGAGTCATTCAACTACCTTCCAAGCGGATTGTCTCAAACCTAAACTGAGTCCAATGCTACATACCTGTTTTCCTACCTTTTCTAATTAAGTAATTAATAAATAGTGCTTTATTTTAGATTGTTAGTGTTGTTTTCCAAAATTGTATTTCAGACCAAAAAAAAAAAAACACGGCAACTACCTGAATTTGTCTGTTGCAATTCCAGCTATGCTTGTGGCCTTGATCGTTGCAAGAGATCTAGGTCTTATTGGTGGTGCATTTTATAAAAGAGCTGCAAGTTTGGGATGGGAGGTAAGGTCACATTGTGTGCAATTTGAAAATCTTGAACGAGTCTGATGAACTTATTGAATCCTCCTATGATTCTGTTTGCAGTGGAAGAGTTGGTCTCAGTTTGTAAATCTTGATGAAATGCATAGGCACAAGGTAGAGCCTCTCTTAATAAGCAAGGTATAGTTTTGTGTCCTTGATGCTCATATCTTTGAACGCTATGCTTTCTTTTCTGATACTGTTGCATCCTCTTCTACATGAAAATATGTCATCATTTAATGAGTGGATTGTGCAGGTGAACACAGTCTTCCAGTTGCTTTTAGTTGCTGCTGCTCTTCTTCAACCTGAGTTAGGGAATAAAGAAACTCAGGTTTACATAACCTACTTGAGGTAAATTGCACAGAAGATCCTCTGTTTTTCCTTTCAAGTTTTTTGAGCTGAAGGAAATTATTTAGCAACTCTGCAATAAAACATGTGTAGCTTCATGTTGCGTGCAAGAGTATTAATAACAAGTATTGTTGGATGTTTTCGCAGTTGGTTGGTGGCTTCAACAACGTCTGTCTCTTCCATCGCATACATAGTTCAAAATCTTCATAGATGATCTGCTTTCTGCTGCAGATTATTGTGGTTGGTGAAGAAGTACCAACCGTGCTTCCTCATGTTCTTTGAGGGCATTTCATGCAGCCTTCAGAATCGATCACAAGCTTGTGGTTTCATGTTCTGCATCACAAATAGCAGGCCCAGCAGATGAGATACATACATAATTTTTTTTATTTGAAAAAAGAGTCAAAATCCTTCCTTCATTTTGAAGGCAAGAGTTTTTTTTTTCTTCATGTAATAGTGGATGTAGTGCCCTTAATCCTTGCAGATTAGCTAGCACTCATGTTGTGTCTTAGGCATAAATACAATGCGATAATGTAGGGAAGAAGTGCTATGTTTTCGGAATTAACATTGTGTTGAGTTTCTGGAAGAGCACTGAGTTGATCTCTTGAATACAAAACACAGTTCGTAAAAGTACTTTTGTTTGGTTCATTTGTAATCATATGCTAAATTGCCAGAATATGCTGTGGCTTATAAATCATATCTGCAATTTGAATTCTGTCATGATACGATCCGTTTGGAGCCTGAATCTGCTAAAAGAAGAGCTTGCAGCAGTTGACCTACAAAGAATAGCGCTCGACACTGGCATTTATCTCTGCATTTGACATCGGAAGGTATATTCTTATCCTCTCTCTTCAGCAAATCATGCACTAAAATCAAAATGCCACTGAGTTAATAGAATATTTGGATGGGCAGTAAAGATTAAAAAAAGTAAGGAAATAATGAAATGGAATAATAAAAAACAAAAGGATGGGGAAGCAGAAAAGTAAAGATATCTGAAAAAAATGAACTGTGAAAGACGACAATCCAATAAGTAAACCTCTCATACTTGAACAAGAATTCAAAATTTGACAGCAAACTAAACGAGAGAGTTTGAAAATGACTCGTTTCAGTATCAGCGATGGACAGGGACGTTGAGGACAGGATGAATCGCCATTTTACCACCATTTTAGCCGATTGCTTAAAGTGGCGGCCGATAAGCATAGCACATATCGACAATGATTGAAAGATCCATGGAAGTAAACACATATAAAATTCCCACAACGCCGACAGGCCCACCGCCTACCTTTTTCCAAAAGGCACCCTCAAACTTTATGAAAGGCAAAATTCCCAGCGACCGTCCTCTCTCGAATCGACCACCGTCTCCGATCGCAGATGCCGAGCCGGAGGGCGATTGAGGTCCGCGCCGGCGACGGGAGCTCGCAGAGGTGGCGAGTCTCCCTAGCGGAGGACGCCTTCGACTCGTTCGTCGCCCACGGCGGGGACGCCGCCCGCATGGTGTTCGGCGAAGGGTCCCTCTTCAGTCCGCTGCTGTTCGGGAAGTTCTTCGACCCCGGAGACGCCTTCCCTCTGTGGGAGTTCGAGGCCGACGCGCTGCTCGCAGGGTTGAGGAACGCTTCCAAGACTGGTGTCGATTGGTTCGAGACCGACTCCGAGTACCCTCGAAGCGGAACTGCCAGGTACTGGAAATTCGTTAGGGTTCTTAGTGGGGAAAACAAATGGCTAGTAGCATGGAAAAAGCTATAAATTCTCCACGATTAACAGAGGAAGCGTTGATAGTAGTAGATAACTCCCCCCAATATAATATGAACGGTGTCCTAAAATACTAACTGAGTAATCGTGGAACTTTAGTCCCACGTCGCCTATTTACGATAGTTTCGGAGACTCTATTAATCGCCAGCTTGCGACTCCAGTCACGACCTTACTTGAACAGGATCTGTTCTATAGGCTCGTACAACTGTATCCTTGAGTGTTAAGGAGACAGGCAACCCAATCTGGTTGATGACATCAGATCTCAAGACCAGAGCATGATTAACGGCTCAGATCCTTCGGGACCGGTGGCTGTAGAGGATTGTTCTCAGCAGATCCTGTCTGTTGGGGTGGTCTTGAGATTGTCTGACAGACCCAATTTGTTTTTTATCGTTTTAAATTTTTTATAGATTATGTTTGTTCGATGGTTTTTTTAAAGAAAAAATTAGTATCAACTTGGAAACGACAAAATATTTATATGTTTGTTTAATTATTTTTTCCCAAAAATTAGTCTCAACTTGGAAAAAAAACAAAATATTTAAGCACGTTTGATTTAATCTGGGGATAAGTATAAGACAATTCCTTAATGAAATTGGGCTCAAATTAATCAACAGAAAACTTGGCAGATATAAATTGTAGAAAAGTAGGAATAGAATGCTGGGCACTTTTGAGTATTTTTATTGTAATAAACACTAAACTTTGTTTTATTTTTTATTAAAACAAACTCAAACTCAAAATCATATTAGAAATTTAAAAAATAAATAAAAAAAGAGAAAAGAAAACGAAACCACATAATCTTTTTTTTTAAGATTTCCCACCACAAAAAAACATAATCCGCGAGTTCTATTCTATGATAATTTATTCAGATTTTTAAAATCGAATAGGTTAATTAGAGTAGACTCCTCTCCATTTCATTTTTTATGCTTAAGATATGAGATGAGCCAAAAAAGCATAAAAAATGGAATGGAGAGGAGTCTAAAAGAAAAGTGAAATACACGATACGGGAATCGTGCAACGAAAGAAGGATGTAATCTTCTTATGTGTAAAACCTCTTTTCTTTGGTTTGGACAACTAGTCACTTCTAATAGAAAGTATGTATTACTATAATCTAATTAGATTAGCGGAACGACTTCATGTTCTCTTAGAACAGTAAAAGTAAAAAAAAGAGGGAAACAAATAAAGAAAAAATAAAAAAAATTCATTTCTGGTTTTTGTTCATTGTAATATTCATAATTCTGGTAAGAACTGGTTTATTAAAATAGAATGTTTAGGGAGAATCCGGCTGAAAAAATTTTCTTATCATGCGTAGATTTGAGTTTCAAAATAGAACTATAGTAAAGTAATCATTCATTGTTTGATCGAATGGTTATTATTCATTATTGTATTTTCTTATTCATTACCGTATTTCAGTATAATTTTGAAACAGAGACATTCTTAAAAAAAGAAAAAGCTTCACAAAACGCTCAATTAAACAATTCATACAATTAAATTAAAAAAAACTAGTAGTACCCCTCCCTAAAGTCCACTCCTTCCCCGTACTACGAGTGAGAGGGAAAATGTAAAACTACCATTAAAGCAGCCCAAGCAAGACTTACAATATCCATATGAATTTTGTCTCCTATCTCTATGAAGGAATTATTTAATTATTGATCAATAATCATAATGGAATTAATAGCGCAGAGTCAAAATATAATTCTGACTTAAAGCTATTAATGAACCAATCCAATGAATCTATTTGTAACAATATTCTAGGATTTCTGGTAGCATTTTGAAGTATAAGTATTAAGTACATATATGATACAGATACCTTTTCTTGAAAAATTAGGTAGCAAAGGAATACTTTTATTAATAATTTGATTGATATTAGGAATTTATTATATAAGATATTTAATTTATTTTTAAAATTATAGATATATATTTTTAATTATGATATTAATTCTTATTATATTTTTGTTGAATAATATAGTTGGATTGAAAGAAAAAAAAATTATTAGTATACAAGATATTCAATTTTTTAATAAGTATGGATATTTAGATGGATATCTAATTAATACCCGGGGTATGGATACGAATGATATAAAATCAGACCCGAACCTGACCTATTTGTCATCCCTAAGCACTACAATTTGATTGATGGCTTGTCAGCCCCCTCCCTCTCCTTCCTAATTCGTTCCAGTTCTAACATAGAGGAGGTAAATTATGAGAATTACTCACCTGAATACTATAACTAACATAGAAAGGATGATACTCACACATTAATTATCAATCTGGACAGGATTGTTATTAGTGGATCATTAGTCTGCTGGGTGATTTTGAGATTGTCTAACTCAATTATTTTTCATATTTTAATTTTTTTCTAATGTTTTCTTTTCAAAAATTAGTTTCAATTTTATTTTGGGTAAAAAAATTAAGTTGATATAATTTTGGGGAAAGAGAATTTCTTAATTAAATTATGTGTAAATTAATCATCAAAATAAGAAGGCATTTTTTTTTTTGTAATAAACACTGAACATGTTTTTGTTTTTTTATTAAAACAAATCCCTCCTGCTAATACAATGTGAACGGTGTCATAAAATACCAACTGAGTAATCGTGGAACTTTAGTCCCACGTCGCCTATTTACGATAGTTTCGGAGACTCTATTAATCGCCAGTTTGCAACTTCAAGCACGACCTTACTTGAACAGGATCTGTTCTATAGGCTCGTACAACTGTATCCTTGAGTGTTAAGGAGACAGGCAACCCAATCTGGTTGATGACACAGGATCTCATGATCAGAGCATGATTAACGGCTCAGCTCCTTCGGGACCGGTGGCTGTAGAGGATTGTTCTCAGCAGATCCTGACTCTGTTGAGGTGGTCTTGAGATTGTCTGACAGACTCAATTTCTTTTTATCGTTTTAAATTTTTTTATAGATTATGTTTGTTCGATGGTTTTTTATAGAAAAAATTAGTATCAACTTGGAAACAACAAAATATTTATATGTTTGTTTAATTGTTTTTTCCCCAAAAATTAGTCTCAACTTGGAAAAAAAACAAAATATTTAAGCGCGTTTGATTTAATCTGGGGATAAGTATAAGACAATTCCTTAATGAAATTGGGTGCAAATTAATCAACAGAAGAGTAGGAATAAAATGCTGGGCACTTTTGAGTATTTTTATTGTAATAAACACTAAACTTTGTTTTATTTTTTATTAAAACAAACTCAAACTCAAAATCATATTAGAAATTGAAAAAATAAATAAAAAAAGAGAAAAAAAATGAAATCAAAGAATCTTTTTTTAAGATTTCCCACCACAAGAAGCTATTGCTTGATCCATTAACAGAAAATATAATCTGCGGAGTTCTAATCTATTATAATTTATTCAAATTTTTAAAATCGAATAGGTTAATTAGAGTAGACTCCTCTCCATTTTATTTTTTATGCTTGAGACATGAGATGAGCCAAAAAAGCATAAAAAATGGAATGGAGAGGAGTCTAAAAGAAAGGTGAAATATGTTGATTTTTTGATTGAATTTTAAATATTTATGGTGTATGTGTTTAGTCCCACATTGCTAAGCCAAGATAGGTGGAATGCTTTATATATCAAACCATTCCTACTATGCTTAGATGGCTTAGGGGGACCTACACGCATACGCGGGTTGAGCCCAAACCAGGTGGTTTCAGGGGGTCTGGGTCGGAAATCCATAAACCGGGCGCGACGCACGCGATTATCGCGCACGCAGGAGGGTGCAAATCCCCAGCCCGTGAGCCTCGCGCGGGCGGCGCGGTTTGGTTTTGCAGATTTCGGTTCAGTTTGATTTCTAAACCAATTTGGTTTGGTTTTATTTTTTTCTTTCCTTTTATTCTTTTATTTCTTTTTTTTTGAGAAATTGCGTCTTTCTCATAATCGCGCATGGCGCGACTCCTCGCGCATGGCGCGACTCCTCGCGCATGGCGCGACTCCTCGCGCATGGCGCGACTCCTCGCGCATGGCGCGACTCCTCGCGCATGGCCGCGACTCCTCAGCGTGAAGAGGCAAATTGTATGCCTCTTCGGATCTATAAAAGGAGAAGGGGAAGAAGCAATTTACTCATTCACTGCTTCTTCTCTTCTGCTCCTTTCTCTCTGAGCGAGAATCTCCTTTCTCTCTGAGCGATTCTCGATTCTTCCCTCTTTCGCCTTCTTCGATTTTTGGTTCTTGAGGCTTCGCCTAGTGCGATCTGAGGTTGTCTCCGAGGGTAGCGTTCGTCTTGGAGTGCACCTACGAACGCCGCGTGGTTGTCGGATCTTGGGGGAGTTTTGCCGGGAGCCTTTGCACCGTAGGGCGGCAATCAATTCTCTAAAGACAGTCGGCACGCCGACGCTTCAACCGGATAACTATTCTCTAACTCGGCTCTTTACTTATCAGATTCCTGCATATCTATATTTATTGTCTACTTAAGTGCCTGCTTTATTATATTTTACAAAATACACGATACGCAAATTGTGCAATGAAAGAAGGATATAATCTTCTTATATGTAGAACATCTTTTCTTTGGTTTGGACAACTAGTCACTTCTAATAGAAAGTATGTGTTGCCATAATCTAATTAGATTAGCGGAACGACTTCATGTTCTCTTAGAACAGTAAAAGTAAAAAAAAAGAGGGAAACAAATAAAGAAAAAAAATAAAAAATTTTTGGTTTTTGTTCATTGTAATATTCATAATTCTGGTAAGAACTGGTTTATTAAAATAGAATGTTTATTTTCCTACCATGCATTGATTTGAGTTTCAAAATAGAACTATAGTAAAATAATCATTCATTGTTTGATCGAATGGTTATTATTCATTATTGTATTTTCTTATTCATTACTGTATTTCAGTATAATTTTGAAACAGAGACATTCTTAAAAAAAGAAAAAGTTTCACAAAACGTTCAGTTAAACAATTCATATAATTAAATTAAAAAACTAGTAGTACCCCTCCCTAAAGCCCACTCCTTCCCCATACTACGAGTGAGAGGGAAAATGTAAAGACTACCATTAAAGCAGCCCAAGCAAGGCTTACAATATCCATATGAATTTTGTCTCCTATCTCTATGAAGGAATTATTTAATTATTGATCAATAATCATAGTGAAATTAATAGCGCAGAGTCAAAATATAATTCTGACTTAAAGCTATTAATGAACCAATCTAATGAATCTACTCGTAACAATATTCTATGATTTCTGGTAGCATTTTGAAGTATAAGTATTAAGTACATATATAATACACATACCTTTTCTTGAAAAATTAGATAGCAAAGGAATACTTTTATTAATAATTTGGTTGATATTAAGAATATGTTATATAAGATATTTAATTTATTTTTAAAATTATAGATATATATATTTTAATTATGATGTTAATTTTTATTTATTTTTGTTGAATTATATAGTTGAATTGAAAGAAAAAATTATTAGTATACAAGATATCCGACTTTTTATGAGTATGAGTATTTAAATAGATATCTAATACCCGATGTATATAGATACGGAAGATATAAAATCCGATCTGAATTCGACCTATTATCATCCCTAAGCATCACAATTTGATTGATGGCTTGTCAACCCCCTCACTCTCTTTACCAATCCATTTCAGTTTTAACATAGAGGAGATCAATCATGAGAATTACTAACTCTAATATTATGACTAACAAGAAAAGGATGGATACTCTTTAATTATCAATCCCGATCGAATTGTCCTTGGTAGATCATTAGTCTGCTGGGTGATTTTGAGATTGTCTAACCCAATTATTTTTCATATTTTAATTTTTTTCTAATGTTTTCTTTTCAAAAATTAGTTTCAATTTTATTTTGGGTAAAAAAATTTAAGTTCGATATAATTTTGGGGAAAGAGAATTTCTTAATTAAATTATGTGCAAATTAATCATTAAAATAAGAAGGCAATTTTTTTTGTAATAAACACTGATGACTGAACATGTTTTTGTTTTTTTATTAAAACAAACCCTCCTGCTAAACACTAAAAAAAGTTTCTTTTATTTTTTATTAAAACAAAAAAAAAACTCATAACTTACTACCTTACTGAATCAAATAAATTACTTTTTTTTCTCTTTTGAATTTTGTTTAACTTAACATTGACAGGAATTATCTTGGCTTTGAAAAAAGCCAAAGATAAAACATTTCAGGCGAGTCGATTGAAAGGAAATAAGATCGAACACATTCTGATGGCACCAAATTGCATATTTTTCACAAGTCAGATGGTGCAATCGTTAAAACGACATACGATGGATAAAGCTATAAATTCTCCACAATTAACAGAGGAAACGTTGATAGTAGCAGATAACTCCCCCAATATAATATGAACGGTGTCATAAAATACCAACCGAGTAATCGTGGAACTTTAGTCCCACGTCGCCTATTTACGAAAGTTTTGGAGACTCTATTAATCGCCAGTTAGCAATTCTTGGCACGACCTTACTTGAACAGGATATGTTCTATAGGCTCGTACAACTGTATCCTTGAGTGTTAAGGAGACAGGCAACCCAATCTGGTTGATGACATAAGATCTCAAGATCAGAGCATGATTAACGGCTCAGATCCTTCAGGACCGTTGGCTGTAGAGGATTGTTCTCAGCGGATCCTGAGTCTGTTGGGGGTGTTCTTGAGATTGTCTGACAGATCCAATTTTTTTTTTTATCGTTTTAAATTTTTTATAGATTATGTTTGTTCGATGGTTTTTTTAAAGAAAAAATTAGTATCAACTTGTAAACAACAAAATATTTATATGTTCGTTTAATTATGTTTTTCCCAAAAATTAGTCTCAACTTGAAAAAAAAACAAAATATTTAAGCGCGTTTGATTTAATCTGGGGATAAGTATAAGACAATTCCTTAATGAAATTTGGTGCAAATTAATCAATTGAAGGCTTGGCAGATATAAATTGTAGAAAAGTAGGAATAGAATGCTGGGCACTATTGAGTATTTTTATTGTAATAAACACTAAACTTTGTTTTATTTTTTATTAAAACAAACTCAAAATCATAATCAAAATCATATTAGAAATTTAAAAAATAAATAAAAAAAGAGAAAAGAAAACGAAACCAAAGAATTTTTTTTTAGATTTCCCACCACATGAAGCTATTGCTTGATCCATTAACAGAAAACATAATATGCGGAGTTCTATTTTATGATAATATATTCAGATTTTAAAAACGGAATAGGTTAACTAGAGTAGGCTCCTTTCCATTTCATTTTTTATGCTTAAGACATGAGATGAGTCAAAAAAAAGCATAAAAAAATGGAATGGAGAGGAGTCTAAAAGAAAGGTGAAATATACGATATGCGAATCGTGCAAAAGGATCTAATCTTCTTATGTGTAGAACCTCTTTTATTTGGTTTGGACAACTAGTCACTTCTAATAGAAAGTATGTGTTGCTATAATCTTAATTAGATTAGCGGAACGACTTCATGTTCTCTTAGAACAGTAAAAGTAAAAAAAAGAGGGAAACAAATAAAGAAAAAAAATTTACAAAAAATCCATTTTTGGTTTTTGTTCATTGTAATATTCATAATTCTAGTAAGAACTGGTTTATTAAAATAGAATATTTAGGAAGAATCCAGTTGAAAATTTTTTCCTATCATGCATAGATTTGAGTTTCAAAATAGAACTATAGTAAAGTAATCATTCATTGTTTGATCGAATGGTTATTATTCATTATTGTATTTTCTTATTCATTACTGTATTTTAGTATAATTTTGAAACAGAGACATTCTTAAAAAAGAAAAAGTTTTACAAAACGCTCAGTTAAACAATTCATACAATTAAATTAAAAAACTAGTAGTACCCCTCCCTAAAGTCCACTCCTTCCCCATACTATGAGTGAGAGGGAAAATGTAAAGACTACCATTAAAGCAGCCCAAGCAAGGCTTACAATATCCATATGAATTTTGTCTCCTATCTCTATGAAGGAATTATTGATCAATAGTCATAGTGGAATTAATAGCGCAGAGTTAAAATATAATTCTGACTTAAAGCTATTAATAAACCAATCCAATAAATCTACTTGTAACAATATTCTATGATTTCTAGTAGCATTTTGAAGTATAAGTATTAAGTACATATATGATACACATACCTTTTCTTGAAAAATTAGATAGCAAAGGAATACTTTTATTAATAATTTGGTTGATATTAAGAATATGTTATATAAGATATTTAATTTATTTTTAAAATTATAGATATATATATATTTTAATTATGATGTTAATTTTTATTTATTTATGTTGAATAATATAGTTGGATTGAAAGAAAAAAAATTATTAGTATACAAGATATCCGGCTTTTTATGAGTGAGTATTCAGATAGATATCTAATACCCGATGTATATAGATACGGAGGATATAAAATCCGATCTGAATCCGACCTATTGTCATCCCTAAGCATCACAATTTAATTGATGGCTTGTCAACCCCCTCACTCTCTTTACCAATCCGTTTCAGTTTTAACATAGAGGAGGTAAATAATGAAAATTATTAACTCAAATACCATGACTAACAAAAAAATGATGGGTACTCACATTTTAATTATCAATCTCGATCGAATTGTCCTTAGTAGATCATTAGTCTGCTGGGTGATTTTGAGATTGTCTAACCCAATTTTTTTTTCATATTTTAATTTTTTTTCCCAATGTTTTCTTTTCAAAAATTAGTTTCAATTTTATTTTGGGTAAAAAAAATTAAGTTCGATATAATTTTGGGGAAAGAGAATTTCTTAATTAAATTATGTGCAAATTAATCATCAAAATAAGAAGGCATTTTTTTTGTAATAAACACTGAACATGTTTTTGTTTTTTTATTAAAACAAATCCCTCCTGCTAAACACTAAAAAAACTTTCTTTTATTTTTTATTAAAACAAAAATAACACATAACTTACTACCATACTGAATCAAATAAATTGTTTTTTTTCTCTTTTGAATTTTGTTTAACTTAACATTGGCAGGAATTATCTTGGCTTTGAAAAAAGCCAAAGATAATACATTTCAGGCGAGTCGATTGAAAGGAAATAAGATCGAACACATTCTGATGGCACCAAATTACATATTTTTCACAAGTCAGATGGTGCAATCGTTAAAACGACATACGACGGATAAAGCTATAAATTCTCCACGATTAACAGAGGAAACGTTGATAGTAGAAGATAACTCCCCCCAATATAATATGAACGGTGTCATAAAATACCAACTGAGTAATCGTGGAACTTTAGTCCCACGTCGCCTATTTACGAAAGTTTCGGAGACTCTATTAATCGCCAGCTTGCAACTCCTGCCACGACCTTACTTGAACAGGATCTGTTCAATAGGCTCGTACAACTGTATCCTTGAGTGTTAAGGAGACAGGCAACCCAATCTGGTTGATGACATAAGATCTCAAGAACAGAGCATGATTAACGGCTCAGATCCTTCGGGACTGTGGCTGTAGAGGATTGTTCTCAGCAGATCCTGAGTCTGTTGGGGTGTTCTTGAGATTGTCTGACAGACCCAATTTCTTTTTTATCGTTTTAAATTTTTTATAGATTATGTTTGTTCGATGGTTTTTTTAAAGAAAAAATTAGTATCAACTTGGAAACAACAAAATATTTATATGTTTGTTTAATTATATTTTTCCCAAAAATTAGTCTCAACTTGGGAAAAAAACAAAATATTTAAGCGCGTTTGATTTAATCTGGGGATAAGTATAAGACAATTCCTTACACCCTGTTTAGAAACGAAGGAATTGGAATTTTTTTGAGAATTGAAATTTAATTTCATTATTTGGTAGTAATTTTCAGGAAGGAATTACTAAGGAATTGAATTCCAATTCATTTCAAACCTCTCAAAACAAATCTCACCTAAACACATGTGATTTGTGAAAGGAATTCACTTAAACAAATTAAATTACCAAATCACCCCCTCACAAAATAAATTAAAATTGCTCCGGCTCCATCCTCGCAGGATAAAATCGTAAAAGTATAACAATTGAATTCAATTCAATTCTGTTTTTATAATTCATTCCAAACATGAGAATTAGAATTCCCAATTTTTTACTTAACATGTTTCTAAATAAGGTGTTAATGAAATTAGGTGCAAATTAATCAACAGAAGACTTACAGTAGAAAAGTAGGAATAGAATGCTGGGCACTTTTGAGTATTTTTATTGTAATAAACACTAAACTTTGTTTTATTTTTTATTAAAACAAACTCAAACTCAAAATCATATAATTATTTTTTTCCTTTTTGAATTTTGCTTGACTTAATTTTGCCAGGAATTTGCTTCGCCTTGAAAAAGGAAAGCTAAAACATTTCAGGAGAATGTATGGAAAGGAAATAAGATCGAACACATACTGATGACACCAAATTACATCTTTTTCACAAGTCAGATGGTGCAATCGTTAAACGACATACGATTTATAAAGCTATATATTATCCACGGTTAACAGAAGAAACATTAATAGTAGCAGATAACTCCGCCCAATATGATATGAACACTGCCATGAAATACCAACTTAGATAAACAGGAGAGAAACTAAACGCTTCGAACGGGATCGACCTTCCCAAAATTCATTCGAATGCCCACTGGTTCTCGCGCCGCACCTCCTCCTCTTCCTCGGGCGTGAAATCGTTCTTGATGTTGAAGGTCTTGCGGATCTCTTCAGGCGTCTTCCCCTTGATCATGTCAGCCACGGTTTGGCATGTCAGATCCAGCAGCCCCTTGATGTTCAGATAGTTTGCTGCCTGAATTCAAGAGAGCAAATTGTTAACAATGTAAAAGTAAGGTTGCAATAGACATCTACTATTAGATTTATTACTACAAATGGCATCAAATTACAAAGATGAAAAATGGAATAAAAGTTTCAAGATGATGAATAAATTTAAAGAGCAATTACCCCGAGAACTGAAAGATTTTAAAAAAGGTACAGTGAATTAGGTGTTGAGAATAAGCAGTTCCTTTCTGGGCACTTATTTAGCTGTTCAATAATTTTATAAACACAGCTGAAATCAACATCAAGCCATTTCTAACGTAATGGTGACATACTTAAACACTTTAATTTTAGTAGGAGGTATAGTTCCGATACAATGATAAACATTTGAAATGGACATGTTGGAAAAATAAAGAAATTTTATAGTAAGGCAGATCGATTAAGTAAAGAGATTCACAATTTGTCAATGTTGTACCAAGGTTGGACTCAGATGCAACATAACCAAGTGATCAAGATGCCTGTCAGTAACTTGGGTTACATTTCCCTAGTGTCATGATGGTCCCAACTGAATCTAAGTGGTCATGTTTCTATGTATATGTTATGATAGTCCAATCAACATACATGGTCAGTTGAAGCAAGATAATATAAGACCGAAAGCAAAAGATGGGAAAAAATTGTCACAATTCTCTGAATAATATCTTCTTACTTATCTGCACTTCACTAGCTCATGTTTGTCTACCAATTGACATATTCATGGCAATGAAACAAAGAAAAGAACATCAAGTAGGCAAGAATGAAATAACACAAATATTTTAAACCTGAAGCAAATGATGCTAGATAAGCAATCATGGTAATACAATATTTATTTTATTAATAACAGCACACAATTCATTGATCACTGATACCTCTGTAACAGATCTGACTTTTGCATAAAATGCCCTCAGAAAAAACATGGTTTGATGACAAATGATAATGCATATGCTATGATAATACATTCAGCAGCCAACTGAACTTCTGAGGCAAAGACATCTGGATTAGAAGGGTCGCAATGGAACCGGGAGTAATTAGGTAAACTAATAATGAGGGGTGATTGTTGATAGGCAAAGGTTGATAACCAGGAACCAATTGAGTATCAACAAAAGCCAATATTGACATAAATCCCATTTGATTGCATAGGAGATTGACACACAGTGAAAATGCCATTACTAATGAGCTGAAATTTTGAGAGAAAGATGTACCAAATCAAAAGGAAGGACACACTGCTTGATATACTTCACTTATCTAAACTGAGCAAATCAACCCCCATATTGAAAAAATTCCTAGGAATTCTAATTCCAATTAATATGTTTGGATTCAAGTTGGAAAATTAGACTTGGAATTCCATTGCATATACTTGGAACCGAGAGTATGGATATACTTGGCATCATATTCTGGAATCCTTGAGTTTTACGAATTCCCAAGATATATAGAACACAAACTTGACCAATTTTGATCATTTTTTGGGAATAAGACCTATGGTTCTAGTCAATAACTAATTGAACTTTGACGTAAGAATTGTCAGAGATATTCACTCTACGAAGAATCATGAAAGAAGCCGAGAGATCCCACCAATATCAGATCGAATAGGGTGGCCTGGTCTACTTTGACGAATTCGGCATCCCAGGACTTGAGGTCCTCATCGGAGATCCCAGATCCCGCGGTGTCCTCGGACGACGACTTGGAAGCGGCGGCGTCGACGTGCTTCTTGCAGTACTCAACCACCTTGGCGAGGATCCTGCAGGAGACGTTGGGGAGGGGGATGCCGTTGTCGGCGCAATCGTCCTCGATCATATGCTTGATGGTCTGCGACTCCATCGCCACGGCCTCCTCCACTTCGAACACCTCGCCGTCCGAGCTCCTCAGCGTGATCATCCTCGCCATGCCCTCTACGGTCCGAGAGAAACCCTAACGAGAAGATCGAAGGAAGGAGCGACCGAGATCGGGAAGGAGGAAGAGGGGTTAAAAAGGAGATGGAGCCGTGATAACGATCGGTGAGATTGGGGATCCCAAAAAATAACCCGTTCGCTTTTCCTACCCGTATGCTGTATGACTGTCCAGTTGGGTCCCGCTTAACTCGTGGAGGTAAGACTCAGGGTAAATATTATTGGACAATTGATAATAATGATAAAATTATCTCCATAAAATATTAAACAAATTAACAATAATTATATTGTTAGAAATTAAATAATTTTTAGACAAAAGATTATATAATTCTTAAAAATCATAATTACATAAAATTCTAATTAAATATCAAAGTATAAATTTTATAAATTATTTTAAGATCTACAATTTTTAAGAAAATAATCAGATTTAGAAGTGATATTAGGCAATAGGCAAAATAATCCATTTTTTTAATAATTCAGCTTGTTTAATCCTGGAGTGGTAGTTTAGTCAATTTCTAACGTCGAAGGCTATATAGGTCAATTTATTTTCGATAGGATGAGCCCCCGACTTGCTGTGCCCTCCGCTTCCGACGACAGAATCGACACGATCGTACGCTACCGCCGAAGTCCCCGTTCGAACCCGCTGAGAATCTAGGGTTTCCAGATTCTCACAACAGTTCCTCCTGCGTACTCTGAAGCATCCTAGATCCTCTCTTTGCCCTCGGATTAAAGGTAAGTTGATCGCGAATTTGTTGCTAATGGACTTTCTCGGGTTA
Source organism: Boesenbergia rotunda (assembly GCA_024364735.1). Lineage (NCBI taxonomy): Eukaryota > Viridiplantae > Streptophyta > Magnoliopsida > Zingiberales > Zingiberaceae > Boesenbergia > Boesenbergia rotunda. Next base: position 458,493 of record JAGFNQ010007444.1, read on the forward strand.
AATTGTCGATACTGATTTGTTGTGAATGGAGTCTCCCTTTCCCGTCTTTTTTCCTGTTGCTTACATAAAAAGACTTCTAATCGAGGCAGAACTTGGGATTGTTGTTAGGATTCTTCCTATTTTTGAAAAAAAAAGTTATTATGGGGGCGTCTCTATACGTAATTTTGATGGAATAAGCTAGGTTGCGCAACTGCAGAAATGTTTTGGAACCATTGGGTTGAGGCATGTTTGTTTTAGAAATTTTTTTGAAACCCATTTTGGTTTGTTAACAAAATAATATAAATACTTAAAATTGATTTTGTTTTTTGAAAATCACAAACTTGCAAACTGAAAACAGAAATTTTTTAAAGTTTGATTTTGAAGACAACAGATGGTATGTAAGCGAACTAGTACCTAACTGTAAAAAAATTAGTTGGATAGACTAAGAGCACTGCAGAAATCAATAGCTGGTAAAGTTCAAGCATTTTGGTCTACACAGATTATGAGATGTGTTTCTCTGTTGTCTTATATTGTTCTGCAGTTAATTACTTACATTATGAGGCAATGTTGTTTTCAAGCATTTTGGTCTACACAGATTATGAGATGTGTTTCTCTGTTGTCTAATATTGCTTTGCAGTTAATTAACTTATATTATGAGGCAATGTTGTTTACTTAATATTTATATAGTGTTTTTTTTTCTAAAAATGAGTAACCTTTCATGAGAGAGATGGGTAACCTTTCTTAACATAAAATACAAGCAAAATGGTTGAAATTGAAGAGAACATTTTTTGTGATCGTAAAATACCTTTAAAACTTAAAGGAAGTTCTATAAAAATACAATTAGACTTGCTATGTTATATAAAATTGAAGATTGGACTATAACTTGAGCATGTGAGCAGAAGATGAGAATTACAGAGATGAGGATGCTAAGGTGGATGTGCGGACATGCAAGGATGGATAGATAAGAAATGAGAATATTAGATGGAAAGTCCTAGTTGCATAGGGAAACCTCTAAGAGACACATTTAAGATCGTACAAATATGTACTTAGACAATCAATAAATACTCATAAATACCGATCTTACTATCAAGGCTCAAGACTTACAGTATACTAATTGGGAAAGAGATGAATGTGCAATGGATATTATCCAATTATTAACACTAAAGGTCATACAAAGATCAGACTCTAGACATAGAAGTCCAGCTTTTATTGTTAACAACCGAGCAGAACAAAAACGAGAACAATCTAGAATGATGTTTAATTATAAATGCTCAATGATAATTGTCATGAAGATCTTCATGCATATAAAATCTCTGACAAAGAGCAATTACTTATTAAAATCCAGAACTCTAAATGGTATTCCAAATTCGATATGAAATCAGGGTTTTGCCAAGTAAAAAATCATCCTGACTCGGTATCATAGATTGCATTCTCTTGTCTTGAAGGACATTTTGAATGACTAGTTATGCCGTTTGGACTTAAGGTTGCACCCAAATCTTCCAACGCTGATATTTTTAGAGGTGTAGTTTCTTTTACTTGTGTTTATATTGATGATGTCTTAGTCTTTTCTAAAACAAAAGAAGAACACCATGCACACTTGCATATAATCTTTAATCTATTCGAAAAACACGGCCTAATTGTGTCTAGAAAGAAAATGAAATTAGTAGTTTCCTATATTGACTTTTTAGGAAGCATAATAGGCCAAGGAAAAATATCACTTCAAGCACACATAACGACTAAATTATTAGCCTATCCAGACAAAATGGAAGATATCAAAACCTTAAGATTTTTTTGGGGCTTACTTAATTATGCAGACCATACTTAAATGATATTGGAAAAATTAACGACCCTTTATATAATAAAACATCACAAATAGGACAAAGGTATTTTAACCAACAAGATATAGAATTGGTAAAACAAATCAAACTTATGGTGCAACATTTACCTATGTTAACTTTACCTTTAGACTCAGATTATTTAGTTATTGAAACTGATGGTTGTGAAATAGGATGGGGAGGAGCCTTATTTAGAAAATTATTCAAATATGATCCTAAAACCTCTAACAGTCTTTGTCGATATGCATCTGGAAAATATAAAGAAAAAGGTCATCTAACTTCTTTAGACTATGAGCTCTTAGCAGTTATCTATTGCTTAGATTCTTTTATGCTATTTATTTGCAATAAAATAGAAATCACTGTAGGAACAGACTGTGAAGCCATAATCAGGTATAGTCAACAAACTAAATGAACACGAAAAGGTTTAGGTGTTAAGAGATGGATTAAATTTACAGACACCATTATTAATAAAGGTCTAAAAATCATTTGGGAACATATCAAAGGAACCAATAATTCCTTAGCAGATACTTTATCTCAATTGCTTCACTAATAACTTCTCTTTGCCAGATTATGGATAGACAAAAGAAGGTTCGTACTTATGGACAAAAAATTATGAAATTTGAAACTCAAGAACTTCTTCAATACTTACGAAAGAAGATACTTTTCAATTTGAATTACGAACTCAACTTGATCCAATACAACTTTGTTTGATTGACAATGTGTGGAATATTCTTACTCCCCATTGGAGTAGCGAATCATAAAATAGCTATTATAAATGCTTTCTCTAATTACTTCTTGACGACAGACCAGAATCCTATAGGCAAGAAGTACTCTTGCTATACTATTCTTACATGACCATAAGCAAGCTTATACGCTACTTAGGATGAAGTCAAAAACATACTTCCAAAAAATAATAAACCCTCATACAAAGGGTTTACTCCATCACAAAGCTTATGATCTACTCAGGACCAAGGTAGGTCCTAACTTCTTCGTAAGTCCTTTACTTAGGACAGAAACACAGATTCAAGAAGACAAGACCTACTTGACAGCAGCATTGCAAGGACTAACTTCAAAAAGTTCTACTGAAAGTATTAGACTTCCTCCAACAAGAAGGCCCATGGATTATCAATCCTTAGAAATATTACAAGCAAGAAGTAACAAAAGACAAGAACGTTTATTTTCGGGACACAAAAATTTAACCGAAAACATACATACATCAGATCTATTGGTGATTTTACTTCTCCATTTCAACAGTTCACTGAACTAAGTGAAGCCCTTACTTGGTTCAAGCATTACTATAGTCTATGGAGAAGAGTACTCATACAAACTTAGATGCCAAAAGACATTTCCACAAAGTCCTACTGAAAGTATTAGACTTCCTCCAACAACAAGGCCCATGGACTATCAATCCTTAGAAATATTACAAGCAAGAAGTAAAAGACAAGAAGGTTTATTTTCGGGACACAAAAATTTACCCGAAGACATACATACATTAGAACTATTGGTGATTTTACTTCTTCATTTCAACAGTTCACCGAACTAAGTGAAGCCCTTACTTGGTTTAAGCATTACTATAGTCTATGGAGAAGAGTACTCATACAAACTTAGATGTCAAAAAAACATTTCCACAATGTTCCACACCAGAACTATTGGACTTAGGCTGCAGATGCCAATTACTTTACTCTTTTAGACGAGCTAATATTTACTTCGAAAAGTTTGAACAAAAGAATTATCGAGGAAGACTTATAACTCCATTTACTCTCTTAGACTTTGGTCTTCTACAATAGTTATGGATTCATGAGATTGATTCTGTACAAGCCTTTCCTTACAAACTTAGGATGGCATTACAACACATCCTCGAAGAAAAAGAAACTTTGGTCTGTTGTTCAATCGACAGTTCGCCCCCAAAATGGGTTAACTGCAAAATAGAACCTGCTAGACATGTATTCAAACTGGATGTACAAGGAGTCGATATACAACTCCATCCATTTGAAGAATATCTATCTTTAACAGACAAAGACTGGACTTCTCCTAAACCTCTTTAAGAACAATTAAAGCATTGGAGAGCCTCAATACAAGGTGGTTCTTGGTTCAGGGATCCTTAGATCCTTCTGACTATATTTTGGCCGCAGAAACATTCACAAAAAAAATTTACTAGCCAAAAGAATTAGGGATACAATTTTTCCTGTTCAACTATACAATGCAACATGAAACACTGTGCTAGTTTTACTAAAAGAAAACCAAAAATGGCAAGAAAAGCAAAAACAAACCCAAGCTCCATCTCCGATACTTTCACATGCTACTGTACCCTCTATGGGCTCTATAGAAGAAGCAAATTTAGAAAATATGCTGGAAGCATAAAGACAACTTACTCAACGTAAGCAGTAACATCAGAACTTCCTTTGATGTAAGCAATGATGTCAGACACCACTAAAAGATTTCATGGCTCAACCTCCACTCCAGAGGTTTCGCTCTCATCCGCTAGCTAGGCAACATTCCTGATCTTTCTTCTCCTTCCCCTCTCTATACATTCTCTTCTCATGTACAAGCTAGAAGCAAGTCCACTGGCAAACCCCTCTTAGTTTTCTCTCCTCTTTCTCAAGCCCGTCCGAAATTATGATAAATATGCACATTAAACAAGAAAGAGGAAAACCAAAGAAGACTTGATTAACAACGATAAAATAAGAAAAAAATTATTTGAATATAGATAATGATATAGTAGGGGATAGAGCCAATGATATAGAAGGATTTATATAGTTGACCCCACCTAGTTGGATAAGACTTGGTTGTTATTATTATTAGTAACCTTTCATGAGGATAGCATATTGGCGATAAAACTCTCTTTTATAAGAGAGCTGATCCCTTCCATAAGGTGAGATAGAGCCATTTGGATGTGCTCAAATTGAAGGACTCTTGGGTGGCTCAGTAGTTTCTCTTGCAGCAGAATTGATTAACATTATTAGCCACTAATATATTCACTTTCTGGAGGTCCACTTGGTTTAAAGTTTAAAATATTAAACTTTTTAACTTTATCTTGATATGGATTGTGTAGAAATGACCTGGGTTAAAGATATCAACTCTAATCTTAATCTTGATGAAACCATTAGCATGATTTCAATATATCCTTAGTTAAAGTTTGCCATTTTGGATGGATTGGGGTTATACATAGGGATCTTGTTTGGATGCTTTTAGATAAAAGGGCCTTTTTCTCATAATAGATCTGTCTCTTGAGGGCTATAAAAATTTAATAGTAGACTGGTTGATAATGTAAGTGATCTCTCTCAATTTATCAACTCTCAAGTGATTGAGTTGTATAATTAGTCATCATTTATGTATGTTTAGTTGCGGGTCAAGCAACTGGACTTTGTTTTTTAATGTTTTAATCCCTTTTGCTTCGCTGAAGCACTTCCTTAGGTAAGTCCTAAGACAAAATGGTAGATTTGTTTCTTTCCAGTATTTTTTAAGGGCATGACTGCAAGTGCTCCAATCTTTTGGAGTGGCAGTATGTATTTTTCAAGCATGTTACAATCTTCAAACACCATATAATTGTCCAAGATTAACAAATGCACATTTTCATTGTCTATATGTTGATTATGAGCCAAATGAATATGGGCAGATTTCAGTTGTCGCATCTTTTATGGTTTCGGGTTATGCAAAAGGAAATTCTTGTGTATCATGAAGTGCATGCTACTTGAATTATCCATCCTTTTTTCCAAGAAAAAAGTTCTTCCGCATGAAATAAATTATTTAAAATCACAAATGAAACCTTGGCATGATTTTATTTCAAGCCTGAGTACAAACTCTACTTGATTTTATCCTAAGCTCAATGCTATCCAGGAACTGTCAGATTATCCCTTAAATTTATTTTGTTCAGTTACAACTGGGAATCAAGATCCATTTTTGAAATTATTTAGTATGAACTGATAGCAAACCTTAGTTGCCCTTGTTATCGTTACATTTTGTATCAAATGATGTCAGAAATTGTCAAATTTTCCGTTTTATTCTTTTTGATGATTCTTATACTGTTGGACTATTCTTTGTTGTGTTTAACTCGTGTTGTATGCAGGGTTGGGTAAGAGGTTTTGGAAATAAGAGAGCTGGTCAAACCATGATGGTCTCAATGTCCTCGTCCTCGTTCTCACTTGCCTCAATCTTCCTCCGACGCATTTCTACTGCCACTCTCAGTCATGTCCCTCCTGTTTCAGCACTAAAAACACCACTGCTATCCTCATCAACTTTTCCCACCTATCATGGAACAACGGACGGTTCATCCCTTCTGACTAACCCCTCCATTGAGCTTTGTAGAAGGATCTCTTTTGTGCCCCCGTCCAGTGATTACTTACAATATGGCAGTCTTCGCAAGAGGGGTTTCTGCAGTGTAAGGGCCACAGAGGTTTCTGATTCCGGCTCGATCGACTCCCCTATGATACAAGCCATGGAGAAGAAGATTAAGGAGCAACTCAACGCGGATGCTGTCATCGTTAAAGATGCATATGGAGATGGCCGACATGTAAGCATCGACGTAGTCTCCAAAGCATTTGAAGGACAATCATCCGTGAACAGGCAGAGAATGGTATACAAAGCTATATGGGAGGAGCTTCAAAGCACTGTGCATGCTGTTGACCAAATGACAACAAAAACTCCTGCAGAGATCAACGCAGATAAATAGTTTCAATTGATCACTGCCTGGACCTCCATCCTCAATTTAGGAAATCTTCAATTATATTTTGTGATACTATTTTCAAGCTGTAATAACTTAATGTCTAATTCCCTAGGTCATTATGGTTACAAACTTGACCTAGGGGCGTTTGCAAACTTGAGAATAATTCCTGCATCATAGAAGAAAATCAATTATCTTATGTAATCGTGTTCTATCCTATGCCATTGGTGAAGTATTTGCAGACTCCAAATTTCATGTGGGTTTTAGCATCTTGTCCTTGAAGGCTTTGGGGCACCAAATTCCAACTTCTATATGTTATGTGAGTATATATTTTTCACTGTTTTGCTTGTAGTTTTGTTTGGATAATCCTCAAATGTTTTATGGTTACAATCTTTATAGACTTCTAATTTGCATTATCTCTATGATAACATGGTTATATATTGCGCCTTTCTGTGATTTTTCTTGCTACAGATCATGGCTTTGCAGTTTGTGTCATCACAAAAGAGTAGTAGCCGGAGGCCTAGTTCAGGTTATGTTCTACATGGCGCAATAAAGATCGAACTTATAGAATGAGTGAAACGAAGGGAATTTAATATCAAAATCAGAAAACATACATTTTATCTAGAGCAGAGGATCTCTAATCAACACTTGGTGACCGGCAAGAGCTTTAGATGCCTAATTTGCTTCATAACCTGCCTAAACACAGCAACTCTAAGCCTCTTCAGCTTGACACCAATCTTTGACCTCCTCAGCCTGCAAGTTCTGAGCTTGGAAGCACATGGTGCTCTCCTTCCTCTCCTCTCGTCAACTTCTTTCATTATCTTGTAGATCAGAAATCTCGCTTCCAGATGCCGCACTTCTTCAGGATCTTCCTTCTCAATTCTTGAGTAGGAATGGGGATTCTCAAAGAGATGCATCTCAGTGAGGCTCAAAAGCTGCATGAGCAGCAACAAGGGCTCATATAGAGAGAAGCATAGAACAACCCTTAGCTGTGTTCACAATTCATTCAATCAGGAATTTAAGTTCATTTATCTTCCTTTATCAGCTCTTTTAAGAACACATGCCTTGAACATGGCTTCTGGTGGTCACCTTGTTTTTGACTACCAAATCAATCCTCTCTGGAATTGTCCAGCAAGAACACATCATTGTAGCTATTTGCAAACTGGCATGGTATGTCATTTAAGTATGGATGATAAATCCAAAATTTTAGCATACAGATAAATATATTATTTCTTGTTTAGAAATTGGACTTGATGCAGTTTAGTGCTTTAGTATTGATGGCTCGTCTAATGGGTTATTCAAATACATTTTAGATTGATTATATATATGATAGACTAAGTATATAATGAATGGTATGTAGGACAGTGCATTGAATTGTATGACTTCAGTCCATACAATTGTGGTATTTTCTGTTATATCCTACTTAATGACAGATTGGCTGGATGGTAGCTCAGTTTGGGCTCTGGCTCAGCATTTATGGCCTCTCATCTTAGTTTTCATTTAAGTTAGTAAAAAAAATAATGAACCAGTTAATCATTATTATGTATTTGCTAAACTCGTTTTTGAAATACATTTCAAAAATTTTGGTATTAGGAAAGAAGTTTTAGAATAATAATACAAACATGATACAATAACTAATTCTTAACAGCATTATATATCCGAGATACAAGAGATTTCATGATATAATCGTGCTACTTTATGTCCCTCCTCTACCTTCTACCTTTTGCTCCTGGAACTATAATGAAGCAAAAGAATAATTAATCATATCTACGATTCAATCCCTAATTATGAAAATTTTATAAAAAGTTTTCCTTCAAATGGGGCCTTAATCGTGAAATGTTAAACTTCTAGACCGTTCACCGCGAGATACTTTCCGATTTACCTTGACGGATAATGAAAAATTTCTATGAAATCAGATCAGTTGTCCTAGATTGAACGTTATCCAACCTCAATAGCGGAGCCATGTATGTGCCCACCCCATGCTGTAGCCCGGGGCCACTAACGGTGGAAAAAAAAATATGGGATAAATAAAAAAACAAAGATAAGGGCAGATTAGCCTGGAATAAAAACATCAACATCAATGGCTTAACCGAGATAACAACGTGGGCATCGACGGCTAGCCCACAATCTGAGATCAGCCCAAGTAGATCACCCGGGTTGACTCTACCATTGTCTAATCTGGTTAATTAGTTTTTCTACCTTCTATCTCTTTGATTTTTTTTTAAATTTTATAATCTAAGTATACTTTTACGGACCTAATGTCACGTCCTAGAGGTCCATGCTTGCTCAAAAATCGAACAACATCTCCCTTGTACGACGGACAATATGAAGCTTATATACATCAATCTCACACATATTGTAAACACAACCATATACGGCTAGCAATAATAGAACTAAAAATAACCAGACATCACAACAACGTAGTTTATTAACATCCAATTAATAAACAATAAATAACTTAAACTCCGTAAAGTAAATACAAATATACCAGAAGTCCACAACATAAGTACAAATCCACAACCGAACGACAAAATATCGACACTAAAGGACAGCAGATGGATCCTCTCCTGGCGACAGGAGACACAGCTATATACTACCTAAAACAAAAAGGGAAGCAAGCGGTGGTGAGTCTAGGGTCGAACTCTGCGGATATAGCAAACTGATAAATGCATGGTATAAACAAGGTAATTAAAGCAGATATAAACAAGGTATACAGTCTCCAGAAAGTAGAGTACACAACAAATGCAAAAGCATACCTGCGGGACATGATCAGAAACCCCGTCAATAAGTTGCTTGCACTACTGAGTAAATTCAGATCAAATAACAAATGCAAATCAAATACGTATATGCATATCAATCAAATGTAACAATCACAGCTCAAACAAATGCAAGATGCATCGTATGCAAATGATACAATAACATATGCCACCCCTATATACCAATCTACGGCCTCCGGGGCTATGGTGCAGCGGTAGGGCGACTAGTCACTTTCTCAGACATCCGCAGTTCGATCCCCATCTACAGCATATTTGCAGGAATTTTTCCTCCAAATGGGGCGCGAACTCTGGGACGCTGGGCTTCTAGACCGCCAACTACGAGCGCTTCCCGATTTACCCTAGCGGCCGGTGAGAAACTTCCGTGAGACCCTCGTAATTGGATCACACATATTTGCAAGATTGATCGAGCAAAAGTTGTGACAATTGTACGCACTAGCAAATCCATCTCTCATGAGTAGTCGAGTGGACAGAATGCTGAGAGAACAATCTCAATCTCAAACCCCGAGAAAAAGGGGAAGCACAAGCGTTCTATATCAAAGACCCCAGGGAAGCACAACCACTTTATACCCAAGAACAAGGAGGAACAACCTCTAACTCCAGAAAGGGGAGCACAACCGCTCTAGTACCCAACGGGGGAACACAACCGCTCTACCTATCCCTCACAAATAAGAGAGGGTGTCACCGCCAGCTACTACTCCAAAGACTACCACTACATATAAATGGTTGATGTTCCAAGGACTACCACTACCTACAAAACTCCATCCACATAATTAAAATATAAAAATAATTATGGGTTTCTTCAGAACAATTTCTTATAGTAATACTTGGTTAGGAAATTATGGGAAGCTTAATGTTTATCTTAAAAGAGTGCAACTTCTCGAAAAATAAAAGGCCTTCATCATGGAATATTTCCCACCTTTCCAACTTACTGGATCAGGGAATGCAGAGATCCTCAACATGGAAAGAATTAATTCCACCATGTAAATGTGTGTCCTAAACCGTCATTAAATGAGAATAATCCCCATACAAGTTACTTATTAAAAAAAACAAACAGAGAAGATTTACTCTTCGCTAATAATGTACTCGAACAGAAAAAGGGGAACAACTGAGTAACTAATTGACCTTCCAAACTCAGTGAACAAGGAAGACACAACCACCTTCCAACCTCTTCGAGATAAAAGGATAGACCATCACGCAAAGTTAAGGCCACAAAATTCCTTCATCCTAACTTCCAGAAAGAATCAGAAATCAATCAATAACCTAGCACACTCACCTAAAATGCCACCGGATCGAGGGAGGAAGCGAAGGAGAAAATCGCGAGGGAGGAGGCGAAGGAGGATCACCGGCTTGTTTGCGTGGAGGAAGAGAGGATCGCGTGATTGGGGTTCGCGATCGGAAGGCTTGCGGCGGCGGTTGTCGCGAGGAGGAGGCGTGCGGCGGGTTAGGGCGGGCGAGAGGCTACGACGGAAGAGGGGGAAATGATTTTTGAGTGAAGTTTTTAGGGTGCGTTTGGTTCAAGTTATCATATATAACCTCGGTTATGTCATTACCAAGTAATCACATAACCAAGGTTATGGGGAATGAAACATAAACTGAAATTGTTTGGTTCAATTAAGGTAATCAAATAAAATCTTGTTTGTTTGGAGGTAATAATATATAACCTAATATAATATTTTACAGTATTACCCTTTAGAATTTGTTTAAAAAATTTTATTTGTTTAGATTTAAGGGCGTCGACGTCGATCGTCGATGTCCGCGTAGGAAGTCGGTGTCCAACACCGACGGTCGGCGACGCCGGCGATCGTCACCGGCAATCGTCATCGGCCGCCAACGATCGTCGCCGGCGGTGGTGGTCACCGGTGATCATCGACGGCAGCGGCGGTTACCAGCTGTGGTCGTCGGCCGTCGTCGATCGTCGTCGGTGATCGTCGTCGGCCGTCGGCAATCGTCGGCGGCGGCGGCGGTCACCGGCGATCGTCGTCGGCAGTGGTGGTCACCGGCGATCGTCACCGGCGGTGGTGGTCACCGACTGTGGTCGTCGGCCGCCGACAATGGTCGTCGACTGTGGTCGTCAGCCTCTGGCGGTGGTCGTCGGTGATCGTAGCCGGCGGTGGTCGCCGGCGATAGTCTCCGGCTGCCGCGGTGGTCGCCGACCGCCGGCGATGTGGGCGCCGGCCGCCGGCGGTGGTCGCCGGCTGTGGTCGTCGGCCCACGGCGATGTGGGCGCCGACTGTGGTCGTCGGCCGCCGGCGATGTGGGCGCCGGCGATAGTCTCCGGCCGCCGACGGTGGTCGCCGGCGATTGTCGCCGGCCGTCGGCCGCCGACCGCCGGCGATGTGGTGAGCGCCGGCGGTTGGCGGTGATCGCCGGCGATGGTCGTTGTCGGTCGTCAGTCGCGAATAATGCTTTCGGAAGTTAATAAATTGTAATGGTTATTTTCGTCTTAAATGTAAATATTGAAGGATAATTTTGGAAAGATAAGTTTCATAACCCCGGAATCAAGAAAAACCTTACTTTCCTAAGGTTTTCCGATTCCTGGTTGCATGCCCCTTTTGTTGACGTGTCGGGTATCGATCATTACTTGCGAATCATTGATTATCTAAACCAAACAAGATTTTTGTTGATAACCTTGGATCGATCATTCTTTGGAATCTTGCAAAAAAAGACCTCCTATTTTTAAATTTAATGCCCTAACTAATCCTGGGATGGATGAATGGCCCCCTTCTCCGGTTCACCCCTCGGATCAATTCAAAAGCCCTAACTAATCCGACCCAGTCGGTATCATGGTTATATTTTATTTTTTTTTATTGTTTGGACAAAAGGTTTTCATAGATTTTTATTTAATTAAAAATAAGGCAAAACACAAATATTCATGAGAGAAGATCCGTTGCTATATATAGTTGTATTTTGCCCCCACAAAAATATATAAAAGAAACATTAAAACTATTAAAGTAAAAGAAATAGAGAGAGAAGAGAGGTAGAGAGAAAGAAAGAGATAACCAAATAACTTTTTTAATTGAAAAAATTTGTCCATGAGATACACAATTTATAGGGACCTTAAGAGACCTAGTCAAATGAAAAATTAATAACGAAACTGTTAATTAACAGATTTATAAAGAATCTATCAATTAACAGATTAATAAGGAAAATGTCTAATAATATAATAATATAAATGTATTCTCTTTAATCTCTTTTACCCCCCGACAAACTTAGTGGGAGATCTCGGATGTTGAGTTTGCATGATAATTTGCTAAATCGTTGTTTGGATAATTGCTTGGTAAAGATATCAGCAATTTAATCTTCTGCAGAGATATAAGAAACAGATAATTGTTTGTTTGCCACGCGCTCTCGAACAAAATGATAATCAATTTCAACATGTTTTGTACGAGTATGAAATACTGGATTTGATGTAAGATATGTTGCTCCAATATTATCACACCAAATTTTTAGTGCAATATCTGATGCAAGATGAAGTTCCGAAAGAAGGGATTGAAGCCAAATAATTTCTGACGTTGCATTGGCTATAGCTTTATATTCAAATTCAGTGCTTGAACGAGATACTGTAGGTTGCTTTTTTGAATTCCAAGAAATAAGATTTCGTCCAAGAAATATTGCATATCCACTAGTAGAGCGTCTATCTTCAGGAGAACTAGCCCAATCCGCATCGCTATAGACATATAAATCTCGAGATGAGTGTCGATATAAAAGAAGACCATGTAGAATAGTGTCTTTGAGATAATGAAGTATTCTCTTCACACCTTCCCAATTTTGTTCAGTAGGAGTATGCATGAACTGACAAACACGATTTACTGCAAACGTAATATCAAGACGTGTAATAGTAACATACTGTAAAGCTCCAACAATACTTCGATAAACCTAGGGATCACCCATCATTGAAGAGGAAGAAGGTGTAGAGTCATTATTTGGAGCAATAGGTGTAGAGATCGGACGCGCTCCATCCATTTTAGCTCTTTGAAGAAGCCCAGTAATATATTTGCTCTGAGAGAGGATATAACCTTCATCATGTGGAATAAGTTCAATACCAAGAAAAAAACGAGCATTTCCTAAATCTCGAATAGGAAATTCTTGATTGAGAAGGCTTAATAAATTTGAGATGCCCTTTTGATCATTGCCAGTTAATAGAATATCATCCACATAAATAAGAAAAAATATCATAAATCCATCATTATGTTTGTAGAATAGAGAGGAGTCAGTTTTTGATCCAGAAAAACCTTGAGCCTATAACCATTTAGATAATCGATGAAACAATGCACGAGGAGCTTGCCGAAGACCATAAAGATTTCTTGAGATGACAAACATGAGATGGAAATTGTGGATGAATAAACCTAGGTAGTTGCTCCATAAAAATCGTTTCCTCAAGAATGCCATGAAGAAATGCATTAGAAATGTCTAATTGTCGGATAGACCAATTAGAACTAATAGCTATTGATAACAATAATCTGACAGATGTAATTTTGATGACTGGGCTGAAGGTGTCAATGAAGTCAATACCTAGTTGTTGACTAAATCCTTTGGCTACAAGGCGAGCTTTATACCGTTCAAGAGAACCATCAGCTCGATGCTTAAGACGGAATATCCATTTTGAGCCCACAACATTCATTGATGGAGTGCGCGGAACTAGGCTTCATGTTCCATTGCGAAGAAGTGCATCAAATTCTATAGCCATTGCATTACGCCAATTTGGATCCTTGTTTGTCTGTGTAAAGCAAGTTGGTTCAATAGTTTTTGAGGAAACCACTAGAGCTCGAGGAAGAGGATATCGAGTAGCCATTGGCGGGCATCGTGCATATATGTTACTTAAGGGAAGCATGCGACGAGGAGCATTATCATCCGAATCACTTGTTGACGGTGATGAGGAAGTAGGTTGGCATGGGGAGTTTGTTGCCGAACCTATATTATCCGAGGATCCAGAGCTAGAGAGCATATTATCTTCGGCTGGTGAGACTTCTAAGATTGGAGCAGCAACTTGAGGCGATTCTGATGGAATAGGAGAGTTATTAGGGAGCTCCGAAGCATGACCTAGGATGACATCTCTTCTGATAATGTTGGGTGACATCAAGAAAGTACCACCTGTATCTGGAGAAGAGATTGAAGAGGCTGCCGAAAAAGGGAACAGAGATTCATCAAAACTAACATGTCGTGATGTATATATCCGTCCAGTTGGTATATGTAAGCAACGATACCCATGATGCATATTACTATAACCAAGGAAAACACATAATAATGAACGAGAGTTAAGTTTGTGTTTAGAGTAGGGGCGTAACCATGGATAACATGCGCAACCAAAGATTCGAAGAAAGGTGTATTCAGGAGTTTGATTATAAAGTTTTTCCAAAGGACACTTATAATTGAGCAATGGAGTAGGAAGTCGATTTATGAGATATATTGTAGTACAAACAGCTTCATCCCAAAATTTACGCGGAACCGATGCATGATGAAGAAGAGCTAAGGCAGTTTCAACTATATGTCTATGTTTTCTCTCAACAGAGTCATTTTGTTCTGGAGTGTGAGGGTAAGAGACTCGATGAACAATCCCACAAGAGACAAGATGACGATGAAGAGCTTGATATTCTCCTCCCCAATCGGAATGAAGAGAGAGTATTTTGCGATTAAAATACCATTCAACTTGTTTTTGAAAATTACAGAATATATCAAATATATCAGATTTTCTTTTCATAGGATAAAGTCAAATGTATTTACTAAAATGATCAATGAAGGTAATATAATATAAGAAACCTTGGTTAGACAAGATAGGTGCAGGACCCCAAATATTAGAATGAATTATTTCAAGTGGAAAATTGGAAACGCGTTCAGATGAAGAAAAAGGTAACTTATGACTTTTAGATTTCATGCATGCCTGACATGAATGAGATGGAGATGAAATAAAGGAAGTAGGTAAATCATACCTATTTATGATCAACTGAACAATACGAAGGGAAGGATGACAAAATCGAGCATGCCAGGCTGGTTTATTTGCACGTTCACCAATAAAATCTTTGATTGAAGAATTTTGAAGATAGTAGAGACCATTTTTTATATTTCCAAGAAATATAGTAGTATTTGTTCCTCTATCTTTTATAAGATAATGATCATGATGAAATTCAAAAAAGACATTGTTATCAAGGGAAAACTGACGTACGGAGAGTAAATTTTTAGTAATGGATGGAACATGAAAGATGTTGCGCATGTGAAAAGTACGATTAGATAAATGAATGTATGTGTTTCCAAGATTAGTAATATGCAAACCTGAGCCATCACCTACTTGTACCGTATCCAAACCAGTGTATGGTAGTACTTCTGTAAAGATATTGTAGTCTGATGTGACATGATGAGTTGCTCCAGTGTCAATATATCATTCAGTATATAAAAATTTTGAAGGTTTGCCATGAGTAGACACAGATGAGAGAACTTTAGGACGGACTTGTAAAGTTAAAGATCTTCTTAAAGCTGAAGGACCACCGATAAAGGTTCTGTCGAGTCTTTTAGGACATTGAATACCAGTATGTCTAATTTGGAGACAAATTTGACATCTTCTTAAAATTGAAGGACCACCGATGAAGGTTCTGTCAAGTCTTTTAGGACATTGAATACTAGTGTGTCCAAATTGGAGACAAATTTGACATCTCTGAACATTCGACATCAAAATAATAATAAAGAACCAAAAATTATTGTAGCTTGGGCCAAAAGACACGGAGATTATTTCTCTTTTCCCCTACCTTCCTGTCATGAGTTGGCGGGTGATAAAAACGAGGAACGAGGATGACGAGCAAAAAAAATAGAGGAGGAAGTTTTTTTTCGAAAAAAAATAGTGATAGCAAGCGTCACATGAAGAAGAAGAAACGCGTTGCATAAAAATAACGACACGTAAGGTACGAGGAGTTATGACTCTGATACCATATTAAAGTAAAAAAAGTAGAGAGAGAAGAGAGGTAGAGAGAAAGAAAGAGATAACCAAATAACTTTCTTGATTGAAAAAACTTGTCCATGAGATATATAATTTATAGGGACCTTAGGAGACCTAGTCAAATAAAAAATTAATAACGAAACTGTTAATTAACAGATTTATAAAGAATCTGTCAATTAACAAATTAATAAGGAAAATGTCTAATAATATAATAATATAAATTTATTCTCTTTAATCTCTTTTAAAACAACACTTTTATATTTATATATAAATATATTTTCACAGGCCACAGATCGATCGATATCAATATATCTATATATGAAGTTCACTCAGGCAGCTCCGGTATGCTCTGCAACTCCGGCGTCCAATGCCTAACCACCTTCTTCTCCTCCTCCTTCTCATACTGTCCCTCCCACAACATCAGAAGTTGCCGGAGCCCCTCCAGATCGCCGTCGACCTGCCGCAGGAGCTTTTCCAGCTTCTTCTTGCTCGTCTTGATCTTTATCGTCACCATCGTCCTCGAAACAATTCCCCTCGCCTCCACCTCCTCCTCCTCCTCCTCACCGTATCTCACCTTCCTCCTCCTCTGCAACCCCTTCTCGTCCGCCCACACCGCCTGCTTCTGCAACTTCATACAATTCCCCATTTCAAAGAAGGAAAGAAAAATAGATTCTTCTTCTTCTTCTTCTTCTTCTTCTTCTTCTCTGGGTGAGATAGAATGAGAAGGTGGAAGGGAGGAGATTGCAGATGAGGAGAGCCGATTTATAGGGGAGGAGTTTGAATTTTCTGTTTTGAATTTTGATCCATACGTAGTGAAGTCAGAGGGCGATGAGGTGGTCCAGTACGAGATCGCATGTGGAGTCAAACCTAAACAAATCCCCGCAGGTGATCCGTGATCAGGTCAGCACCGCCACAGCACCGGATGGAATTCCCAAACAATTCTACGCCCTGTGTCACGTGCTCATGTATGCGTGCTTGTACTGTCTTCTAATTAGACGAACGAACATAGGTGTCACGTGCTTATACTTATATTTCGTATGGGCTTCGTCTTGTGGCTTCTCCAAGTCAATTTTTTTTCTTTATTTGTTCTCGTCGCACGTGTCAATCGGATAGGTCTAACACGACATAATGCGATACATTAAATTATGCAACATCAGCGTAGAAATCGTGAATCACGACGCGAACTGCGATCGGGATCCTCACAGCATGGTCCCCACCATCGAACCAAGTCAAGCTTCCAAACACATAATCTCCCTGCAGCTTGTGAGCCGCCATGAACGTCACCTCGAAGCCGTGCACCTTGGCAGTGGCGTTGAACACGAGGACCGGCGGCTGCACGTCCACTTGAACGCCCGGCGGCGATTCGACGAGCACTTTGTAGACGGCATCCACCTCTCCGACGTTAGTGACCCTCCTCCGAACTGTTTTTCTGGTCATCAGATCAGGGACGGAGATGGCAGCAAGGTTCAGGTTGTACACAGGCTGCTGGTCCAGTGCTTGAGCACAGATGCTAAACCGCCCTGCAGTGCAGTTGAAGAACTCGAAGTACTCGCGTGGGTCGATGTCGTAGACCTGTTGCCGTGACAAGAGAAATAAAAGAAGCTTGAAAAGGAAATATATGCTACGGGGACAAGAGAGAACACAAAAGCCTTTTTACTTGATGATTAATGAAAAGGAACATAGCCTATTTATAGGCTTTTACAGCTGAATAATTCAACCATTATCTCCTAAAACTACTCAATAGGCAAAAGAATAGGCAAAAGACTAGGACAAACCAAAGACTCGGACTATTGACCAAAACCTCCAAAGAGATAAATCTTATCAACTCTTAACACCCTCCCTTAAACTGAAGTCGGTAGAAAACAGTTTAAGAAAAAATAATAGCAGCACGCGAACAAACTCCAAGTAGACCACGTAACCTCACAAATGTAGCTAATTTGAGAGGCTTGGTCTGTATATCTGCAACTTGATCTTCACTGCGACAATAAATCAGTTTGATTGTTCCATCATTACTGAGATCTCTTAAAAAATAATACTTCACATCGATATGTTTGCTTCTGCCATGTAGCACAGGATTCTTAGAGAGTTTGATTGCTGAATTATTATCACAAAAAACTGTAGTAGCTTCAACTTGTTTGAACTGAAGCTCTTCAAGGATTTTTCTCAACCAGATAGCTTGACAAGCACAAGCTGTTGCAGCAATAAATTCAGCTTCTGTAGTTGACAAGGAGACAATTGGTTGCTTCTTAGAAGACCATGATACGGCTCCTGTGCCCAGCATAAATACATAGCCTGAAGTACTTTTTCTATCATCTTGATCTCCTGCATAATCGCTGTCAGTAAATCCGAACAACTCCAATTTTTCACCCTTCTTGTAGAATAGTCCAAAATCTTTAGTTCCTTGTAGGTAACGAAGAATTCTCTTGGCAGCTAACAGATGTATTTCTGTTGGATTCTCCATGTATCTACTTATTAAACTCACAGAATACATTATGTCTGGCCTTGTCGCAGTTAAATACATCAAACTGCCAACAATTTGCTTATAAATCGTACTGTCCACCTTCTTCCCTTCATGATCCTTGTTTAGCTTCAAGCCAAACTCAGTTGGAGTGCTTACAGGATTGCAATCTTTCATTTGAAACCTGTCTAAAATTTCTTGCACATACTTCTTTTGAGAAATAAAGATTCCTTTAGTTGATTGCACTACTTCCATGCCAAGGAAGTAATGCATCATTCCAAGATCAGACATTTCAAATTCAACCATCATGGATTTCTTAAATTCCTGAAACAAGAAATCATCAGTTCCAGTAAATATGAGATCGTCTACATATAGGCAGACAATGAGCAATTTCCCCTTATCTCCAATTTTAATAAAGAGTGTGTGCTCATATGGACATTTGTGAAAGCCTTCTTTGAAGAAATAAGACTCAATGCGACTATACCAAGCTCGTGGAGCTTGTTTTAATCCATAGAGAGCTTTCTTTAATCTATATACTTTATGCTCATTTCCGATCTTAATATAACCAAGGGGTTGTTCTACAAATACCTGTTCCTCCAAGTTTCCATGCAAGAATGCTGATTTGACATCTAACTGGTAAATAGACCACGAGTTTTGTGCCGCTAATGCAATCACCAATCTGATTGTGTCATGTCTTGCAACGGGAGCAAAAACTTCTGTATAATCAATCCCATACTCTTGCTTATATCCCTTAGCTACCAGACGCGCCTTATACTTATCAACTTCACCATTTTCTTTTATCTTTGTTTTGAAGACCCACTTCACACCAATGGTTTTGTGCCCTTTCGGAAGATCAGTCAACTCCCAAGTATCGTTTCTTTCAATGGCTTCAATTTCATCATCCATCGCCTTACGCCATTTTGCATCTTTGACAGCACTTTCAAAGGTTGTCGGATCACAATCTGAAAATAAAGCAAAATGTGTAAGAGGATCATCACCTTGATCAATTCCAGTCACCTCGTAATTAGACATCCACGCTGGTCTTCTTCGAACACGTTGTGGCCTTTGCCATTCTGCTTCCATTGGACTTTGATCTGTTATAGGAATATTTTGAGAGACTTCCTCATGGTGCTCATCCTCCATAGGTTGTTGTACTTTCTCATTATCATCAAGATCTGCTGGGATAATTTTTTTAACGCCATTTTGATTCCATGGCCAAGTGTCTTTTTCATCAAAAACAACATCACGGCTTATAATGATTTTCTTAGTGCAAGGATTATATAATCTATAAGCTTTCGATGTATTACTTATACCAAGAAAAATGCATTTTTCACCTTTGCTGTCTAGCTTCTTTCTCCTTTCATCTGGAATATGGGCATAAGCGATACATCCAAAAACCCGAAAATGATCAACCGTTGGTTTTCTTCCACTCCAAGCTTCCTCTGGTGTCATATTTTGAACAGATAATGTGGGACTTCTATTCAATATATGGATGCTCCAATTAACTGCTTCTGGCCAAAAATTTTTAGGAACACCACTTGTCGTCAGAAGGCTTCGCACCATATTCATAATAGTGCGATTCTTCCTCTCGCATATACCATTCTATTGGGGTGTGTAAGCAGCTGTAAGTTGCCTTCTGATTCCATGATTCTCACAGAAATTTGCAAATTCATGTGAGTTATATTCTCCACCACGATCTGTACGCAAAACTTTAATCGAGTTCCCAATTTCTTTCTCGACAAGTACTTTATAATTTTTGAAAGCAGTAAAAGCTTCGGATTTTTCTTGCAAAAAGTAAATCCATATTTTGCGACTGTAATCATCAATAAAGGTAATTATGTATCTTTTACCTCCATTAGAATGTGGTGTTATTGGCCCGCAAATATCTGAATGCACAAGCTCCAATGCCGCCTTTGCTCTCCAAGATTTTCCTTGTGGGAATTGATTACGGTGTTGTTTGCTAACAACACATTCTTCACAAACTTGAGAAGGAGTTGAAATTTGAGGGAGACCGACTACCATATTCTTCTGTTTTAGTGTTTTTAACCCACTAAAATTTAAATGTCCATAGCGAAAGTGCCATAACCATGCTTCATCATCAAATTTTGCTGAAAAACATGAATGAGATGTAGTATGAAGATAAAGCGGAAACATACGATTAGCTGTCATGTTAACTTGCGCAATTAAGCCCAACTTTGCATCTTGAATGCGACAAACTCCTTCTTTAATAGCAATTTCATATCCTTTTTCTTGTAGCTGACCCACACTAAGCAAATTAGTCTTTAAATCTGGCACAAAAAGAACATTAGAGATAGTATGGGTAGTATCTCCTTTTGCTTGTATGGTTACCTTTCCCTTTCCCATAACAGAAATTGTAGAGTTATCGCCAAATTTGACAGAACTGCGAAAGGTTTCATCCAAGTCAGAAAATGTATCTTTTTCTCCAGACATGTGATTGCTGCAGCCTGTATCCAAATACCATACATGTCGTTGTGTTTTTTCTTTCTCATGACACACCATCAAAAGAGACACTTCTTCTTCTTCTGCAAAGTTAGTCTGATCTCCATTTTGTCTTTTCAAATTAGTATAACATTCTGATCTATAATGGCCATACCTATGACATCGGTAACATTCAACATTGGACTTGTCTGTTGACTTTGTTCTATTCGTCGTTGAATAATGACCTCCACGCCCTCCTTTTTGAAAATAATTCTCTTGATGTTGATTGTGTTGTTGGTTTCCACGATCGTTGTTATTTCTACCTCCTCTTCCTCGACCTCTGCCTCTTCCTCGTCCTCTATCACTTCTATAATTTGTAGAGTGATTTTCTGATAAAGCCTTCAATGCTTGCTCCTCTTTTTCATATTGATTGATTTTCTGCTCATGAACCAATAATGAACTTTGTAATTCATCAATTGAAAGTAGACTTACATCGTTTGCTTCTTCAATGGCGCAGACAACAAAATTAAATTTTGGTGTCATAGATCGAAGAATTTTTTCAATGATGAGAACATCCTCTGTCTTGTCGCCAAGGATTCGCATTTTGTTGACGATTGCCATCGTTCTTGAAAAATATTCTGCAACTGATTCTCCTGATTTCATTCGGAGCATTTCAAACTCTGAACGAAGTGCTTGAAGCTGCTGCCTCTTAGCTCTTGTTGTACCTTGGTACTTCTTTTTCATAGAATCCCAGATATCTTTTGCGGTATCCTTGCAGAGAATGGTTTCCAAGATTGAGCGATCAATAGCTTGGAAAAGATAATTCTTTGCTTTAAGATCTTTCAATTGCGCATCTGTTAGCGCAACACCTTCTATCGATTCTGCTACTCCAGAAATCACCACCGTCCAATATTCTTTGGACCTTAAAAAATTCTCCATGAGCATGCTCCAATGGTCATAGTGACCATCAAAGCGTGGAATCGCAGGTTGCACAAAATTATTTTCAAATGCCATTGAAGAAGATAATTTATCACACAAAATAGGAGCAATTTAATAAATCACCACCGTCGAAGTGCAAAAACTGTTTAAAAGTTTTGATACCCAGTGCCGGTGTTATGATTCCTCGTGTCTGCTTGCTGACGATCGCCTCTGGTCTCCAATTTGTGACGCCGGTGCCGGTGTTATGATTCCTCGTCCAAAGCTCTGATACCACTGTTGCCGTGACAAGAGAAATAAAAGAAGCTTGAAAAGGAAATATATGCTATGGGGACAAGAGAGAACACAAAAGCCTTTTTACTTGATGATTAATGAAAAGGAACATAGCCTATTTATAGACTTTTACAGCTGAATAATTCAACCATTATCTCCTAAAACTACTCAATAGGCAAAAGAATAGGCAAAAGACTAGGACAAACCAAAGACTCGGACTATTGACCAAAACCTCCAAAGAGATAAATCTTATCAACTCTTAACAAGACCAGGCCAGGATCGGAGGCCCTGTTAGGATCAATCTGACCGCCTCCGAAGTCGAAAGGGTCTGCAATTTTCCGTGGGGTCGATTCTGCTTGTATCGGCATGCCGTAGGCATTGATGTTCGATGCTGGGCGCAGCAACAAAGCTAAGTTACTGTGCAGATTGCGAGGAGTTTGATGAGCAGTTACCTGTTGTGACCAGTGCTGATTTGATCGCAGCATGAGACCAGTCAGGATGGAGGGACTTGAGCAAGGCAACCACTCCTGATACATGTGGGCAGGCTGCCGATGTTCCTGAGCCAAAAATGTAGCTGTCCCTCTCTGCTCCCAAGATGCTCACACCAGGTGCAGCAACATCCGGCTGTTTCAAAGATCAATACGTGTTGATCGTTCTAACAAGAATTCCTTTGTTTTTAAAAATTTGTTTCTGACCTTAAGCACTCCAGGGAAAGGTATAGCTGGCCCCCTCGAAGAGAACCATGCGACTTTGGGAGACAGAACTCCTCCTCCTTCCACATTGTGTGTCAGCTCCACTGCAACTTCAGGCGAACTGCTTAATTCGACAGTGTCGACGTGTTAGAGCTGGATACAAAGATATACATGTATATATTGATGCTGAAAAATCTTGCCTTTTTGAGACTACATAGTTGTTGATCCGTCTTGCGACGTCGAAGTCTACAAGAACACAGATGACCCCCATGCATTGCTCAGTGATCTCCAGGATATTAGTCGTGAGCTGTGAAAAAATGAGCCCCTTTCCGCCGGCATTCAAGACGTTGGACAATGCCAGGGTGAACGAAGATACAGGTGAGATCGAGTTATCCGAATTGCAGAGAACGATCGATCTGCTTATGTCTGTTCCATTGAGGGATTCCTGCGTGCAACTGCAGAGCATACATTAGAATGCAATGGCAGAGATCGATGGTGTTCCAGTTCATATGTAATACCTTCCGCCATTGTGGAGAGGTCGGAATTTGTTGCCTGATTGATAAGTCCGGTTGTAGAAGATTGATTGGCCCTGCAAGTAGCCATGGCAATGGATTTCCTGATTCATTAGTGTTTTGGCAATTACGCTAAGGAAAGAGTCAAATTAAAATTGAATCCGTACAATGAAAGTTCGATTGTTTCCGAGCCTGATCAGTGTCGGAAACGAACGATCGATCGTGCTGGCGGCCACCGTGATGACCCAGGGCGCGGTGTTGACGAGGGACTGCGGCGTGGGCCCGCTGTTCCCGCCCGCGTACACCACCGTCACCCCCTTCGCCACCGCGTGCAGCGCGCCGAAGGAGTCCTCGTGCGGCTCCGCCAGCGACAGCGAGAGCACGTCCACGCCGTCGTGGATTGCGTCGTCGATGGCCGCAAGCACGCCGGCGCTGGTACCCACGGGCCCTTCGCTGCTCGCCCAGATGACCTTGTACACCGCGAGGCGGGCGCGGGGAGCGCCGCCGCGCGCGGCCCCTGTGGCCAGGCCGTGGAAGCTGGCGCCGGGTACGACGGAGCCGACGGCGATGGAGGCGGTGAAGGTGCCGTGGCCGAGGAAGTCGCGCGGCGAGAGGAAGTCCTCCTTGACGTCGTCGGTGTCGATGCCGGCGGTGTAGTAGCGGGCGCCGATGATCTTGCGGCTGCAGTTGGAAGGCCCGAAGGCCTCGCCGACCTGGCACACGCCCTTCCACCGTGACGGGATCGGTCCGTAGCCGTCGTCGTCGAAGCTCTTGGATTCCGGCCAGATCCCTGCTCCAAAGATTCGCCCAGCGTCACTATCATTATCGCATTTGGTCTTTCTACCAAAAATTGGAAACGAAGAGACCTGTATCAACGATCCCTATGATGATCCCATCTCCATAATTGCTCTTCTCAAGCAGTTTCGTTGGACGATCATACTGAAGCCCCAGAAAATCCCAGCTCCGTGTTGTTTGCAGCTCATAGTTTCTACTTGGCTGTACACTCACAACGTCAGGCGACTCTGCATTACCAATTTCCTCATTTCACTTCTCCAGAAACAAAAAAAAAAAACATTTTCTCCTGTTTAATTTGATTCAGAAAACTAGAAGGCAATTCAACCTGCTAATTCTTCTGCTTGCTGTTCCGTGATCATGGCTGCAAAGCCTGAGAATCCATGCTTGTAACTGTACACCAAGGAAGCCACGGCATCTTCCTTCCTGTGGCAGAAGATCATTCAATTGCAATATCAGGATATGAACAAAGTGCAGAAAAGGCCTGTTTGAGGCTCTGAGTTTGGCACCTTCCAAAGAGAGAAGTGAGCAGGTCATGGTGTGAGGTGGTGACATCCTCTGGGGTGTCGTGCTTCCTCTCCCCCATGTACACAATATACAGCTGAAAAATCACCAAGAGCTGTGAACTCCGATCAGTGAAAACTAACAAAGAAAAAAAAAGAAGCAGAATCTCACTTTGGCCTCGGGTGCAGCTGCAGTGGAGAAGATCTGATAGCACTGAAGAGTTATCACGCAGAGGAGAAAGAGAGACCAGTTGTGAGTTTGGGATGCCATTTCACTACTGTCTTTTTGGCTGTAGAACATCAAGAACCTGTTCTTAATCTATAGGCAAATATTCTTTGATGCGCCACCCAAAAATATGTGTAGTTAATTGCTCTATTTCCACTGATTCTTGGTCGTATGCCACAGATAAGTGGTGACTCAAATGAAAGAGATTTGATTAAAAAAAGATTAGGTGTTCGAGTTGGTTACGACCACTTGATTCCTCTGTTAAGGGCTTGGCATTAAGTCAACTGGAACTACATTTCTGTAAGAACTTGATTTGGACGTCGAGATGGACGTCTTTATTGGAAGTAAATTGTCAATGTGGATAGTTATTGCTCGAGAGAAAGCAAACAAATATGTTACTATCTAATTAATGTTATAACTAGAAATAAATAAAAAATCTAATTAATTTTTTTTATTTTACTACTACTTATAATTAGAAATAAATAAAAAAGTCTAATTATTTTTCTATTTTTGATTCCTGATTTCCTTTAGCTATATAATTGATTCCTCTTTTAGCTATGCAATTGATTTCTTATATAAGAAATGTTATCAATAGAGGAAGAAAAATTGAGTAATCGAACTCGATCAATCTTTTCCCCTTCCTCTCTCGCTTGCTTGTTGCATGACCATATCTGAATTGGAGCTCGACCTATGACTCAGATCTCGTACGGGACCATAACACGACCTTTACCAGTTGTATTCTTCTTAACTGAGGTAAAATAATAATGATATTATGCTTTATTTTAATATGAAAAAAGATATTTTAAACAGAAATTTTAATATGAAACTACGTCATCAGTGTGCGTCCTGTGTTTTGGTTGCCTTATGCATAGTAATTCTCTCTCGCATAGAAACTTGACACGGCAACAGCACAAACCGAGTACAGAAACAAACCCACATGTAAAATCGTTCCCTGTCCGGAAGGAGACAGCTAATCTTGGAAACAGGTCCGTCGGTTGGGTTTAGTATTTCACACCGTTGCGTGGTAAGTCATTCCGTTTCCTCACTAGCACACTGACACCGACCTTGTGAAATTGCTTCGCTCTCGCGTCTTCTTGGAAATTTTCCCCCTAATCTCTTGGTTTCTTCCTTCGATCTCTCTTCTTCTCCTAGCGATAATTTCGATGGAGTAGGGATCGGTTGGTGGGTGGGGATTGCGGAGCTTGAGCACAACGCAACTTAATGCTTTTAATTTGCACACATTTCTCGTATGCTTTTTATAGGTATTTTAGTTAGTTTATGATTTTCATAATTCTAAATAAGTAATCATTAATTTTTTAAAAAGTTCATGTTGGCACTTAAGGAAGAAAAAACTAAGGTTTGATGGCCATGTGCCCATAGGCTCATAGAAGGTATTGCCCTTCTGGCTGAATCGAGGATGTCACACTTGCAATGTGGCCTTTTACATGTTATGCACTCGAATTAAAGATAATGATGATGATCCGGAAGTTGACAGGCGGGATGACGATGTCTGGTGATGCGACTAATGAGCTGACGAAGATGACCTGAGAAAGAAACTCCAAGGAACGTTAGAAGGGCGTCGGAAGGGTTTTTGGTGATCCCACTCCGACGCTCAAGTCAGCGAGCCTTCTTCGGAAAGAGGAAAATAATATCTTTGTGAAAAACTATAAAAAAAACTCTCCCCTTTCCAAGGGATCTTAATTATCTTTTATCCTGCTCCCCGACCGTTCTCCTTCTTGAGATCTTAATGATATTTAATTCAGTCGTTATGTTAACATTCCCATAACGGCTAGTGCTCATTAAAGCGTGTAACAGTTTCCCTTTTCTCACCATTTGATATAATGATGGTGTTGGAAGAAAAAAATGGAAGAGGAGTTTCACTCTTGTGGAAGAGGAGATAATAAGAAAAACTAAACAAATCAACTTGTTATCATTCACCAAAAGGTTACATATTTATAGGCTTAGTGGATAAGCACCAACTCCATATACATTGAATCTAGACACTTTTATTTTACCACGAACACTCATCCTTATCAAATTCTATCTCATCTATCGATTATTGCCGACTCATCAAATTCAATCTCTATCCACAAATTTTATTTTATTTCTATCAACAAACTCTATCTCTATCCATAATCAAGTTTATCTTCAACACCCCTCTTAAACTTGATTTTGCAACTCCAAATAGATTTCGCATCTTGATGTAGTCTTCAAATTTGAATGGTTGGATAAATATATTATCAACTTGATCTTGAGACTTTGTGTATTCCACTTGCACTTCTTTTCTTATAATGCATTCTCTGAAGTAGTGATAACGCGTATCGATGTTTTCTTTCTTTTTCCTAGCATCCTTGTCCAAGCCCAATTTAACAAAAATAAGATCGACTTCTTTTTCCGTTGATCGTAGCTACTGCAAGTCCTTCCTCGTAGTCATTTCAAGTTCTAAAGACATCGCTTCAAATTCCCTTTTGCATGCATCCTTCTCCAAGATTGCAGTCTTCAAATCTTTTCTATCTCACCTCTCTGTTTCAAAACTAATTGTAATTTGTCACTAGCATTCCTCAAAACTTCCTCCAATGAACTAACATTCACTGCCAAGGCTGCCTTTTCGGCTTCTAAGGATTGAATGTTAACCTTTTTCTGCTCAAGTTCAGACAAAAGCATCTCGAACTTCTTCAGCACTTATGCTTCTCGTTCCTCCTTCTGGCACTCCATTTTCATATATTCTTCCAAAATCATCTCCTTGTCTTCTTCCTTTTCTTCAGTTGCATTAACAATAACCTCCTTATCCTTACTCTCCTCTGTAATAGACTGGTGCATTTCAACAACTTCTTTGGCTTCCTTGAAGAATTCAACCACATCGTCTTGTACAACAACAAAAAATAAATTTTTAACAAATAGTGTCCTAGATCCAAGCGTCTGATTTGTTTTTTTTTTTTGACTTTGAGGCATCTAGTTTCTCAGTATTAGCCATATTAGCATCCTTCATCTTTACATCCAAATCCTTGTTTGAAGTCTTAAGTGGCTTCTCATCTTCACTTTCCTCATCAGGAGATTCCTTGGATGAATCTGTGCTACTGCTCTCTTTGGGTACTTGAGTTGACTTTTTTGCTTGTTTTTGTTTTGAAGGCTCATCATTTGAACTTTCATCAGAATCTTCATCCTCACCGTCACTTTTCTCAACAATTTTGGCATTGGCATTGCTTATCTTTGATGGCAAAGAATCAATAACTTTTGACGTCTTCAGTTGTGGCTCATACAACCTCTACGGAAGGCATTCAGAGTCACCTATGGATTCATTATGCTTATAGCCACCTCGGCCGGTATAGCCACCACAATGGCCACCACCTGATTCAACATGTTCTATGAACAGATTTCTTTCTCCACACATGTGATTGCTTGCACTAGTGTCGAGATACCGCATTGTATCTTCGCCTCTTTCTTCATCTTTGTATGCTAGCAATAGAAGATCATCTTCTTCTCTTCTTTTTTCCATGTAATTTGCTTTTGCATATACTTCATTCTTGGGCAATCTACATTCTTTAGCATAATGCCCAAATTTTTCACAATTGTAGCACTTAACATGAGATTTATCATACCTCGAGTTTGTGTGCCCTCCACGTCTTCTTATTGATTGTTCTCCTCTTTCATTGTTGTTGTTGGGAACGCATTCTTGTTCACTAACGTGGCCTTGTCCATGTTCACAACCTCTTCCACGTTGGTTGCTATTACTGGAGAAGCTTTTATCATTATTAGTAACTGGCTGAAGAGAAATCTTAAGAAGTTCTTGAGTAATCTCTTCATTTATCTTCTTCTTTTCTTCATGGGCTTGTAGTGAACCCAAGAGCTGCTCTATCGTCATGACTTATAGATCATTTGTCTCTTCGATGATAGTTGTAATACTATCAAATCTTGAATCTAGTGATTGAAGAATTTTCTCAATGATAGTTATTTCATCTAATTTCTCGCCATTTCTCTTTAGTTGATTGGAAATGGTAGAGACTCTAGAAAAATAATCAGACACCAACTCGCATTCTTTCATATGAAGAGCATCAAATTGACTTCTTAATGTTTGAAATCGTACTTTTTTCACCTTTTCTTCTCCTTGATACGAGATTTGGAGTTTTTCCCATGCCTTCTTGGCTGAAGTAGCGCTTGAGATTTTCTCAAAACCATCCTCATCTAAAGTTTGATAAATGAGGAAGAGAGTCTTCTAGTCTCTCTTTTTTAAATCTCTCAGACTATCTTTTGAGTTTGAGATAGCGTTGAGTCATCAATTGGCTCATCGTAGCCTTTCTCTATAACCTCCCGAACATCATGGGCTCCAAGAAGCGCCTTCATCTTGATACACCAGTTATCAAAATTACTCATCTTGAGTACTGGAACTTGGAAGGGAATCATACCTCCATTAGTCATAGCTCTGATACCACTTTGTTGAAAGAAAAAAAATAGAAGAGGAGTTTCACTCTTGCGGAAGAGGAGAGAATAAGAAAAACAACTCAACTTGTTTTCATTCATCAAAAGGTTATATATTTATAGGCTTAGTGGATAAGCACCAACTCCATATATGAATCTAGATACTTTTATTTTACCACGAACACTCAACCTTATCAAATTCTATCTCATCTATCCATTATTGCCAACTCATCAAATTCAATCTCTATCCATTAATTTTATTTTATTTCTATCAACAAACTCTATCTCTATCCATAATCAAGTTTATCTCCCACAGATGGCGCCCCCAAAATATTAAATGCTCCCCCTAATGGATAATCTTCATACGCGGTGCTTAATGGAGTTTGCTTTGACTGAAGGGAAGCTAACCCTATCTATCGAAAACTATCCAGGCCTCCTCGACTGGGAAGGCACTCCCGACCAGGGAACACCTACTGCGACAATTATATCAAA
Source organism: Boesenbergia rotunda (assembly GCA_024364735.1). Lineage (NCBI taxonomy): Eukaryota > Viridiplantae > Streptophyta > Magnoliopsida > Zingiberales > Zingiberaceae > Boesenbergia > Boesenbergia rotunda. Next base: position 488,408 of record JAGFNQ010007444.1, read on the forward strand.
GGTATTCGCCCTTTACGACTAGCTCTTAATCAAAATCCCGGTCGGGACCATGGTTCCCAGCCGAGTTCCCGACCGGGACCAGCGTCAGGTTTCTGATTGGGACCAGCGTTAGGTTCCCGACTGGGATGCCATTTGGCTATATGGGCCGATCCACACAGACATCCTCATAACACTTGTTGGCCCACGTGGCAGCACCCGATTAACCTCCCAATCAGATGATAACCAATTTAAGTATCAAAATGTAATTCTTTTAATCATTTATTTCCTTGGGAATATGTATAGGTAAAGAAGACTAAGTACAATCAGACAATAAAACTAAGAATGAAGGAATCAATCTGATAGATTGAATTCAGTTGAAAAACACTCTGATTGACATGGTTGAATCAACCATGTCATGGATCAGTAACTTGGTTAGAATTTAGATAACTTGTCACCCATGTCAATTTAGTTCACTTTTCTAAAGACATTTACTATTTTTTCACATTATTATTTCCCCCATATTACATATAATTAGCATGTTTACTAGACATGTGGTTTGACTAGTAGCCTAGCAACTTGGAGCTCAATTTATCATTTTCTTGTCCAAGTCTAGAATATGCTATCAAAATGCTTTTATCACTTGGTCATTGAATTCTTCTGATATTCTGTACTCCTTAATTTCGAAGGACAAGCTGGTGCTTATGATTTTGTATCTGGTTCATGTTTATGTTCATTGGCTTTCCATTGATAATTTTCTGTGAATGTATTTAAACAATCCAATTCATTTGGCAGGAGAAGTGATAGCGTTCAGAGATTTAACACTAGCAAAGTAGGACTTGCAGTGGGTGCTGCATTATTCATATGGTTTTGCTCACTTGCAATGATTGGCATCTTCAATCTTTTTAAGTATGGATTTGGCGTGCTGAAAGCATTTAACCCAGTTTATATTTACTATTTTTTTGAGAGAAATCCAAGTCAAGCATGGATGTCCTTGGGATGCTGTCTTCTTTGTGCAACAGGTAAGAAACATGCTCTTTTTTTTATCTATCTAAAGAAAAAAAAAGAGGTCTGTGTTCTTTATTTGACTACTGATCACTAATTATACCTTGTAGTCACCATTTCCTTCCTGATAAGCACTTACATCTCTATGCCAATCAATATGACCACACAATATAGGATTTTGGGAGTGTGCTACATGTCTGAATTATTTTTTTTAAGTGCAGCCTTATATTATTCTCATGCTTGGTAACTTTTAGGTTCTTACTGCAACAAAACTAACTAGGTTCTTTTTTGCAGCTACAATATCCTGGAATTTTAAGTAATTTTTTATCATCTCAGCAGAGAAGCATTATGCCTATAATCCAATATTCTTATCATATATTAATATGTTATTCCGTATAAGTACTGCAAGTGTACCTTTTGATTTCTTGACACCATCAGTTTTTCCTATCATTGTTCAATGTTTATTTTATACTTAGCTGACCCTGATGCCCATGATATTAATTTAGTGGTAGATGTTCGAAAATAAGTAGAAATGTTAATGGAGTTTCAATCTTTCATGCATCACATCATTCAAGGATAGTTAGCAAGCAACAATTTGTTTTTGAAATGACAGTTCATTGTGGGTGACAATCAATGATCAAAATGGTAATGTAGAAGTTTATATATGCATATTTTCTTGGACGTAGGTTGACCTGTACCATTTAAAGGCTGAAGAATCACTACATGAACTGTTAGAATATGAATGAAACGAACAATTGATGTGGCATTCAACAGGTATAGAACCCATCCTGAAATTGGAACTTTCTAAGTTTCTACTGTCAAGATGGTGTTTTTAGTTGATAACTTTTTAGTTCCAAATTTTCTAAGTACTCATAATGTAATCATATAAATATCAGGTTAAGTAATTAATATAGTAATATGATTTGGTTTTTCTGATACCCTAGTTCAGTGGGTATCTAAATCAAGATTATGTAAAAGAAAAACTGAAATCTCAGACTTGTTCCTCATCTCACTCTGTTGTGCATCATATTCTACATATACCTCTCCTTAAACTTAAAGATTAATCTGATTTATATGATACTTGCACTACAAGGTCTGAGACAATGTTTGTTGATCTTTGCTACTTCTATGTTAGATCTGTTCAGGTATTTTATTAGCTACTGAGCTCCCCTTTTCTGTGCCTCCCAATTCTTCCATTATTTACATTTTAGTATGCTCTGATTACATTAGCTGCCTGTTGCAGCTCACTTTCGTCACTATTGTTCTACCGTGCCTTCTATTGGGATACCTTGGTCAGGCTGCATTTCTTATGGAAAACATTACTGAAACTCAGCAGGTTCTTTTCATACATTCCAAGTAAGTTAGATCAATTTATTTGTGTTATTATATTCTTTAATATCACATGATTTTTTATCAGTGTTCCAATTGTTCTAACGTATAAAGAATCAAAATATCCATTTCCTTTCCAGCTGCAAGGATCCTTTTTATGTAATTGTTAATTGTTCCTTGATTTTCAGAAAATGACTCTACTATATTTAATGGCAGGTGTAGGCTTCTGGCCAGTCTTCTTGAGAGCTACCATAGCTGCACTAATTGCCAGTCAAGCAATGATAAAGGCAATTTTTTCATCCATAAAGCAATCTATATCTCTTGGTTGTTTTCCTCGATTTAAAGTCATTCACACATCTCTGAAGTTCATGGGCCAGATATACATTCCAGTGATTAACTGGCTTTTGCTGTTTTTCTGTGTGGCGTTTGTTGCTACCTTTGGTAGCATATTTGAGATTGGCAATGCATATGGTGCTTATTCCTTTCTCTTTCTTTTTGTTTACATTGAACACACTATTTTTCTTACCTTTATGTTCTTTTCTTTCTTTATTTATTTCAATAATACTCAACATAAAATCTGTTGGGAATCTATCTTTTGTACAATATTGAAAAGGTAATGGATGGCATAAGTGCAAGGAGACTGGAGATTGTTCTCATCTGTTTAAATATAATGGATGGCCTACCTGTAGTTGTTCAATTGCCCCCATTCATTTTATGGACTATTTATCTGCTGAGAAAAATAGTTTTGACAAATAAGATTGTGGAGGGACAGTTGGAAGTGTAGGACATTTGGCAAAAAGGACCGAGAGAAGTTGCTTCAGTTTGTATAGGATGTCTGCTTAGACAGAGGATTGAAACTAGGTTAGGGCAATGTTCAAGATGAAAATTATTTTTACCAGTTACCATAATGCTTGATATAAAGATTATCCTAGACTCACATTTTTCAGGTAGAGTCTAGGAAGACTTTCATCTTTTTCCTTCTGCTCAAATAGTGGAAATGTGATATTGAGATATAATTCAGGATGTTTGCTGCTGGCTGGGTTGAATTTTGTGAAAACTCTTTTCTAACTTCAAAAACTTGACCTAAGACTGAGTATCTTTGTCATGATCTTTTTGAACTTGAGACCCAAGCAAAGCTTATGGATACATGTCCCAACTGGGTCATTTTGGGCTCTATTAAGTTGTATGAAAATTAATGATTTCAATTTGTGCTCTTAAAAACTGTATTTACATTTTTCTATGATTACTTGGTTTTCATTTTTCCAAGTAGCTTGGAGTTATTTGTTCAGATATTTAATTACTGTTACTTTGTGTTTGGAACTGAGTTGCCAGGTTTGCTGTTTAATTCACTTAGTGAATGGTAAACTTTAGGGTTGTCTTAAGGCTAAATGTTGCACTCTAATCTGTAAGTCATTTTTTATTAATTTGCTCACAGAATAGGCAAATCATTGTTGTTGAACAATCAGTGGTTAAGTTAATTAATGCATTATAATATTTAAGTTTATTTTTCTTCTTTATAATATAATGTCATTTCTGAAAGGTTGTCTAGCAAGTTGTTGGTACAGAAGGCTTAATGAATATAATGTTTGACATAGACAGATAAGGAAGACTCTATATGCAAAAGTGGATTGGCATCTTATCATCATCATCAATCAATGAAATCCCAACTATTTTGGATTAGCTAGGCGGGACATTATTCTTCTAAGGAATTCTATGTAAGGCTATTTCACTAGTACTATTTGACATCACTTTGATAGATTTAAAATCATATTTGTCTCTGAGGCTATACTCATTCTTCATGATTAGGAAGTTATAAAAAGTATTTAGATGAGCATTATGGGAAGAACATGTCATTAATGGAAAAATTATAGAAATGTCTTATTTGTATAGGCTTTTGTTAGTTCATATTGAGGAAACCCAAAGAAAGTTTGTTAATGATGATGAATAGAAACCTTATAAGACTTATGACAATTCATTTATTAGTCTGAAGAGTGTTGAGTTTGGTATATAGATTCATGTGTTGGCGACATAGTTCTCCATTTCCTTTTTACTGCAGTGAACTTGTAGTCTTGATGAAGGGGAGCATTGGCGCAATGGTAAAGTTGCCGCCTTGTGACTTAAAAGGTCACGGTTCGAGTCCTGGAAATAACCTTTTACAAAGTAAGATTAGACTGCGTACAATAGACCCTTCCTTGGGATCCCGCAGGAGCTTTGTGCACCAGGTTGCCTTTTGAACTTATAGTCTTTATCTCATCCTTGCTGCCATAGCTACCTACCTGACTGCCATAGCCCCCTATTATATCATTGTTTAAGAGGCTGATAGTGTATGCCATAATGGTAAATTTGCAAGGTAATCTAAGCCAATTCTTTTACCACCATAGAGGAAGGGCCTTAGATTGGTTATGGATCGATCTTTATTTGATCACACATTCACTCTAGATAAACTCATAAATTTATTAGAATCCACAGCCCTTTCTCACAGACTGAGTCTTGTTTCACAGGCTTGTAATTTAGATTGAAAAGAAAAATAGTAAATCGGATATTTGAGAAGTCTATGTTTATCCTTTTTGTTAAACATTTTGATCTTAATGATCTCCAAGCGATCTACTTGATTTAAATCATTCTTCTTCTTCTTCTTTTCTTTTCAATCAATCAACTTATGTCTTTCAACTTTCAATCCTATTTATATGCTTCACGATTTTATATACGGTTATTCTGCAGGCATTGCTGAGCTAGGTGTGATGATTATGACCACAATTCTAGAAACTATCATCATGCTTCTTATATGGCAGATACATATTGCATTTGTGCTGTTTCTTTACTTTCTTTATGGGATTAGAGTTGGTTTTATTTTCTTCGATTTTGGGCAGTGTGGCAGATGAAGGTTTTCGCAGCATTTTTGTTTATGATAATGTATATCTGGAACTACGTACGGTAGAAAGCTTAAGTAGGAGACTGAAGGGAAACAAAAGTTTTCACTGGATTTGATGATGGAACTGGGTTGCAACTGTGGCGCTATTAGAGCCCCTGGTATTGGCTTGGTTTACAATGAGATCGTCAAAGGAATTCCTGCAATCTTTGGTCATTAGTAAGTGATCCCGCCCTATCTTTGTCACCGTACGGACAGCCCGCGTGGCAAACAGCCTGGCCAACTTCTGGGTCCATGTCATTGTACGGATAGCCGGCCTGATAAACACCCTAGCCGGTCTTAGATTTCCTGCCGGCCGGTCGGACTCAAGCACCCGGGCAGAATAAATGCCAGAGCTCAGCCGGCCAGTCAATCCCGGTCTGCCATCATAAGGTTATTATGCCTCGCTTATCCGGGTACTTCCGCCCGGTCTCTACATCCCCTCGCCCGGGTATTGCCGCCCGGCCATATAAAGGCCCCACGCCTAATCATCCGGGTGAATCCGCCCGGTAATCCTTCAGGTCCATACCGGACATCCAGCGGGCATCCCCGCTGTCGCTCACTCGGGCACTCCCCCGAAACCACCCTAGGATAACGACAAAACATCCGCACCAGCTGCAGTTAACAGGCTGTCACCACTCGTGTGACCTGACGCTCCCTGGCACGCCGCCCTGTCGGGCCGTTGGTGACAGGTGGCGCCGGTCGGGGATGTACAAGAACCTGTCTCTGTCCTCACATAGGACAAACAGTATAAGACAAGGAATGCTGGCTACAAGTCGACACAATCACAGAATATTCCCTGACTCCGTCAGAGAATCCTGACACCCGGCAGACAGTCAGGGAATATCCCTCGACCAGGTCAGAGAATCCTGACACAGGTCAGACTTGGTCCTTTCCCCCGGCTATATAAGCCCCTCCCCTCCTCATTATCAGGTACGCGCGCGAAGCTTCTCATCTACAGTGCTCCTCTATTTTGCTTGTTCACCGGAGTACTGACTTGACCGTCGGAGGGCCTTGCCGGGACGCTTCCCGGCTAGGTTGCTAACGGTCCTTTCCCTCAGCAGGTTCAGGTCATTCGGCCGAAGTTCTCCTCGACGACAGGATCCCCTCGGAGGAACTTCACTCGGAGATCTCCCCTGCATCCGCAATATTGACAGTTCGGCCAAACAGTCCCCGCCGGTAGAGATCCTTCTTCCTCCATTCGGAAGTTCCACTCGGCGGTTTCCTCATCCATCTGGCCAAAGGTGTACCAGGCAGAATCCGCTTCCGTCCGATCGGAAGGCACCCCCGTTAGCTGCGTCGTTCTGAGCGAAGGCAGCCCGTCAGCGCACACGTCATCCATCCCTACACCGTCATCCGGTTGCGGCCCCACCCCGCTCGGCGACAGGATCAAATTTGGCGCTAGAAGGAGGGCCTTCCGCCTGATCGAGAGCGGAGGATGGAAAACCCTAATCCTTTGACGGTTACACTCACGCCCGAAGAATATGAAATGCTGATGGCTGCTCGGACACAGAAAGCGCAACAATCTCACCCGCTAATTGGCAGTCAAGGAGCCCGACTCCCCGGGCATTCTACGAGGGGAAACTCGGAAGGTATGGCTGCTCAGCCCGACCCCTTCGTTCCTACATTTCCCCGAGCACTTTTCCGGAACGCGGTCCACTCGGCCCCAACCGAAGTTTCAGCAACCAGCCTGGCGCCTCAGACGCGGCCGGACAAAGGGAAAGGTTTAGCCGACCCCGCTTCGGCTTACCCGGCTCATAGCCCATTCTCTCCCCAAATTCTTGAAGATCCTGTTCCTAAGCATCTGCGGTTCTTCACTATGCCTGAGTACTCGGGGGCCAGTGACCCCGAAGAGCATGTTATGAAATTCGAAAGCGCCGCCCTGTTGCATCAATACCCGGAGGGCGTCAAATGCCGCGCTTTCCTGACAACCCTCTCTGGGCAGGCTCAGCGGTGGTTCGACGGACTCCCGGGAGGATCAGTCGGGAGTTTCGCAGAAGTGAAGCGGCTGTTTCTGCAGCATTTCGCAAGCAGCCGAAGGCACCATAAGACCAGCCTCAATTTGTTTGCTCTGAGGCAAGGTCCGAAAGAATCACTCCGGGACTATATCCGGAGGTTCAACGGAATAGCTATAGAGGTGCCCAATACAACGCCAGAAGTATTGGTCACCGCATTCTCGCAAGGGCTCCAGGAGGGAGATTTCTTCCGATCCCTGATCAGGAAGCCACCGAAGGACTTCGACAGCCTGCTCGGGAAGGCTGTCAAGTATATCAATGTAGAGGAGGCGCAAGCCGCCCGAAGGAAGGAAGTTGCGGTTAACCCACAGCCCGCACCTCAACATCACAGATCACCAGGGGGACCGATTCGCAGTCCCCGACCGGCCGATCGCCCGGGAATGAGACCCCAACAAGTGCAAGTAGCACAAGGGAATTGGCCCAACAGATGGGCACCGTATTGTGCGTTTCACCAATGCAACACGCACAACACTGAAGACTGCCGAGCAGGCGCTAGAGCAAGGACCCCACGCGGCAGGGGTCAAGGAAGACAAACCCCACAGGGGCGCGGGCGTGGTTATGGAGCCACAGCCCAAGGACAAGGGCGAGATACCCCCGCCGCCCGGCAATTATTTCCTCAGCCCGAGCAGGAAGAGGCGGGGGAGATTGACGAAGATCAGGCGAATCACCAGAACGCCGTCCGCGGAGGCGTCAATGTGATTTCCGGTGGGCCTACCGGAGGAGACTCCAATCGGGCCCGGAAGACACAGGTGCGCCGGCTGGAAATTCACCAAGTCGGGGTCAGCACCTCTCAAGCTCAAGGGCCCCAAATCAGCTGGGGGCCGCAGGATTTGCAAGGATTGGAGGTGCCACACGACGACCCGTTGGTCATTTCGGCTGTCATCGCCAATTACGAAGTCCACCGCACCATTGTGGACACCGGCAGCTCGGTAAACATTTTATATAAGCGAGCTTTCGATCAGCTACAGATTGAAATGTCGCAGCTGGAGTTGGTGGCTACGCCCCTGTTCGGATTCACGGGGAACGAAGTGCAGCCGATCGGACAAATACGACTGGCCGTCTCACTTGGAGAGGAGCCACTCAAGAGGACCCGTTTGACCACATTTCTGATTGTGGATGCGCCGGCTGCCTACAACGCCATACTCGGTCGACCGGCACTCAATGAATTTAAAGCGGTAGTTTCCACCTACTACCTCAAGGTGAAGTTTCCGGTCGGCGACAGGGTCGGCGAGGTGAGAGGCAATCAGATCGTGGCCCGGCGTTGCTATGCTGATGACGTCCGATCAGGCGGTCAGAAGGCCAGGCGGGCAGATAGCGGCTGCAACGTGGTGGAGGCATCCCCTTGGGCGGAACTGCAGGAGGACAAGGAAGAGGTACAACTTCTGCCCGATCGGGGTGAGTCCAAAGTACAAATTGCTGCAGGACTTCCCGAGGAGCTGAAACAATCGCTGATCGAAGCCCTCGTCCGAAATCAGGATGTGTTCGCCTGGTCGCCGAAAGATTTGAAGGGGGTCCGACCAGAAGTTGCGGAACATCAGCTCCATATTTACCCGAATGCGCGGCCAGTAAAGCAAAGGAAAAGAGATCGCAGCGCCGCGCAGAACCAAGTCATCCGGGCGGAAGTCGAAAGACTATTGGAGGCCGGACACATCCGGGAGGTCCAGTTCCCGGCCTGGTTAGCCAATGTGGTGCTGGTAGCCAAACCCAACGACAAGTGGCGAGTATGCATTGATTTCCGAGATCTCAATCGTGCATGCCCAAAAGACTGCTACCCACTTCCCCGGATAGATCAAATGGTGGACTCAACGGCAGGCAGCGAGTTCATATCAATGCTGGATGCGTACCAGGGATACCACCAAGTCCCGCTGGCGGTGGCTGACCAGGAGAAGGTTAGCTTTGTCACGGCTGACGGCACCTACTGCTACACCGTCATGCCGTTCGGCCTCAAGAATGCTGGTGCCACCTACCAAAGGATGATGAACAAGGTGTTCAGGTCACAAATTGGGCGTAACGTCGAAGTATACGTCGACGATATTCTTATCAAGACTGCCCGGGCGGAAGAGCTAATCCCCGATATTGAAGAGACCTGCCAAACTCTGCGGCGGTTTGGCCTGAAGCTTAACCCGGCCAAATGTCTATTCGGGGCACGGAGTGGGAAGTTCCTCGGCTACATTGTCACTGAGCGAGGAATAGAAGCTAATCCGGGCAAAGTGAAAGCCATTCTAGAGATGCCGGCCCCACGCAATCTAAGGGAAGCTCAGCGGTTGACCGGGCGGATAACCGCCCTCTCCAGATTCATTTCCCGATCAGCCGAACGGGGACTACCATTCTTCAAGACACTACGCCGGGCCACCAAGTTTCAGTGGGACGCAGAGTGTGACAAGGCCTTTGAAGAGCTGAAATCTTACTTGTCAGAATTACCAACACTTGCCCGACCAGACCCTGAGGAGAATTTATATGTATACTTGGCGACCTCCGCTGACTCGGGCAGCATGGTGTTGGTCCGGCAGGAAAAAACTGAACAAAGGCCGGTGTATTTCTTTGCCCACTTATTTAAAGGAGCCGAGTGTCGGTATTCGACACTCGAAAAATTGGGATACATACTGTTCCTAGCTGCCCGGCGACTCAGGCCCTATTTCTTATCACATCCCATTACTGTATTGACTAACAGTAACCTGGGTCGTGTGCTCACCAACCCAGACGCATCAGGGCGACTTGTCAAGTGGACAACTGAGCTGAGCGAGTATGACATACAATATCAACCTCGGCCGGCTATCAAAGCGCAAGCCCTAGCAGATTTTCTGACGAATTGCATTCCGATGAGGCCGAAGGCGTATGGAAGATATACGTCGATGGTGCATCCTCTCGGCTTGGCAGCGGAATCGGCGTTCTCTTGATTTCGCCCGAAGAGGAACGGCTACACCTGTCCGTGCGATTAGAGCACAAGGCGACGAACAATGAAGCTGAATATGAATCACTTATAGCCGGTCTGCAAGCCGCCCGGCATGTCGGCGCCACCCGGGTATGGCTATACTCAGATTCGCAACTTGCTATACAGCAACTAGCCGGCAATTTCGAAGTCAATAGCAATCGACTACAAGAGTACATTGACGCTTTTGAACAACTGAAGACGGGTTTCAAGGAGGTACTCTTGCAGAAGATCCCCCGGGAAAGCAACTTGAAGGCGGACGAGCTAGCCAAACTAGCTAGCGCAGTCGGATCATGGGTGGTACCAAGGCCGGCCAGCCATGCTTTGTTCGTCATGCAAATCGAACAGCAAGCCGAGAGCGAATTGGAGACCGATTGGAGATCCCCATTGATTGCATTCTTGACCCGGGGAGAAGTACCATCCGATCGGGAGGAGGCTCGGCTGTTCAGAAAGAGAGCCGCACAATACACTATGGTTGGAGATGTCCTCTATAAACGGGCTCACGCCCGGCCGTTGCTTAAATGCCTTGGCAGTGAAGACGCAGATTATGTGCTTCGAGAGATCCATATGGGGGTCTGCAGTAACCATTCCGGAGGCAGTGCCACCGCCCGTAAGGCTCTGTTGGCCGGGTACTATTGGCCAACCTTGCGGAAGGACGCTGACCGGCTGGCCGCAACATGCATCTCATGTCAAAAACACCAATGCCTACCGCACAGGCCGACCGAGTTAATGAAGACATCCACGGTGTCTTGCCCGTTTGACCAATGGGGCATGGATATCGTAGGTCCCTTTCCGATCGCCCCCGCCCAGAAGAGGTATTTGCTAGTCGCTGTGGATTACTTCTCTAAGTGGGTGGAAGCAGAGGCGTTGGCCCGGATCACCGAGCAGACGGTGATTAAGTTCTTGTTACAGAACATTTTATGCAGATATGGGATCCCCCACAAATTGGTTTCTGACAATGGTCGGCAGTTCCAAGGAAAGAAAATCAGGGAATTCTGCTCAGGATACGGAATTCAGCAGGCCTTTACATCGGTGGCGTATCCACAGAGCAACGGCCAGGCAGAAGTTGCCAACCGGGAAATCTTGAGAGGACTCAAAATAAAGCTGGATCATGCAGGAACCAACTGGGTAGAGCAATTGCCCGGGGTCCTTTGGGCAAACAGAACCTCACCCAGAGAGGCAACCGGGCAAACGCCATTCCATCTCGTCTATGGCAGTGAAGCGGTGGTGCCGGTCGAGGTCGGTTGTGAATCTGACCGGCGGATAAACTATGACGAGGGGAATGATGAAAGAAGGCGCTTGGAGCTGGACCTCATAGAAGAAGCCCGGGACAATGCAGCCGCCCGGATGTTCGCGTACCGTCAGCGTATGAAACAAAGGTACGACCAGAAGGTGCTACCGCGCTCGTTTCGACCTGGGGACCTAGTCTGGAAACGCATAAAGCCGGTCGGCGACGTTAACAAATTACACCCACAGTGGGGCGGACCCTTCAAGGTAGTGCAGAAATTACATTCGGGCGCTTACTACCTCGAGGATGAACATGGAAAAAGGCTTGACCGACCATGGAGTGCCCTACACTTGCAACTATACCGAGAGCCCTAGAGAGATTCAACCTTGTAAAACGTAGCGTTCTAATTATAACGAAAGGCTCACCCGACCGCAAATTCCCGGTCGGCATGTAAGGCAAGCCATACCTGGACGGGTCGCAGATAACGCGTTATACCCTCCAGAAGCCTGAGTCGGCGACTGACTCTACGCGTCAGCCCACTCGGAAGCCTGGACAGGCTCCCGGTCGGAAGCGTGGCGGCCCACGTGGAAGATCGGTCCATCCGGAAGCCTAAAGGCGGTTCCCGACCGGAAGCGTGGCGACCCACGCAGAAGGCCGGTCCCCTTTGGAAGCCTGAGTCGGCGACTGACTCTACGAGTCAGCCCACTCGGAAGCCTGGATTGGCTCCCGGTCGGAAGCGTGGCGGCCCACGTGGAAGATCGGTCCATCCGGAAGCCTAAAGGCGGTTCCCGACCGGAAGCGTGGCGACCCACGCAGAAGGCCGGTCCCCTTTGGAAGCCTGAGTCGGCGACTGACTCTACGAGTCAGCCCACTGGAAGCCTGGATTGGCTCCCGGTCGGAAGCGTGGCGGCCCACGTGGAAGATCGGTCCATCCGGAAGCCTAAAGGCGGTTCCCGACCGGAAGCGTGGCGACCCACGCAGAAGGCCGGTCCCCTTTGGAAGCCTGAGTCGGCGACTGACTCTACGAGTCAGCCCACTCGGAAGCCTGGATTGGCTCCCGGTCGGAAGCGTGGCGGCCCACGTGGAAGATCGGTCCATCCGGAAGCCTAAAGGCGGTTCCCGACCGGAAGCGTGGCGACCCACGCAGAAGGCCGGTCCCCTTTGGAAGCCTGAGTCGGCGACTGACTCTACGAGTCAGCCCACTCGGAAGCCTGGATTGGCTCCCGGTCGGAAGCGTGGCGGCCCACGTGGAAGATCGGTCCATCCGGAAGCCTAAAGGCGGTTCCCGACCGGAAGCGTGGCGACCCACGCAGAAGGCCGGTCCCCTTTGGAAGCCTGAGTCGGCGACTGACTCTACGAGTCAGCCCACTCGGAAGCCTGGATTGGCTCCCGGTCGGAAGCGTGGCGGCCCACGTGGAAGATCGGTCCATCCGGAAGCCTAAAGGCGGTTCCGACCGGAAGCGTGGCGACCCACGCAGAAGGCCGGTCCCCTTTGGAAGCCTGAGTCGGCGACTGACTCTACGAGTCAGCCCACTCGGAAGCCTGGATTGGCTCCCGGTCGGAAGCGTGGCGGCCCACGTGGAAGATCGGTCCATCCGGAAGCCTAAAGGCGGTTCCCGACCGGAAGCGTGGCGACCCACGCAGAAGGCCGGTCCCCTTTGGAAGCCTGAGTCGGCGACTGACTCTACGAGTCAGCCCACTTGGAAGCCTGGATTGGCTCCCGGTCGGAAGCGTGGCGGCCCACGTGGAAGATCGGTCCATCCGGAAGCCTAAAGGCGGTTCCCGACCGGAAGCGTGGCGACCCACGCAGAAGGCCGGTCCCCTTTGGAAGCCTGAGTCGGCGACTGACTCTACGAGTCAGCCCACTCGGAAGCCTGGATTGGCTCCCGGTCGGAAGCGTGGCGGCCCACGTGGAAGATCGGTCCATCCGGAAGCCTAAAGGCGGTTCCCGACCGGAAGCGTGGCGACCCACGCAGAAGGCCGGTCCCCTTTGGAAGCCTGAGTCGGCGACTGACTCTACGAGTCAGCCCACTCGGAAGCCTGGATTGGCTCCCGGTCGGAAGCGTGGCGGCCCACGTGGAAGATCGGTCCATCCGGAAGCCTAAAGGCGGTTCCCGACCGGAAGCGTGGCGACCCACGCAGAAGGCCGGTCCCCTTTGGAAGCCTGAGTCGGCGACTGACTCTACGAGTCAGCCCACTCGGAAGCCTGGATTGGCTCCCGGTCGGAAGCGTGGTAGCCCACGTGGAAGATTGGTCCATCCAGAGGCTTGAGAAGCCTAACATATTTATAGACTGGTTTGGTTCCCCGACCGGGCGTGTGGCGGGCCACACCCCTTATTCGGACCAGCCAGCCGTCTACCTTACACTTAGCCGTTTTCCTAACTTGGCTCAGTTCCCCGACCGGGCGTGTGGCGACCCACACCCTTCAGTAGGACCAACCAGCCGACTATGTACTTAAACATTTCCTAAGGCATCGAGCCCCCTAAAGTATAGGGCCTATTCCCGAGTCAAGGGTGTTGGTCGAGAACACCTAAAACCGATCAGCTACATCTACTGAATCATTGTGTAAAATAACACGTTAAAGGATAAGGCTTTTGCATTGATGGTTACTCGGCAGCATTACCAAAAAGGAGCCCCAACCGGCGGCTAAGGATTACACGATTCAAACTAGGTAAAAGGCTGGAAGAAGTCCTTGGGGAGTAGCTCCTTGACCCGGGACACTATTACAGCGTTGGCAGGAATGTCAGCAGGCAGATAGCCGCCCTCTTGGAGCTGCAGAATAGCGCTGTTAATGCCCATCTGGAACATGCTCGACGTCCGCTTGCCCAGCTTATCGCAGAACTCTTTGGAGTTAATGTAGGCCAGGCGGTGTGCGTCCATCCGGGCGGGTTCGCCTTCTTGGTGCAGCTTCAGGCTTTCAATTTCCGCCCGGAGGCTGGCTAACTCCTTGTCCTTATCTTCCAGGGCAACCGCTTGAGAAGCCAGTAGTCCTTCAGATAAGCGAAGCTCGTCTTCTCGGGAGTCTAAAGCCTTCTCCTTGGCCTGTAAGTCTGACTCCCGAGTTGCCAGCTCCTGCTCTTTATCATTCAAGGTCTCCCGGAGCTCCTCAGAAGCCTTCACCAGTTTCTCTAGCTCCGCCTCATGGTTTGGACTTCGGTAGTTTCTTGGCGAGGTCCGATCGGGTGCGGCGCTGCTTATCCAGAGCCTTCTTCCTCTCTTGCTCAAGGGTCTCGTGTAAGGAGGAAGACCTGGCAAACGCCCGCTCGGCTGCCTCAGCTCGGGTGACTTCATTCGTCAGTCGCGCCTCGGTGGAACGGAGTTTCTCCTTAAGCTCCAGTATTCCGAGCGGAGAATAGCGGTTCCCTCCTCCCCGACCGGCAGGTTCGCATGCGCTGACGGAGCTCCGATTCCTCGAGCCGCCGCTCGGCCATTCGGCGTGCCCCTGGTGTTGATAACCAAGGTATGGGCGACGCTCGAGCAGGGGCCCAAAACTACAATAAGAATGTTAGGAAAAAAGCAAGTTAGCTAAGCACTAAGCATCAGACTTACATGCGTAGCATCCTGCATAAATTGGTCGGCCAGGCGGATCGGGGGTCTGGAAGTCCCTTCCTTCATACCATGCTCCCAGCATTCTGCCAATTCCCCATAAAGGGTAAGTCGCTGATGGACTCCCGAGCGGCCGCGGGGTCGAGGGAGGGGAGATATACGCCTAGCAAGGCGGTTGGGAAGATTTCCCCCCGAGCGCGACGAGCCCGGCGCGTCTGGGTCGGCTAGCGCTAGCCGGGCTGGCAGCGGCTTCTGCGGCTGAGGCGAGAGCCCGAGCAGGATTCCTCGGGCGCTTCCGCAAGGGTTCCGGGATCCGGGGAATCGGAAGAGGATGGTTCACCTCCGTCGGCTCCTCAATGCGGATAGAAGCGCTAGCCTTCCGCTTGGAAGGCTGGGACTTCTCCATGGAAAACCGAACCTTCTTCTTGCCGGCGGATTTGCAGGGGCAGGAGGTTTCGAGGAGCCGACCGGCTCCCTAGAACCAGTCGGCGCTGGTTGGGCAGAAGGAGCCTGAGGAGCTGGCTCCGCGCTCTCAGGAATCGTATGTTGGTCGGGCGGACCGGCCTGGCGCAGACGAAGCTGTTCGGCCGCCCGGTGTTGATTTCTGCGTCCGCCAGACCCATGGCCTCATCAAGGGACGCTTCCCACATCATCTTGGCTGCAAAATCAAGAGATTTTGAGTTAGGGAAAAAGGAGTACGAAGAAAAAATAACTTACAGAAGGCGTAGGGCAGGGCAGCAGGCACTCGGCTTAGCCCAAATATGTACAGAACGGCGTCGGTGAGAAGTTTCATGCCGTCGAAGTGACGCCACCGATTAGAGAAGCGGCCATTATAACAAGGGGTCGGTTTTAAAGTTTCTTAAGGGAGCTATGGGGGCATATCTTCGACCCATCCGATCGGGAACCCAGGGCTGGTCGGAGGGCCTATGAAAAAAAATGGGTCTTCCATCCCTTATTCGAGAGGAATATTCTCCACTATGGATAGTTTGGCCCGGGCTTGGAGAAAGAAATTCCCGGCCTCCTGTTTCTTAGGATAATAAAAGAAATACAATACCTCCGGTCGGAGGGGACTTGTAAAGGGTAAAGAGGACTATTAGGTTACACAATATACGAATGGCGTTGGGAGAAAGCTGGAAGATAGGAACATGGAAGAAGTTACAGAAGTCTACAATAAAGGGATGAAGGGGGTAGCGAAGGCCAGACATATATTGGTCCCGGAAAAACCAAAGAAACCAGCCGGGGGCTTTGTGGTCGGTCATCCTTTGTCGGAACGGCAATGCGGTAGTTCGCGGGGATGTCGTAGGCTAGTCGGAGGTCGGAGATGGTCTCGTCGTGAAGGGAGATTCGACAGAAGTGTACCACGCAGGGACAGCCATGGAGCGGAAAGGAAAGAAAGAAAAGGGAGAATCTGACCGTAGTTGGTGGCGGAAAGGAATAACCGGCGGGAAGGGCGAGGACAGCGGCGACACGCGACAACGGCGGCGAGGAGCGAGAAGCACCGAGTTAGAGAAGAGAACAGTGGAAGCAAATAAGGGTTTCGACGGATGCGGAGGCCTATTTATAGCTAGGCCGAAGGAAGGGAGACCGTCCGATGGCGATCCACGTGTACAAAGATCGCCTCATCCATGCCATTGTGGCTTCCCACGATCAGCCTCGAAAAAGCGCGCTGACGTCGCCTGCAGCGGCGACAGGGCGCGTCGTCGTGCCGGCCAATCGGGAGCTGCCGCGTGGCGGAAAGAACTGCGCGCGTTAATGGCCATTAAAAGCTCATAATCATGGGGATAAATCGCATCTCGGTCGGCCAGCCAGCGGTTGCCACGTGGCCCGGTTCATTAAAGCGGAGGTGATGCCGTTATGGCGTCGGTCGCATCGGGCATGTCACATCACCTCATTCGGCTTAGAATGTCGCGTCTCCATTAATTGATTCACTCAGACTATCCCGAAAAAATCGTCTTGGGGCGCGTGACACCACATTTCTGGCGACTTAAGGCAAGCATTCTCCCGCCCAAACGTGTCTAGCATGTCTCTCACCAACTGACAACCCTCGTCCGGTCGGACGAGTTAACGGACGCGTGGCGGCCCACGCTCCTTTCAGTCGGGAACAACTATTTTGCCTACGCAGTACAAGTTACGAGGACACGTGGCGATCCACGTTCCTCCGGTCAAAATCTTCATCCGCTCGGACATCTTCACCATGACAATATTTAGTCGAGGATGCGTGGCGGCCCACGCTCCTCAGTCATTCTTCGTCCAGCCGGACGCCTTCGCTAAACAAGAGTCAGGGGTGCGTGGCGGCCCACGCCCCTCTCGACTAACAGTCTTCTTCCGCCCAGGCATGATAGGCATACACATTACCAGATGTTGAGCATCATGTTAAGCCGGCCGGATATTAAAAGGGCAATAATCGCTCGGCAGTAGGGCGACTGTACACACTAGCAGTCCAGTCAGTCGGACTGATCGCCTCCTTCGACTAGACTTGAGGGGAAGGCTATTGATCCCGCCCTATCTTTGTCACCGTACGGACAGCCCGCGTGGCAAACAGCCTGGCCAACTTCTGGGTCCATGTCATTGTACGGATAGCCGGCCTGATAAACACCCTAGCCGGTCTTAGATTTCCTGCCGGCCGGTCGGACTCAAGCACCCGGGCAGAATAAATGCCAGAGCTCAGCCGGCCAGTCAATCCCGGTCTGCCATCATAAGGTTATTATGCCTCGCTTATCCGGGTACTTCCGCCCGGTCTCTACATCCCCTCGCCCGGGTATTGCCGCCCGGCCATATAAAGGCCCCACGCCTAATCATCCGGGTGAATCCGCCCGGTAATCCTTCAGGTCCATACCGGACATCCAGCCGGGCATCCCCGCCTGTCGCTCACTCGGGCACTCCCCCGAAACCGCCCTAGGATAACGACAAAACATCCGCACCAGCTGCAGATAACAGGCTGTCACCACTCGTGTGACCTGACGCTCCCTGGCACGCCGCCCTGTCGGGCCGTTGGTGCCAGGTGGCGCCGGTCGGGGATGTACAAGAACCTGTCTCTGTCCTCACATAGGACAAACAGTATAAGACAAGGAATGCTGGCTACAAGTCGACACAATCACAGAATATTCCCTGACTCCGTCAGAGAATCCTGACACCCGGCAGACAGTCAGGGAATATCCCTCGACCAGGTCAGAGAATCCTGACACAGGTCAGACTTGGTCCTTTCCCCCGGCTATATAAGCCCCTCCCCTCCTCATTATCAGGTACGCGCGCGAAGCTTCTCATCTACAGTGCTCCTCTATTTTGCTTGTTCACCGGAGTACTGACTTGACCGTCGGAGGGCCTTGCCGGGACGCTTCCCGGCTAGGTTGCTAACGGTCCTTTCCCTCAGCAGGTTCAGGTCATTCGGCCGAAGTTCTCCTCGACGACAGGATCCCCTCGGAGGAACTTCACTCGGAGATCTCCCCTGCATCCGCAATATTGACAGTTCGGCCAAACAGTCCCCGCCGGTAGAGATCCTTCTTCCTCCATTCGGAAGTTCCACTCGGCGGTTTCCTCATCCATCTGGCCAAAGGTGTACCAGGCAGAATCCGCTTCCGTCTGATCGGAAGGCACCCCCGTTAGCTGCGTCATTCTGAGCGAAGGCAGCCCGTCAGCGCACACGTCATCCATCCCTACACCGTCATCCGGTTGCGGCCCCACCCCGCTCGGCGACAGGATCAGTAAGGTTCATAGAACTAGGCAAATCTCTAAGCTAAATTCGTTTGCTGAACCTGACTGAGCCTGGCTGAAATTTTTCACTCCATGAATCAAATAAATTCAATTTTAAAAATGTTGAAAATGGATGTCAAAACATCTTAGACCAGTAACTTTTTGATTAATTGCCTTTGCATCAAAATTGTTATATAGTTTTTATCTCCTTCACATGAAATAACTATTCTAGTTCACTGTCAGTAAGCTTGAGCTAATTCTCTGTAGTTTGCAAGTTCTTGTTTCAGTACACATTTGATCACATAGAATTGGCTGCTCATGGCTGATATTTCTTTTATGATTTTTAAGTTAATCTAGGTTAGTTGAGTTGAAACCATTGAAACTGACCATTGAAAACACCGGATCACCTCTGCAGTAAGATTTTCTTTATTATTATTATATTATTATTATTATTATTGAATCATGTTTATTGTATTCTTATTGCCGTTCGAAATCAATTTTATCAAAACTGCCAAAGCTAGAGACAAAATGACCCAAAACAAGAAGACCATGTTAAGAAATCATGCTAAGTTTGATTCCTAAAAATAGCTATTATATTCCTTGTGAAATTTCATATATTTGACTGCAAAACTGAATTTGAAATAAAACAAATTCTTTTGCAATCGTAATTCTCTATTCTATTAGTAAGCAATAGTTATTCCGTACCCTATTCTGGAAAATTCTATTACTTATCTATTTCAATCTTCGAGTAACAACATATTCTTACTTTATTTGAACATCAAAATATATATATATATATATATATATATATATATATATATATATATATATATATATATATATATATATATATATATATCAAGAGAAAGAATTTTATTATGTTAAAGAGTTTATCATATATACTCAGTATAAATTTTAATTATTTTTTTGATTTGAATTTTTATTTAATACTATAACTCAAATGACCGGTTGCTATTTGTCCGCGCTGAAGCCATCAACTTACCCCCAGAATATCTGCTCATGCTAATACACATTTAGTTGGCAGATTGAAAGAGTTTACTTCACAGAGATTGGTCTAGCTTGTTGGCGAAGAAGGGCGTGTACAGAGCGCCGGTCGACGAAGCCGGTAAAAGCGGCGACGAGGAGGCGGGAGAAGCCGCCGCTTTTCTTCATGTGTTTTCCGGGGCATCGTTTCGCGCGTGAGTTTGAAGGAGCAACGAGGGACAGGATCATCGATATACATTAAATAAATAAATAAAATATTGAATATATAAATAGGAAATTATAATGGATAGTAGCCACGAATTGAGCTTAACAAGTACGATAAATCAAACGGATTATAGTTAAACACGCCCATATATTAATAAGCAATGTTCAGGCTAATCATATGGTTTAAGTTAATATCTCGAATTAATGAAATACTTTATTGCATAAATATTTATAAAATACTAAAAAAATTAAAAAAAAACTTTTATGCAACTACTTGTTAATGAATTAAATACCAAGAACTCAGTATTCCATTCTTCCTCAGTAAAAAACTAGATTTTTTTTGTTTATTATTTATATAAATGGTAAGGACATATTAGGGAATACAATATCTATATTATTATTATAATTTAACATTTATTATTGGGTATCGTGTATTATACTTTATGACTTATTGTTGATTATTGTAGATATACTTCAGATTTATTCAAGCCAAATTGAAGTGCATTGCGTACGTGAATTAGATTTGAGTGATTAAATACTGCAAGGGCCATATTAATATTGTTAGGTATTTATGTGTTTTATCAGTTTGTCAAATTCAATTATAGTTTCTTTCAGGTTGTCCAAATGGGCTAATTTGGCAGTCCAGTCCATTAGATGTGTTTTAGTCCCACATCGGTAGTTTTCTAAGATACTTCGCTTTGATATTGTCCTCTCGACCTGAAGGGTTTGTCTCTTCGGAGACATCCGATAAAATTGGAACGATACAGAGAAGATTAGCATGGCCCCTGCGCAAGGATGACACGCATAAATCGAGAAATGGTCCAAATTTTTTTTTCCCGATCGCGCAAATCGCATGGCGGATTGGATTTAGGTTTTCCCCTGTTTTTTTTCGCCTCCATTCTTTGGTTTGTTCCTCCTGCGAGTATTAATTGGGGTATGGAACTGTCGAACTTGGATTTGTTACTTGGTTTGCGTCTTTGTCACGGTCGTTTCATGAATTGCGAACTCCAATCTTGAATCTTTTTGTTTTTTTCTTCTTACTTCGATTCCACCCCATGTGTATACCCTTAATTCAGCGAGCCCAAAAATCACTTTTTTTTAAAAAAAAAAACATTTTTCCCTCTTTCGATGTACTGCGGAAAGTTCAAAGGGGTTAAATTTGCTGGCCAGTAATGTTTTTGCTAATTGTTATACAGATTCTAGTGCTTTAGTTCTCCCGGAATGGTTTCGTTTGATTCAATGATAGATTTTAGCTTCCTTCTGCGAAGTTGTCTTCCAGTAAAAGAAACATTGCATGAGGCAGAAGAGCATTGGAAGGATTGGGTTCAAATTATTTTGTGCATAACTCAGATGCCATCAACTTTTTCCTGCTTTTTAGTTACTGTCGACCATCAATGTGATAGAAGAAATTTGGACATTTTTTGTGCATAACTCGGATTGGATCTTTCTCTGTTTATGTTCAGTTTTCAATTGTGCAAAGTGATGAAATGAAGCCATTTCTCATTACAGAGATTTAACATCATTCAGGAATTGTCCGGCCAGTATGCCTGGTGAATCAACAGCTTCTGAACTGGTGAGCCTGAGAAGATATTGATAATGCTCTTTTCTATGGATTCTGATATGCACAAATATAGAGTCAAACTGTATATAATATATCAAAATATGACTTTTCATCCATTTGTTTTTGACTGTAAAAATCAAATGCAAGCAAATGTTCATTGATATATATCCATTTTTGTATAATGGATGTTTGTGCATGACTTAATTATTTTAAAATTTCTTTGACTGAACATGGCACCAAATTAATTTCTTGGACAAACAGCCTAGTCTCTGAAATTCCCTAATTATTATAAAAGAGTTGCATGTTGAAAGAAATCAACTAAATATAGAATATGGTGGCTGGCAGTATAATTAACACACCTACATTTCAACGAGAAATTTATGTACTGAATGGAGGAGCTAAGCCTAAACCATTTAAGTAGTTTTTTTATTGAAATGAGTTGATGCTCGTGGATTATACCTTGACGGCGTTGCAAGTGTGAATATATTACTCATATCTTGATCCAACGTAAAATTCAAGTCAACTTAATGTTTTTTGGGCAGGTTGTAACTGGCACAGTTTCGTGATTTCGTAATCTGTGAATTGAAGGTTAAAACCTTCATGAACATGCTTTAGGTTTTTAAAAGAATGAGATTAATTAAGGATAAAAGAGTGGTATGTTCGATTACTGAACATATTATGCTAGTGCATACCTATATATCAGAATATCTTCTCATTCTTTCATGTGATTTATGATATGTCCAGATCGTTGCTGTTCATGTTGTTCCTGTTGTTGTCATGACACATTAGGTCTACACATTGCCAGAGAGTGAGGCCGCCTACAAATGTATACTATCTTAATCACATCTTGGCAACAGCAAGAAACTTTATGTTCGTGTTTTGGTTTAATTTGTTAATTTTTCCTTTGATCCGTAACTTGCATAAGCTGGCCATTTGGTACAAGACTAGGCTATCTGCTGCACCCTTTTGGTGTTCAAAACTTCATCTGCAACATCAACTCGTAGGTCTACTGATATGAAAAGGAATCTCTTGTCTCAGATTGGAATACATACATAGGATATACTGATATCATTCTGCTAACACTAGTAAAATTTATGAATTGAGTGTCATGATGGTTGAGTGTTATTGTTGATTACATCAGAATGGTAGCAAATTCATTTAAAGCCACGACTTATCCATTAGAGAAATGTTGTGCCATGTAGGTTGTCCATTTTGTAGTTCTCTCTACAATGCAATTATGTTTTCCTTCTTGTTTTTCAATTATGGGGTATTTACATAAACTGAAATGCTACACCTATGAGTTCTATGCATTTTCATCGAATTGAATAGTTATACTTCTTACAATCACCATTGTCATTTATCCAGCCATCGCAGGATTATATGAGTTTGTAAGTCCAACATGCATTAGTCATAGCTAAATTGAGCCTTAGAATTCTTTAAAAATTATAGGGTCATTTGTTTTTGCCACAAGAGTCTGCCTCAATAACTTTGGTACTCCTACAACCTTGTCAAAATCCACTATGGGGACGATTCAATTCTTATGAAAAAATTTCCAGGTATGTACCACTTCATCGATTATGCTCTGTAGCTTTACATAGTTGATCCATCTTTAATGGATACATATCATGACCTATCCCCTAGTTTTTCTGTTTCCTTTAACCTCATGGCAAGAGTTTCATAAATTTGTTGATGAGTCTGATATGATCAACACATCTTTATTTTTTCTAAAGTGATCCAGTGTGTTTATTCACCTAAAGTTATGTGTATGTGACATATGAACAGAAATCGCGAGCATTTAAACACTCAAAAAATCATAAAGTTGCAATACTTAAACATTTAGTTAATCAGTAGCTAAATATGCAATTTGTAATGTTTTACAGCAAAGTTTTCATCTCAAATTTGTAAACTTCGACTACAAATCATAAATATGCATACTAATTAAGGTGTGATAATTTTCTTGTTCTTCGCATTAATAAATAATACTAATCTTTGTAACATGTCTAGAATTTCAGAAAGTTAATTTATTTTCCTTCAAATTAATATAATAAAACATGGAGAGGCCTTTGAAAAATCTAAAAGTAAGGAGCAGTTTTTTTTTTTTTCAAAACAAGATATAGTTTTTTGACACAATTTCTCAAGAATATCTTTAATTTATAGAAATAGTTAATATCACAATGCCAAGTATAACATTTCCACAGGGAGTAAAAAAACAGAAGAGAAAATAATGGGCGACAATATTAGCAAGAAACTTATTCAGAGGCGATCTAAACTGTGACAAAGGTTCTCATTTGACATCAAAGGTATCAAATCTCAATAGTCTAATGAGTTCTTCAGCCACTTCCATGCTCCAAATTCTACAAGAACAGCACTAGTGGAGGACGAATAATGAATCAAGCTAGCAATGATAGGGAAAGTGAAAATGAAGAGTAAAAATCATAGTGAATGATGTGGCATGACGTGGCTTGACATGGCACGACGTGGCACTTTACATGCACACGTCCGACTATCGCTTGGACACTATCGGCGGCTTTCGGTCGCCGCCCCGAATCAAACTATACCCTGGGGGGCACGGTGAACCCGTCCGAGATCGTGCATGCAAGGTGCCACGTTATTCACTATGATTTTCACTCTCCCATTTTCACTCTCCCAATTATTATTCGAATGAATAAGAGGAAAGGGGAGGAAACAGTAATAAGGAGAAGGGAATTTTTAACTTGTTTGAGAAGAAATGAGTTTGAAAAAGGAAAAGAGGCGAATTCTTTACCTTTTAATTCAGAGTTTAAGAAAGGGGAAGTAAAATTCAAAAAAAAATAAATTATTCCACTTTTATCCTTGAGTGTTGAGCTTCTCTCCCCGCTGAGGGAACTCTTCGCCGTTCGGACTAGACCCGATCTCAGGCCGGGTCTAGCCCGAACCCAACCCAGGACAATAACAGGTTCAGTTGTTTTTTATTTTGTATATATTATGTATGTTTAAAAATATATAATAATATTGAGATTCAAACTTGAAACTTTTAGATAAGAAATAAATATCTTCACTGATCACATTATAATTTTTTATAATTTTATTTGCTAGTTAATTGGTTAATAACTATTCTATTTTATTATATTATTAATTAGAAAATAATGGCCTTTATTTATTTCTTAATTAATTATTTAATAATTAATTAATATTTTTTAATTATATAATTATTATCTTAATAAATCTAATCACAATCGAATCTAACAAATAATTTTATAAAATTATTTTTTAAAAAATAATATAATAATTTCGAACTGTCGCAAACCATGAATCGAATTGTGAACTGACGGTTTCGAATAATAAATCGTACCCATCTTGGGTGGCTAAGGTCTGGTTCGGATCAGATTTACTTCGGACCCAAAGCTCGCCGTCATAACTCCCGTCTCCATCGATGAAGAACCTGCCGGTGTGACCTCTGCTGCAATGGGCGAGCCTCAATGCTCCTCTCTCATTCCTCTATGTTTACGTTCCTTCCCATTGGCCACTTCAGTATATATTTTGTTTCATGCTTTAAAATATGATTTTAAAAAAAACAAATTTGATGTTAAAAATATGAAATTGTGTTACAGATGAGCTTATAATGGTTAAATAAAATAAGGTGAATTTGTGTAAGTCTTTTTTTTTTCTTTTGCTAGCGAGTGGTGAGTGGATATCTGAACATTTAGAATTGAAGTGCTCGAGTCTATATCATCTTTGGAAGTCCACCTCGCTTGGACAACGTCCGTTAGAATTGAAATTTTTATTAATTATTTTTTTAAAGTGTTTACCATACTTGATAACTTTTCTTGGTGTTTAGTAAAAACGTAGTATATTAATTTTCAAAAAAAAATATTTTTGTGGGATCATTATCTGTCCGTTCGCTCTACTCCCATGCAAATTCATTCCTTCCACACGTGCTTAGAGAGAGTAAAAAACAAAAGGCTTTGTACGTAACCTTATATTATAAGAGATTATTTTTTTTTTAGTCACAAAACGATAACTTTATAGCTACATTAAATCTTCCCTTCTACTTAAAGGGAGTAAAGATTAGTTAAATCTAATTAGTCGAATAGATCAAAATTCAAAATTATATTTGGTTAATTTAGAAATTTAATTTTTTAAAAATATTGATTATTTGAGGTTAATCAGTTTGATTTTGTTGAAACGAATTCGAAGTTTAAAAATTAAGATCCCTAAATCCTTTATAATCTCTCTAATCGGTCTTCCCTCTCGACTCTCTTCCTAATCTCACTTTGTCTCCCGATGCTCTCGCCTCAAGTATTCAAAACCCCTCCCTCTCCTCTTGTTCGCTCTCAACATCGGGGAGAGCAGACCGAAACCAACGAGTGACCAGCAACACCATAGTCTCTCTTCAATTCTCTAGTGCCACCATATCTCTTGGATTCTCTATGGCCAACGAGTGACCAACAACATGGTCTCTCTTCAATTCTCTAGTGCCACCATATCTCTTGGATTCTCTATACTTCGTTAAGCGATGTGGAAGATTGCTCCCTCACTAACTAGGAAAGCGATGTGGAAGATTGCTCCCTCACTGACTAGGAACTTAAAAGACGGACTTGTGCTTGCTTGATTTCTAGAGTTCCAAAGAGTTTGAGTCAATAGAAGAGATAATCAGGGGAAGCTCTCAATTACAATGTCTTCATCTAAGAGTGCGTCCCCTTCCTCTTCAAACTTCCTCTTCAAGGAGAGTTCGGTTAATTGAATCTAAATTTGAATTAGTCAGTTCAGTTCATTGATCAATCGATTCTATTAGTTTAAAAAAAACTCAATTATTCAATTTTAATTAAATTGATTTGATCGGTTCAATTTTCAAGTTAATGCTCTACCTGTGCGCCTACTTATCTCCATAATGATGGACAATTAACCAGAGCATCTTTTTGGACCAGCTTTGCTTTTATGTTCAGTCGATTCCAAATGGGTTATTTGATCATTTTAAGAGAAAAAGATTCACAGTAGGCAAAAATAATAGGAAAACAGAAGGAATTACTTAATTTACCTATATGAATGGAAAGATAGAAAATGATGATTTACAATACTCACGGACATGGTGATCTATAAATTTGCAATTTGCTTGGCCAGATGAGTCGATGGACTCGTAAAATGGCTACTAACTCATGTCCAAGTGGCCGATGGGCTCTTGAGCACGCAACGAGCTCACTGTTAGTGACCACCACATAGAACTCCTAGTCTACTTCACTTCTTTCTACGTCAACCTCAAAGTGCACCAATCACCAGTTATGGGATCGATTGACTCAGCCACAGCATTGGCTATCTCCCTCCAACAAGCTAAAGGGCTTGCAGAGCGAAAAGGCTGAGTTCTTGGTATTCTCTCCTAAGTAATCAGTCATACTGATACAACACTTTGTTTAATAACACCTTACCAGTCCGGTCTAAATCAATCTCTTGATAAACCTGATCAGTTCTCTACCAAATTGGCATCCTACAATAGCAATCTAGTGCATGGCAGAGGAATTATGACAATAGAATTTAGAATACAACATTACTCATTATTTTTCATCGTGACTGGTGGATTTATAACTTAATATTAGTCCCAAATTATCTTGAAGAAGCTAAAATTCCTCATCTGAACTTGGACTTGAAACACAACCTAACAACAACAGAATCATGTAGATGGAACATCAACTTACAAATACACCGTGCCCAATCGAGATATATACTCTTCTAATTCCTCTATGTAACAATCCCGGTGCAATCACGATCACCCACAGTTTGTAGAACTTCAATCACCCTGATGATCATCTGTTTAAACAATAAATTTTTTTAAAAAACAAAGAAATTGCAGCTCAGTTTTACCATGGGGAAGTGCCTGAATAAGTAAATTAGGACAATTCTTAAAATCACAATGACGGCCTTTATCGTCAAACTCGTCAACAGGTCCATTATTTTTAACATGTCATTATGCTTCTTTATTTACTTTTGCCAGTCTGAAGAGAGAAAAAAATCGTAAATCCAAATTCTTAACTCACGTGGAGTTAGAAAAAAATTTATTACTAAATTAGCAAAAGTAAATAGTGTCATTTACTTATGTTAGTTTAGAATTTCCAAAGCCAATTACAATTGTCCTTGCTCAATTGAGGTGCAGATATTCTCTTGTACCGTTCTAGAATTACATGAGAAATTTTAAGAAATCAGAATGAGTTTTTTTTTTAAACTTTAAATCAGTCAAAAGTGAAAAATCACTTTGCAATAAATCCAAGGTAAAAAGAGTAATGGATATATTAAATCGCCCTTTTATA
This sequence comes from Boesenbergia rotunda, assembly GCA_024364735.1. Taxonomy (NCBI): domain Eukaryota; kingdom Viridiplantae; phylum Streptophyta; class Magnoliopsida; order Zingiberales; family Zingiberaceae; genus Boesenbergia; species Boesenbergia rotunda. The sequence continues at coordinate 516,082 of JAGFNQ010007444.1, forward strand.
ATAATCAAAATTAGAAATTTAGGAACATCAGTTTAATGATTTGGAAGCTAAGGGATGCCATTGTGATTTTTTCCCAGAAGAAAATTAAAGGTCTACTATTGTAGGGAAAAGGAACAATGACAAGACTGCATGAAGAACTATTTGACTCCCGAAATCTCACAGAATTCATAAGCTAGAGAATCAAATTGTAAGTCTTTGTTGAATTTGTGAGTTTAAGAGAGCTCAGTCAAAATTTGAGTCTAGCATTATTAAGAGTTATGACTATGTCCACTGGCATCGAATGGGCTAATGCTTTAAGTAACACTGCTCACATTGTTATATCTAGAATTACACTATCTAGTAAAACCAGACTTTTAGCATAAGAAATATATCTACCACCATCACATACTATTGATTAGTTAAGCACTCTTCTGTGGGATTAGATAACTTTTACACATAGTTCTAGGCCTTTAATATAAAGAAGAAACTATATTGGATTATAATTAAACAAATGTTCCCTTTAAGTAATTGATTTAGATCTCCTCCAAGAACAATTTTTAAGGCATAGGTATGCATGAATGATTTCTTACCCTTTATCCAACTCAATTTTTTTCCTTGTATGTATACTGTGTTCAGTAATTATTGTATCTTGTCAATTTTAACTTTTGTACTAAAAATGCTTTTATATTTCAAATTGTTAACCAATTCATATAATCATGTGTTAACTTCCTTACTAGTACCGAAACACAACAATATAAGAACCCTATTAGTTTTAAACAATGCGAGAACCTGAGTGTAGATTGATTACTTCTGCAACAGCAATTTGCATATCAAGGCACCTCACACCACTTGCTAAGCAAGCATGAAAAGATTGTAAGGAAAAAAAGACAATCAATAGTGAAAAAAAAACATAACAATTTAAATAAAACTGGAATGTACCATGCACACTTCATTGTTGTAGCTGCCTTCGTGCCAATGCAGGGGTTCTTTTGGGTATGTAAACCTTGTAACTCACCTATCAAAGAGGGAAAAAAAGTAAGTCAGATCATAAAGCATCTTACACCTGTATATGAATTTCCAAGTTTAAAATCAGTACAAAGAGCTCAAAACCTACCTCAACCACTTCTCCCTCGTGCATTCTTGAGAATGTCTTTTGTTGGAACTGAGACCCAGTATCCTCTTTGTTCTCATTTCCACTATCAAGGTTCTGCTGAGAAGGTAATGACAAAGTTATTTGCCCACTAGACTGATTCATGTCAGCATCTTTTGTGATGCTATTCAAAGACGATGCATATATGTTCTTCTCTTGTTTCTCTTTCATTGGTGATGTATTTAGAGAAGCTTCATTTGAGGTCTCTTTTATTTTCTTCAATTGCACCAAAGAAGCTTCATTTGAGGTCTCTATTATTCTCTTCAACTGCACCACATTTTTCTGGCCTTCGTTGATGTCAAGGCCTGAATTATTTACTTCTCCAGAATTTTCATTGGAACATGGCTGCCTAAGTGCATGCCCTGAAGTATCTTCCTCATCAGGGAGTTTGACAACAGATCTAACTCTACATTTAGATGGCCGGACTTCTCCTTTGATGGTGCTTTGTTGCCATTCAAGAATTCTCGTGTTTGCCAAATCATTTTGAGCTTCATTGTGACATTGACTTTGCTTGGGTTCATCTTCCTGATGACCAGGAGATCTAGTGTTTCCAGAAAGGCTACGTTGGAACTTCTTAAAGTTTTCCAATGCCTTTTGCCTTAACTGGGATTCCAAATCGGTGGACTCCATGCTGACTGAGTTGTCCTCACTCTTTTTCAGCGCAAAATCATCTTTCCCAACACCAGCATTTCCAACTGTTTGCTTCTCAGCAACAGTAGCGCCTACCAATTGCTTATCGATTGCATAAGCCCAATCATCCCTTTCATGCCTCTCATGGAATTCTTGATCATTGTCTGACCTGCGCCCATCATACCTATCAAAATGATCATAAGCTTGGATAATTCTATCACTGACCACATCATTCCCACTGATTCCTACTTCCACCACCTCTCTTCCATCTTCCACAGGCGACTTTGATCGAACTTGCATCTGCCCTTCCATCTCCTCATACTTCTTGCAACTTCGGCTGCCGCTAGAACTGCTATTCCTACTTCCTGCACAAGTAGAGAAACTCCGCGACCGATTCCTACTCTTCCGAGTGCCATCATTGCTGGTGTCCTCCTCCGCCGCCGCCAACTTCTACCTCTCTCTGACTCCCCATCCCTCCCTCTTCCTGGAGACCTACTTCTCTCCTTCAGCCGGGATTTGGGGGGAGGGCTCCTCGAAACGCTACTGCTGCCGGAGGAGCTGCCGCGGCAGGTGGAGCAACTACGGCCGGAGTAACCGCTCGAGGGGCTAAGGCTGCGGTACCGCCTCTTGCGGGACGCCCTCTTCTTGCTCCTCTTCAACTTGTTGCTAGCATTCCTGGGCGCCCTCTTCCGCCTCTCCGACTTCTTCGCCCGCATGCGCCGGGGCCGGGGGTCCTCGTCGGTCCCGGAGGAGGAAGATGAATCTGATTCGTCACGTAGACGGCGACGCTTTCCAGATTTTGCCTTCGTCTTCCTCTTGCTCCGACGCTGATTCAAATCGAGGGTTAATCGCGAAACGGAATAAAAAATTGATGCGCACGAGAAACTAACGGTGGAAGAACCAGATGGGGAAGGAATACCTCGCCATCGAAGTCCTTCTTGGAGCGTTTGGAGGAAGCGGCGGCCGCGGTGGCGGCGTTCGTCTTCATCGGATAGACCTCCGGAAGGGTAAACGGGGCAGCAAATGGTCACGAGAGAAGGGAAAGCGAGTAGGGATCGAAAAGGCAAGTAACATGGCAATGCGATCATCAAAGCGGTGGGATTCCAGATGGACGGTCGTGATCAGGTTAAATTATAATGACTTTAATTCCAAATATATAAATATTTAAGAAGAATTTATATATATATATATATATATAAATATTTATCACATAAATAAGCGACCAACCATGAATTTACCTCCTCCTTTTTTTTTCCTTTTCATGTTATATTGAAGGCACAAAGACGCCGAGGTTACGGTACAATGATAGGACGATTAATCGCTATCTCAGATATTCGTGATTCGATTTTCAGTTATGACGTATTTACAAAAAATTTTCCTTCAAATAGGGTGCGAACCTTGAGACGCTGAACTTCTAGACCGTCCTCCGCGAGTGCTTCCCGAATTACCCTGGCGGTCAATGGGAAACTTCCGTAAAGTCGGATCGGTCGCCCGAGGTTGATCGTTTTTTTTATATTGAAGGCATAAAACATAGCTCCCAGGGTTTAGTCAAATTGGTCATCCCGTCACGTGTAAAACAAGAGTTGATTCCCAATAAAACTAAAGAAATATACCCTTTCATATGATTTCATATGATGACATGTTCAATTTCCTAATTACATTTCTACAAATGATTATGAAATCGGCTATGCGTCAACATATGATCTTTTCTAGAAATTGAAAGCACAACATACTTAAAAAGTATGATCATTGATCAACAACAAATCCTCGACAAAAATACCTTCCAAATTTTCTAATTTATCTCTCTACAAATAATTATGAGATGATCACATAAAACACACGATAACAACATATCACCTTTTGTAGAATGATCAACAATGAATCCTAATTAACTTATTCAGGTTTCAAAGTGATTCTCCAACAAAATTTGTCAATCACAGCTGATAGAGAGTACAAAATCAAGGAATGAAAGGACAAACTTGCTTCAGTTATTTCCTTTGACAGCAAAGAAAGGCAAACCAAATCAATGGAACATACATGAAACAAACATCCATGGTTGATGCTGCTGCATCTCTTCAGAGTTAGAAAGCTCAACTTTCCGCAGCAGGTGCTCGCCAAACATCTGCATGGCAGGTGAAGAATTACCATGTACACAATGCAGATCATGCTTTTATTCCATGACTCCCAAGCAAATCCTATTAACTTAGCAGTTCCCTTAGAAACACAATCCGCGAAACAAATGCTATGTAATGCTTCTCAGTAGCAAGACATTTTTCGTAATGTTGCATCGGTTGATCTCCTCTTTCTCTTTTAAGAATAAGTAATCAGTTCGCTGAAGCGACTAAGGTTCTACATCCCTTGCTTTCGAGGAAACTAGAACCTCTGTTCTTTTTGACAGACCTTTCATCCATCAGCCTCCTCACTCGCACCACATCATTCCACTTGCCCCCCAGAGCATACAAATCTGATATAAGAGTATACACCCCACCATCCTCATCAGGAATTGCCATGGATAACACCTTCTCCAACCTCTTTTCGGCAATCTCAAAATTCTTGTGTTTCACACAAGCTGCCAAGAAGCTAGTCCATATGACAATGTTGGGCTCTACTTTCATGTTCTCAATGATCTTATCTGCTTCCCTAGCCTCCCAGCCTTGGCATAAAGGTCGACCATGCATCCATAGTGCTGAATTCCCGGCTCATATCCAAATTCTTTAACCATGCTGACATAGTACCTCTGGCCCTCTTCGATCAATCCAGCATGGCAACATGCATTGAGAACCCCGGTGAATGTGATCTCGTTGGGTCGGACACCAACTTCAAGCATCTTCTCAAAGAATGCCACTGCATCCTTGCCATGACCATGCATGGCCAATCCACAAATCATTACAGTCCAATGCATCACATTCCTCTCGGGAATTCTCTCAAACACGTAAAATGCGTTCCTCAAGCAGCCTGACTTGGCATACATGTCGACGAGGGCAGTACCAAGCTGATCATTGATGCCCATCCCATTCCTCACAAGGTAAGCATGGATGGATTTTCCGGTTAGCGGCAGTGAGCCAGAGCGGGAGCAAGCCGTGAGCAGCGTGACGAGCATGAGGGGATCAAGTTTGAATTGAGTGTCATTCATCATGTCGCGGAAGAGGGTAAGACCTATGGCGGTCAGGCCCCTGTCCATGTAGGCGCCGATCATGGTGGACCAAGTGGCGATATCCTTTTCCGGCATGCCATTGAAGTGAGCGCGAGTGGAGGAAACATCTCCGGAGCGAGCGAGGCAGGAGAGCATGGTGTTCTCGGTGACGAGGTTTCGGTGGGGCATCTCGTCGAACAGGATGCGGGCGGAGTAGGGGGAGGAGGCGAGGGAATAGGAATGGAGGAGAGCGGAGGCGACGTAGACGTGGGAGAACAGGTTGGTCTTGAGGAGGTAGGCGTGGAGGTGCGGGAGGAGAGCGGGATCGTTGGAGCAGGCCTTGAGGGCGAAGACGGCAGCGTGGGTGTCGAAGCGGTCCTCGCGCGGAAGGCGGAGGAAGAGGCGGAGCTTGAAGAGGCGGATGGCTTCGCGGGGCGAGGCGGCTCGGCGAATGGCGGAGGCGGAGGCGGAGGAGGCGACGGCGGATGGCGAGCGGAAGACGTGAGAGATAGGGCCGAGGAGGCCCTGGTTGGGCATTAGGTGGGTAGCTGGAATCGAACCGGTTCAGTCGATTTATTGTCAGGGCATATCATGAAAATTTTGTAAATTAGAAGAAAAAATAGCCAACTATTTAGAGTAATTAGAAGAAAAAAAAGGCCTTCATTAACAAAAAAAAACTATTTGTTTACACTATTTGAAAATTAATTTTGTTTTCTTCAAATTAATAGGTATTTTTAAAAAATAAACTTATAAAACAATCCTTAAAAATTTTATTTGTTTTTTGGAATAACGATTATTTTCTTACTTGATGGTCAGATGAAAATTAGTATATTAAAAACAATTTTCGCTTAATTAGCACAGTCGTTGTAGTATAGTGGTGAGTATTCCCGCCTGTCACGCGGGTGACCCGGGTTCGATCCCCGGCAACGGCGATTTTAAAATTTTTTTAATTTAATTTGCCATACAATTTACTTATTTCCGACTCGTTCCCTCGCATTCTCATTCTTATCTTCTATTTCATAGAATAAATAATCAGCTCCTAAATTCAATTTTCGAAAGGCCCGCTCCGAAATATCAAAATAAATATTCCTGCAATTAATAAAACAAAAATTAAGTAAAATTAGGATTAAATACTAATTATCAAAATTAGTTTTTCAAATCTATTTTGCATGCAACCAAAGTCATAACTAACTCATCAAAATTCATGAAAATTTGAGTATTTATTTCTACAAATCGATTGCTTTTGCAAGATCTTGTACACTTTAATGAATTGCCTGTGGAATCATACACAACATCAAAAACCTTGAGGGAGAAACAATATCTAAAATGAACACTAAATATACGCGCAAGCAATTGTACAACCATGTCTATGCAAGGATACAAAGCTCAATTTAACTTGGAAGTGTTATCTACAATTTATAGATGGTAAAACACTACATTATATTCGTTCCAAGATACTTCCTAGGCAAGGTGTTGATCTTCAAACCCCAACTCTTATCCGAAGGCATTCCTCACATAGTCGGGAAGTAGCTTTAGCAGTTTCGGAATATTCAAATAACTTCGGCAGGCACTTTGGCTGATTTTCAGTTCTGAATACTCAAAACATGTTTATCCTTTTTTATTGGAGAAAAATAGTGAACAATACTAGAGCCCTTTCTAGATGTATTCGTGCGCTTCAGTGGCCGAATCCATTCTCTGACTTCTCTCTGAATGTCAATAGGTAACTCGTCTAAGACAGAAGGATCGATATCTTCCGCACTGAAACCCCATGAATCATAACCATTCTGAGTCTGGCTGTGCCGATCATCTTTGTTCATGCTAACCTCTGTGGATGATCCTTTCTCTGTCATTGCTTGGACTATAAGTGTTTATAGGACTTTACAAAAGTAAAAGCATTCTAAATGATGCAATAACCAGAAAAACAGTATCAGTTAAGAAACTGTCACCTTACCAGAAAATGACGGTGACGATGCTGTACCATGATTGCATGTTTCACCCGCTTGGCTGGTCGTAGGAAAAGAGGAATTACTGCCTTGGAAGAACTTTAAGATAGAGGATTTTCCCTGGCAATCCAACAGACACGTTGAGGAATCGAATTGTCAGCCAAAACTCATAAGAACAGTACAACCTGCAAAAAAGTGTCAAGACTCCTATGCAATCACACACAGAATGCTTTCCATGATGTATAAAACCATAATTCAACAATTGGACAACCATACATCAAATATGAGAATTTCATACAGCATTTTCCTGCTTTGGGCAATTGCTTCGGCTTTAGTCAGATTATGAAGCTTAACAATTAAGATCACATATAATAGAGTTAACGGGATTATATTCTCAAGTAAGCATGCAAACTCACACTGTGGTTAAGTCTAGTCACAACTCACAATATAATGTCAGAAGTGGATAACCATCTAAATCAATTGAATTGATATAACTGATAAATAAAGCATAGAAGAAAGATAAGGATACAAGGCAGAAACAACCTTATGGTCAAGTCATCCGCAATAAATTTATAGGTGAGGATACTGAGTTCTTCCCAATTCATGCTGCACAATTTTAGAAGCTTCTTTCCAAGTAGCTTCAGATAATACCAATCATTCATGTGATTTTATACTAGTAGATTTTATCTCAACAATGTCTCCTTAAAGAAGTCATTCGTTTAAGAACAATGCTGATAAACACAAATGGGTATAATTCCGTATGACATAAAACACATCTTTATCTTTCTGACCACTGTAATGGTATATGCCAAGTCAGTAGGCTACTAAATTTCTAGGTGAGAATACTTTTTTCTTCCTAACTCATGCTGCAAAGTTTTATGATGTGGTATACTTAAGTCAGTAGGATACCAAATTTCTAGGTGAGAATACCAAGTTCTTTCTAAGTCACGCAGCGCAGTCTGAGAAGGAGTCTATTTGAAGAAATCGTCTACTTAAGAACACAGTGATGAGAAACACGAATGAGTGAAAGTATACCACATCTTTTATCTTTCTGACAGCTGTAATGGTTCTCTTTGGAGTCTTATCTAGAAGTTTGTTGTTGATATCACTTCTATTAGGCTCAGAAGCATGGTCCCTTGGTCTAACATCATGGTTCATCATTTCAAAATCTCTGTGTTGTAGATCCACATCTGTACACAAACACATCAAGAGCATGATGGCGAGAAGAAAAGCAACAGCAGAGTATGACATTAAAGATTGAGCATGACCTGCAGAAGACAAGACAATATCTTGTTTGAGAGACCCATTAGGATCATCTGATATCATGGAGGAGCAATCTGTGCCTTGGAGAAACTTCAGAATTGACCTTGTTCCCTAAGAAAAATGAAGAAGCTTCCTAAATCCTACTATGCATGTCCATTACTACAAGTTATAATCACCTAAATCTAATATGCACTGTTGACTTCATCTTTGAAGCTGCACTAGTGACATGAAACATTGTGAATGTCGATCCTAACCCCAAAGAAAAGTGGAGGGGTAAACTGGTACACATTGTGAATGTTGGCGCAACGGTAAAGTTGCTTCCTTGTGACATTGTGGTCACGGATTCGAGTCGCAAAAATAACCTCTTGCAATGTATAGGATAAGGTTGTGTACAATAGATCCAATGTGATCCAACCCTTTCTTTGGACCCCGCATTGGCGGGAGTTTAGTGCAACGGGCTGCCCATTTAAGCAAATATATATATAATTTTGTTCTAATTGAGTTGACTAAAACAATATTTCTACTTTAACTTGAGCTGATCATATCTATTGGTTTCCATTTGTTTCAGATCTACTTCGGCATTACTAATTTCCTTAACAAAATATTGAGTATAGTCATCAACATATTATTCCTTTTTTGTGTGCAAAAAAGAAAAACATATTACCTTAGAGCAGATAAAATTCAAACAATTAATGGATAAATATTCATAAGTTTTATGTTGATTATAATTTGAATCCAAAATTTAATCAGTTTCCTCAACCTAACCTAAGATTGTAATAAATAAAAAAAACTTCAATTAGAGATAACATATTTCAAAACCTATCATCAAACCTAGATCTGTTAACAAAGAAGGGAAATCTGAAGTGAAGATGAAGAAAAATGAATGAAAATATGTGTTCATATGAGAATCAACTGCACCAGATCTACACGAAATGCATATAGAAGCTAACATCTTACTTGCGGCACATCAGTTATTTTACTCGCTGCAATAGAAAGTGACGTTACTCCCCATCCAATGTGTTGGGAATCCAAAAAATCCCGAAGACCAGAATCAAATAATCTCATAGCATCTTCTTTGAGTTTTGAAGTTCCATAACGCAAGGGACAAGATTTTGAAGGAAATTTCCTTTGTGGTTCCATGTCATTGTCCTATGAAGCATACAACATTTAGCATATCTAGAGAACTGTTTTCAGAGAAGTATAGATGCTTATTGTGCAAAATACAATGTACAAGGGCAATCAGGTAAATGATTCAATAATGTACCTTAAATGCTCTGGCATGTAAGGTCAGTGTATGTGCAACACGTTTGTTCTGATCCAAGTCGGACTGTAAACGCTCATTTAGTTCTTCACACAATTGATTGACCCAGTTCTCAACCTAAGTCGTCCAAGATTGAAAAAAGAAAGGAAAAGTTAGAGACAGCTAAAACCTATCTGGAATATCAAGCACTGCAACCACAATAAAATGTTGAATAGCAAACCAGACAAGGAAGTGTGGTAAATCAGATTCATATTACACCATTCTTTATAGGTGTGAGTCATGATGAGATAGAGATTGCTCGAATAAATTAAGACAATAGTTTGTTATGTTATAATAAGACAGGATGAAAAAACTAAAAGAAGATTGAAACCGTGGAAGAAACAAGAAGGATGTGCTCGTTCCAAAAGGTCATCCCTGTGATAAATTAAACAACTGTATGAGGCTTGGTGACAAACAATTCCCAGTAAAGAAAGTGAAACATCAAACTCACTATTCACGAAGGACAAAACTGGGTAACACGACATCACAAACATATATAAAAATACATAATTGCAAAACTACAATTAAATGTCAGCTAAGAGAGATCATGCATCCCAAATATTTAATATTAATCATAGCTTCAGGAGTAGTAGACATAAGATACGTATAATAAAAGGTCCAGCAAAATCATAAGATTGTAAAATGAGACCTTGAATCCTTGATCATAAATTTGAAGACGAATCAAAATTAGCATATTTATAATTAAAAAATGAAGCACGTCTTGCATGTGTTGAAAGGAGTATTGGATCGATAGATTACCATGTATGTAGAGATCTAAAACCTTGAGATAAATTCAAATAACATTCTTAAGTAAGCGTGTAAATGGAGAATGACTTACAACAAATCCTACTTCAATGAGTAATATAACTGTAGAAAAATTCCAAGGATTCTCATCCCTGGTAGGTAGATTAGGATATCATAAACTGAAAAGAATTCCTACAGCAATATTGTCTCAATCAGAAAGGCCCCTGGATAGTCGAAACCCAAAACATATGGATTATGGCACTATACAACAAACTAAGTCAAACTTCTAGTGGATTGAATACATACAGTTAACAAATGGCATTTCAAAAGATCCAAGAAGATACATACAGAAGCAATACTCTTCAATGCTTGTGGACCTGGAAATGTCTTTCCGCAACCATGGCTTTTAGGCAGAAGGCGGTCCTCAACGGCATCTCCACTAATACCTCTCGAGATGTTCCACAACCATGTGCTGTGATTTAAAGAACATGGTAGCTAGGAAGAAGTTTGCTAGATTATGCAAATATAATTTTGGAAAAGATTCAAGAGGTATTTGTATGATGACCAAGGTATGAAAGTAAGAGAGGGATAAATAGCACAATGACCAAGGTACGAAAGTAATCGATGTAGTTATGTAAATACTTGAAAATATCAGTAGGAAAGTGAATTGCAGTGAAGAATGGCTTAGAATTTTCGCAAACCAGGATACCTAGACATGCAGTAATGCAACATGTCCATTCTTCCAAATGGAACAGAACATAAAATCCAGAAGTAGCCTATCATCTTAGAATCAAGGTCTGACATATAGTTATGGTGTCGAGTATGATTGGCTAGGTAAACAAAGCTTGCAGTTTTGCCACTGTTCAGGAACCAAAGAAGGCCTGCTGGAGGCACTCTGCATCTTGGCCACTCAGTTTCAGGTGGTACATGACAGTATTTAAAAGTTAAAACCACGGTTGCAATAAATTAAAAGAGAATAGTGGTTGCTATTGTACCCTGTATTAATACCATAGTGCTGTTGCAACTTCTCCTGAGTGAACTGTAGCAAATCACCAACAGTCTTCACTCCAAGATCTATTTGTAGGGAGCTTCCAAGCTTTCCACCGAGTTGTTTCCTGAGATATAGAATTATTTCAGTGAAGCATTATTGAACAAGAAACAACAGCACTGCTACAACATTAACAAAGCAGCAGTTGTCAGAGAATCTGAAAAATCTGAATATGAGAACACTAACATTGAAAAGAAGTTTCGAAACTGAGATCATAACTACTTATACATAAGATCATTACATTTTCTTCACAGGCAAGGATGCTAGTAGATCCTTAACTGAAGAGGATGGTACAACAGTCTGTTGTGCAGGCTTATGCATGGGACTAGCAAGTTTTGCTAACATCTGCAATAAGGATTGTCCATAAGTTTATAAGCTAAAAAATATAATGGTTATTAAACTTCTAACTTGAGTTGAAAGCACCAAGATGTAACTTGATATCACATCCAAACTGGAAGCTTCAAAAGAATATATCAACAAGTGATTTCGTGCCAGAAATTATGTTGAGTAGAGATACAAAAATGCAGATAAAGAACACCCAGATCTCATTCTATTCTCTTATGACCACCTTGTTGTGCGCAATGCCAGCAGAACATGTGAACGTTGTTTCATTCAAAACTTCAGTACGAAGTTGTGCCACAATAATAGCTCCACAAGCTAATAGTTTGTCCTGACGGTCAGCTTCACTTCGACAGAGCCACTCTTTGACATTCTTTTCCCTTTCATCACCGTCCTGAACAACACAAAATGTTTATAACACTTTCAGGTTGGATGATCATTTTAAAAAATACAACAACAACAACAACAAAGCCTTATCCCACTAGGTGGGGTCGGCTATATGGATCCTTTTACGCCATTGAGTTCTATCCCCTACTATATCATCATCTAGATTTAAATAAAATTTATCTTGTTTTATTGTTGCCAACCAAGTCTTTTTTGGTCTTCCTCTCCCTCTTTTAATGTGCGTATTTATCATAGTTTCACATCGTCTAACAGGGGCATTTATTGGTCTTCTAAGTACATGTCCGTACCATCTCAAACGTGTCTCCCGAAGTTTTTCTTCAATAGATGCAACTCCGACTTTCTCTCTAATACTCTCATTCCTTATTCTATCCATCCTCGTATGTCCACACATCCACCTTAACATCCTCATCTCTGCAACTTTCATCTTTTGCTCATGTGCTCGAGTCATAGCCCAACATTCAGCACCATATAACATAGCAGATCTAACTACCGTTTTGTAGAACTTCCCTTTAAGTTTTAGAGGTACTTTACGATCACATAAGACACCCGATGCTAATCTCCATTTCAACCATCCTGCTTGTATTCTATGTAAGACATCTCTCTCAATTCCTCCATCACTTTGCAAGAACGATCCTAAATACTTAAAGTTCTCGATTTTAGACAACTCATCATCTCCTATCTTAACAATTGTTTCACTACGTCTAGCATTGCTAAACTTAAATTCCATATATTCAGTCTTTACTCTACTAAGCCTAAAACCTTTCATTTCTAGAGTTTCCCGCCAAGATTCTAGTTTAGCATTTACTCCTTCACGTGTCTCATCTATCAAAACAATATCATCTGCAAACAACATGCACCATGGCACTGTATCTTGAATGTGCCTAGTGAGTTCATCCATGATTAGTGTAAAAAGATAGGGACTTAAAGCTGATCCTTGATGTAACCCTATCCTTATTGGAAATGCTTCAGTCAATCCACCTGAAGTCTTCACTCTAGTCGTTACATCTTCATACATATCTTTAATTAGGTCAATATATGTTACGCTAACGCCTCTCTTTTCTAGAATTCTCCATATAATTTCTCTTGGTACCCTATCATAAGCTTTTTCTAAATCAATAAATACCATGTGTAGATCTTTCTTTTGCTCCCGATATTTTTCAATTAATTGCCTAAGAAGATGTATAGCTTCTATTGTCGACCTTCCAGGCATGAACCCAAATTGATTTTCGGTTACCGTGGTCTCCTTCCTCAATCTTTTTTCTATTACTCTTTCCCAAAGTTTCATGGTATGACTCATTAATTTAATACCCCTATAGTTTGCACAATTTTGTATGTCTCCTTTGTTCTTATATAAGGGAACTAGACTACTTACCCTCCATTGATTAGGCATTTTTTTTGTTTTCAATATTAAATTAAATAATTTTGTAAGTCATTCAATACCTTTTTTCCCTAAACATTTCCATACCTCTATTGGGATATCATCCGGTCCCACGGCCTTTCCATTTTGCATCCCTTTCAAAGCTTGTTCTACTTCTGAAGTTTGAATTCTCCGATGAAAATTAAAATTTCTATACTCATTTGAAATACTTAAATTGCCTAAGTCAAGTTGGTCCCCTAAACTTTCATTAAAAAGTTGATGAAAGTAAATCTTCCACCGCTCTTTTATTTCGCTATCATTTACTAGTACTCTATCGCATTCATCTTTAATACATCTTATTTGACTAAGGTCTCTTGTTTTCCTTTCTCTTGCTTTAGCTATTTTATAAATGTCTCTTTCCCCTTCTTTTGTATCTAAATTTTGATATAATCGTTCAAAAGTTTTATTTTTTACTTCATTCACTGCTTTCTTAGCCTCTTTCTTGGCTATTGTATATTTTTTTAAGTTTTCCTCGTTCTTACAAATATATAATTCCTTATAAGCTATTCGTTTTTCTTTCACTTTCTCTTGTACTTTCTCATTCCACCACCAAGATTCCTTCCTTGGTGGTGCATGCCCCTTTGACTCACCGAGTACATCCTTAGCTACTATTTTCAACTTTGATACCATCTTATCCCATGTCGTATTAGAGTCGCTATATATTTCATCTAATGCTTGTATTCCTACCTTCTCCTTCAATATGTTTTGCTTCCCATCCTTTAACTTCCACCACTTAATTCTAGGAGTCGTGTATATTTTTCCTCTATTGATATTATAACTAAGGCGTATATCTAACACTACTAATCTATGTTGGGTAGTTAAGCTTTCTCCAGGGATAACCTTACAATCTTTACAAATCTTCCTATCTCTCTTCCTAACCATAAAATAATCGATTTGTGATTTATTATTCCCACTTTTGAATGTGATCAAGTGTTCTTCTTTTTTCTTAAAAAATGTATTAGCTAGTATAAGGTCATATGCTATCGCAAAATCCAATATAGTTTTTCCTTCTTCATTTCTTGTTCCAAACCCATAACCCCCATGTACTCTCTCATATTCTTCATTTTTCGCTCCGACATGTCCATTTAGATCGCCTCCTATTAAAATCATTTCATTTGGCGGAATGTTTTGTAATACCTCATCTAAATCGCTCCAAAATCTTGATTTAGTTTCTTCATCTAATCCTACTTGAGGTGCATATATGCTAATTACGTTCACAACTTCTTTCGCCACTACTATCTTGAGAGCTATAATTCTATCCCCCTTTCTAACTACACCAACAACTTCATCTTTTAAAGAACTATCTACAAAAATACCCACTCCATTTCTTGTTTTACTCTTTCCTGTATACCATAACTTAAAACCCGAGTTCTCTATCATTTTTGCCTTCTCACCTACCCATTTTGTCTCTTGCACACACAAAATACTAATTTTTCTCCTAATCATTGTATCTACTACCTCCATTGTTTTACCAGTGAGAGTTCCTATATTCCATGTTCCAAATCTGAGACTATTACTTTTCTTATAATGTTTATTCTTAGTCCACCTATGGTGTGAGAACTCTTGCCTATTTAACACTACACCCAAGTTCTCATGGAGATGTAGCGGTCCTTGCCGAGACGTTACAGTCGGACCCTGCAACGCGAACCCTTGCATATTTAGCACTACACCCGGGTTCTGGAGATGTAGCGGTCCTTGCCGAGACGTTACAGTCGGACCCTGCAACGCGTTCCTTCCGGGGAACATCCTAGCATTAGCATAATACTTTAATGGATCCATTCATTGAGTACTTGCCATAGTTTTTTTACGCTGGCTGGCAACCTAACGCAACCCTCCTCCTTTATCCGGGCTTGGGACCGGCCATGACTAGGTCGTCACAGGCGGAGTTATGATCATTTTAAAAAATAAAAAAATAAAATATGTTTAAAGTGGTCCTACCAAATCGTAATAAAAAATGTTAACCTAAGTATAGTACAGACAAAAATCAGGGACTAATACATAAGCACAAACGCAAGCACAATATGAACACACGAGTCATTTCTTCGATAAAAAGTCAGCAATATGTGCTGAGGACTAAGGTACACTAAAATATTCTTGCTTTCCACATAAGTGATATTGGGTGCATATGAATTGGTCAGCATGTTACTTTAAGAAACTAATTTTTTATCTCAATTATCATAGAATGAAATTGCTAACTCCAGAATTTATGATAAAAAAAGAGGGGAGAAAAGGAATACTAGTGTGTAGTATCTTACAACATTAAAACCTAATACGTGTGACCTCAAAGCCTCTTCATTAATTGTGTCTAACATCTCTGGTGGTGTTTCTGATAGCATCGTTTCAGCAGCATCAGTAAGATCCAGATAAACTTCATCAATTGACGCTCGCTCACATCGCCCTTTGGTCGAAAGTATGGAAACAACCTACAAGTTCAAAATCCCCTCCAACATCCACTTTCGTTAACACCAAAAGAAGTGCAGGATTTTAACTCATTTATCAATACTACATATAACAAGATTAAGTCCATCATATAGTGAACTAACCTCAGAACCAGCATCTCTGTACGTATTTAAATCAGCTTTACCCCGTGCAACAGGAACTTGAATTAATTGGATATTTGGACATACCATTTTGGCCTCATGTCCACGCATAGAACTGTGACCAGTGATATTTAGAACTTCTAAGTAAATAAAGAGAAGAAATTAGAAAAAACAAACTAACCGCTTCACACCAAATCTTCGAGCTTCATAACCAACTGCAATCAGGGCACCACCTTTCCATGAGTTATACTGCACTACAGCAGCAGGCAAACCCTTCAATTCAGGATTTTTGCGTTGTTCCACTACACCAGCAAAATATGTTCAATTTTGGCAAAAAAAAATCCTTCATCGTATGTTTGTGTAAACACATTTTCAAGTAAAATATCACTTTTTCCATGAATATATAGAATCAAACACAAATGGTAAAGTTATGTTTAAAAGATTATATACTAATGCTCAAATGCTCAAGAAAACCGTAAATATACATTTCGTTTGTTCACAAACAAATGATTGGCAACTTCTTAACATGCTTTGTTCAATGTTCGATGATTCTTCATGGGCTTAAAAATGTTGTAATTAATTATTTCATGTTTGGTTAATAAATTCAATGGTGAAAAGGTGTTCAAGTTAAATTGTCATCCTAAATGAAGAAAAAAAATGTTTCTTGAGTCAGGCACCAAGGTTGTTGTTTAACACTTGGTTTACTTACCCCCAATAGAAATCCTCCTTTTATGCAGATAATTAATTATGGATATATAGAAAGGTATAGCTACTACTACTACAGAACTTTAGTAACAGAGCATCCGTTAGGAATTTATATGGAGATAAATCTGAAATAGAGATAAAACACAGTGACGCAATCACTAGAAAAATTTGCTCAACAAAAGATAATTGGTTGAAAACAGATGCTGATGAATGAATGAATGACACACGCCAAGCTTAGCATTCTAGCTATCATTTTGCTTATTATGTTAATTGAGACTGTTAAATAGAGCTATAGACAACAATTCACGTTGTTATCGTACTACAAATTATCTTCACTTAATAAATTTGGTAGGAATCTATCAGGTTAGCGGAGTAGCATACACAGGACGAGCAAATACATTCGCTTCGGATAGTAAATCCAGAATTAAGAGTTGAAAAAATAGACAGCAGGAATCCATTCTCATATCTCCCATTAAAAACTGTTTTTCCCCCCGCAAAACTGTGAGGGTATGGTCGATTGACGTCGTGTGAAAGTATAACTCCTATTCCAAGATAAGACGGAAGATTTGAAAGAGGGCAACAAAATTGGCGCCTTTGCATCAGGTTAGGGTTCTTGAAAGAGTAGGAGACGAAGAGAGACCTTGGACGTAGAAGCAGTCCATGTCGACGTGGGCGATCACGCGCGCGTTCTGCGGCTCCGGACGCGAGATTGGCATACTTGCTTCTCACCGGATAGATCACGCATCGAGTGGCAATGGCATCTCTTCTTCCCCTTCCTGCAATCCTCCAACCTTCCCCTCCCCAAACCCCAAAAACCGCCCTAATCAAAATCTTCCAACATTTTATGAAGGGAGAATTCAGTTTAACCCCCATAGTTTTATTTCTGTTTTTAAATCACCTCCAAAATTGTAAATAACTGTTTACGTCTACAATTATGTTTACCCAAAAAACAAGGGTCAAACTCCTATCATGTCGATAAATCCGACGAAGCAGAAGAAGAGTCCGTTCCAGTTGACTTAGAACTCAGGCTCGTATTAGGCAACTCAGGTAACGGAGCGGGGCCGAAAGTAGGCACCGGCATCGCCGGAGGGAGCTCAGGCCAAGGAGCATCAAAGTTGAGCATGTTAATGGCCTGTTTCATCGACGGCCGTAGCTTTGGATCAGGATGGGCGCACCATAACCCCACGACCATCAAGCACTCCATTTGTTTCTGATCAAATTCACCCTGTAGATTATGATCCGCCGCCTCGAGAATCATCTTCCTCCCATAGAGCTCCCACACCCATCGAGCCAGTTCCACCGTGCCACTCTCCTCCACCAACGGCCTTCTACCGGATGCTATCTCCAACGCCACGATCCCGAAGCTGTAAACATCGGATTCCTTACTCGCCTTGCCGGTGTAGAAGTACTCCGGCGCCATGTACCCTCTCGTGCCGGCCAACACCGTCATCGTTTGCGGCCCGCCGTGGTGGTCAAGGAGCCTGGCGAGCCCGAAGTCCCCGAGTTTGGCACTGAACGTCGAGTCCAACATGACGTTGCTCGGCTTGACGTCTCGGTGCACCACGCACTGCTCCCACTCCTCGTGGAGATAGAGAAGCGCCGAGGCCAAGCCCAGGGCGACCCTGTGCCGCACTCCCCACGCCAACGTCGTCGAGGCGACGCCGTGGAGGTAGAAATCGAGGCTGCCGTTGGGCACCAGCTCGTAGACCAGGAGAAGTTCCTGGCGGTCGTGGCACCAGCCTACGAGCTGCACCAGGTTGCGGTGGCGAAGCCGACTTATGATCTTGACCTCCGACATGTACTCCCTCCTCCCCTGTTTCGAGCCCTTGGAGACCCTTTTGATGGCAACCTCGAGCTTGGGATCTTTCAACACGCCCCTGTAGACCGACCCGAACCCTCCTTCGCCGAGCTTCCCTTCGTCGGAGAAGTCTTTGGTAGCGCGGACGAGTTCCGAGTAAGCGAATCTCTTCGGTCCTCTCTCTCTTTCGAACTCATTATCCATGGCTTCATCGAACATCCAGTCCTCTTCCTCTTTTCTGTTCGTCCTCTGCCTTCGTTTAAAGAACCATAGCGCGCCCAAAGCTGCCACCAAGGAGACTAGTACTGCTCCGGCGACGATGAAACCGGAGAGGAACGAGGTCTTGCGTCTCTTGCCCTTCTTTCTTGGCTGCAAAGTCGAATCGAACGACCATGAATGAATAGTATGCGTTTCAACGCCCGAACCGGTGGCCGCCGAGATGCCAATAACTACTTCTTCCGGCAGGTGTGTTCTCAAGTCGATGGTGTCGCTGAGGACCAAAACAGCATCACTGAGCCCTCGATCAACCTCCGACGAGAGGAACACACTTAAATTATGATTGGTGGCGTTGTAAGTGACCCATGCGACCCAATCGGCAACGGAATCGTTGCTCCACACCGCTGTCTTGGTTGAGTTCAACGAGTTGACGTCGATTCCGACATGTCTGTAAGGTGGATCAGCGTACTCCTTGTTCGGAAAAGTATCGAACTCCACCGCCACCGTGGAGTGTGGAGGAGGAGGAGGAGGAACAACGTTGCTGAAGAGGCCGAGGCCTCTGCCGGTGGAATTGTCAGGGACCGCGTACGGCGGCGCCGACAGGAAGAAAGCTAGGCCGTCGGCGCCGGCTCCAAAGTTGTTGTTCAACTCGTCGATGTTGAAGACGAAGCGGGTGGTAAAATCCGTGAGTTGGCCGGTTTGCGCGTCCCATAGGAGGAGGAGCTCCTTGTAGAAGCTCGCTCGCCCCACGCTGTTGCTGTTTTGGTTATTGCCGGTGTTCTTGGTGAGCTCGATAAAGTCGTTGCTGTTTACGGCGTCGCCTTGGAGAAGGATATCGGATTCATTGCCGACGTTATAGAAGTTGGAGAAGTTGAAGAACAGAGAGCTTGACGACGGAACGGCGCTCAATAAACAAATCACGACAGTGGAGATCATCAAAGTGCTTCTTGATCTACGCATAATTGCAGATCATGAAGATCAAAACAGCAGCAGCAGCAGCAGTAATAGTGATCAAAATCCGAGGAAAGAGAGCAATTGGATAGTGCATTAAAAAAAAATCTGACCAAGTGCGAACTTATCAAGAATTGGCCATTGGCGTGTTTGTCTAGAGGAAGAACAGGAATCTATCCGTGTGTATTCACAACAGGAAACTACACCCCTGGACGGCTGGACCTGTTGCCATGCAAACTGTGGTCAATACACAATACAGTTCATAAAAAAAAATAGTTATATAATGTTATTGATGATAAGTGATCAGGTGCGGACCGCGGAGTGCGGATCTCATGTAGACGACCGATCAGGGACTTTCTTGATCGGTTACGCACGACGTTGCTTGGGAGCGTCGATCGGACTCCAGGGGGTGAACGATGAACCCTAGGGGTACGGTAAACCCGTTGGGGAACGGTGAACCCGACGGGTAGCGATGAATCCGTCGGCATTGGGTAACACCTGATCGGTCAACCTGACCGATCAGGCGGTGCCGGATCGTCCTGATCGGTCTCCCTAACCGAACAAACACCTGCCTGATCGGTCAGGGACTTCCCTGACCGCCTGATCCGTCAACCTGATCGATCAGGTAGTGCCACGTACGCGGTCCGTAGGGAGCCGTCGCAGCAGATAAAAACCGTGTTATTGATATACATATTTTTTATTTTAGTAATTAATATTTCTAGTTTCTATTAAAAATTTCTTCTTTTGCCGTATATATAAATGACAAATAAAGAATGGCTTGTGGTTAATAACAAAGGTGAAGAAGTCTTATCAACAGAAGTGATCTGACATATTGTAAGATTATGTACGTATTTTTAATGATAAATTAGCATCTAAATCCGCAGTTAATGGATTAAAATGAATAAAGCAAGAGGGTATTCACAATTATAAGTAGCGTATAATCATTCAAGCATTCAATTCTCACGTAAATGAATTGAATATTTATAAACATTTTATATGAAAAATGGATATTTTATATTGATCATTACAAGACATTTTACTGGCGATTGTAACATACCATGCATTCCATCGTATCAAACAATGAAAAATCTAAAATACATTTTTTAGGAAAAAAAAATTGAAACCAAGCGAACTTTGTTTTTGTCCTTGTTGAGATTTTTTTTACACTGAGAGGGACAACGGCAGCGGTTGGTGCTAGACGGCCAATTTTTTTGTCATTGGAAGGTCAAATAAAATAATAATTTTAAATTTGGTTTAAATATAAAATAAAAAAATTGAATAGTTTGATATATGAAAAGGCTAATTTTATATTTGTTTAGTATTATAAGAAAAAAAAATAACTTTGATAAATATTTTGACTGTACTGTAGTGTTAATTTTAATGAAACCATCTGATCTGGTCAATTGACCCACTCTTACGAGGTAACCAGCTCATAACCTGTTAACCCAACTGATCCGCCTTTTCCATCAAATCATATGATCGCCCAATCCATTTGATCCACCTAATCCAATTGATCTGACTTGATCAGGCCGGCCGCTCATGTTCAATTCATTTGAATAGAATAAATTAACTAAAAATAAGTTTGAGATCAAAATAAAACATAAAAAAAGAAGCTTCGCATTTAACGAATTGCCAAATCAACATCCCACCATATATTTATTCTGATAATTCAATACTATTATAACGATTACAACTAACTGCTAATAGCTATGATTAGTGGTAAAAAAAATTATTCGTGTTTGGCGCTCCCATTAATTCGTTTCAAAATCAATACGAAGAAGATAACTTACGAAAGTTACTAATCTAAATATTATGACTAACGTATGAGGAGAATAAACACATTAGCTTTCTCAAATTTTGATTAGATTTTAAGATGATAATATTGTATGAGTTAGCCATCAATCTACCTCATGAGAACATTAATAACTATGACTAACTATTGTAGCATATATATGTTATAACATATAATAATTAACACAATATTATTATAATATTATAGAAAATAACAATTATAATTATTTTAAAGTGAGTTTGAATAATTTAATGATATTTTGAGGAAGGTTAAATAATTTTGAATAAGTTAATAATAATATGTTGATATAATAAAATTTAATGTTTAAAGTTAAGGATTTAAACTTTTAAAATTTAAAATTTAGTTATAATTATAGAGCAACTGCGTACAATTTTTCTTTAGTTAATTTTTTTTTTACAGCATTGATATTATATGTAATAATTTTGATTAAAATGAATTAATCGATTTTTCATATTTGCTCAATCGTTGCTACACAATATAACACAAAACTAGAAAAGAAGTATTTTTTGGCATAAAAATATCTGTCATTTGATCATTAGCTAAATGTGGTGTGCATGTCTAATTTTTACCTAATGTGAAATAAAAAAATTAAATATTTCTTCGTGAACTAATGTTTTTGTTTGAATAATTATTTATAAATTTAATTTTAAGAATCATGGAGTGTAATATCTTAAATTTACTAAAATACCAAACCACTTGATTTGAGTAATTCATCCACCCCACCAGCCTTATGGACCACATTGACTCACCAAGTTTTATCAACTCATCCACCGATCAACTTGACCATCTGTCCAACTCAATTGTTGGGCTGGACATGCATGCCCAATTAGCGAAGCGAAATTGGCTAAACCTCTCTTCCAACCCAACCAATACACTTTACTCAATTGTTATATATTGATCCGGAGAGATATAGTAGAACCCCCTAAAAAAAACCAAATTTGTAAGTTGGTTGGAGTTAAGGCAAAGAGAATTAATGAGATTCGTCGCACTATGTTGCTAAGGGACAATCGGCTGTTTTTCGTAGCAAACGACAAACCCGCCGACCCGACCGGCTGACCGCCGACATTCCTGGCCGATCGCCCGACTTGCCGACCCGACCGGCCGACCGACAGATCGGGTGACCCGCGGACCCCGACCGGGTGACCGGTTGACCCGCCGACCCGACCAATCGACTTGCCGACCCGTCGACATTCCTGGCCGACCGACCGACTCACCGACCCCGACTGCCGACCCGACCAGTCAACCTGCCGACCTGCCGACCCGTCAACATTCCTAGCTGACCGACCGACCCACCGACCGATCGGTTGACCCGTCGACCTCGACCGGCCGTCCGACAGATCGACTGACTCGCTGACCCGACCGGTCGACCGGTGGACCCGCCGACCCGACCAGTCGACCGGTCGACCCGCCGGCATTCCTGGCCAACCGACCGACCCGCCGACACCGATCGGCCAATCGACAGATCGACCGACCCGCCGACCCCGACCGGCTGATTGACTGACCTGACCGGCCGACCTGTCGACCTTCCCGACTGACCCGTTGACCTTCCCGGCCAATTTGTACGGAGTCAGTCACCGCGTCTAATAAGAAAAAACAAGAAAAGAATACCTGCCATAATCATGACTTGTTAGAGCGTCACACATTAATGAAGATAAAAGTGACATCTTGGATAGGTCTCTAGGGGACTGTGACAGACCCACAGAGTGACTAAGGCTACCAAAAGATCAGTCTGTCAGCTGATCAGTTTTTAATGAGACAAAATAGGGGACCTCCTCCCCCCTATATAAAGTCCATTGGTGCTTCAAAAAAGGGGGTGCCGGCTACTGAAATTTTCTTCTTCACCTTTTGTGTGCCTCTCCTGGTCCAACCCCAACTTACTTTTGTCTTGTCAATCTTAAACTCGACCCCGACTCATACGCAGTCGCAACTCGAGTTATCCCCTCTCTTTGTTGACAGTGTCGTGTATATTTTTCAGAGGACCAAGTAGAACAAGAGTGACTATTTCTTAGTATAATTCTTACGCAATTGATAAATATATAAGAAGATATAAATTTCCATATCATTAATTAATTATCGACATAAGAACACACCATTACCAAGTAGTTACATAGCAAATAATCCAACATTAGAAAATATAAAAACCAAACTGCTTATTAAGAAAAGATGGCATAACTAAGATTAATTATGAATATCATACGATATCACCAATCATGCTCAACCATTGTTTTTAAAAAAATGTGAAAGGAAAAAAATGTCAAAGCTACGATCTTGTCGGCATGAACAGCCCCGAAGCAGAGGAAGAGGCAGTTTCAGTTGACTCAGAACTCATGCTCGTAGTAGCCGCCGTAGGTAACGGAGCGGGGCCGTAAATAGGCACCGGCATCGCCGGAGGGAGCTCGGGCCAAGGAGCATCAAAGTTGAGCACGTTAATGGCCTGTTTCATCGACGGCCGTAGCTTTGGATCAGGATGAGCGCACCATAACCCCACGACCATCAAGCACTCCATTTGTTTCTGATCAAATTCACCCTGTAGATTCTCATCCGCCGCCTCGAGAATCATCTTCCTCCCGTAGAGATCCCACACCCATCGAGCCAGTTCCACCGTGCCACTCTCCTCCACCAACGGCCTTCTACCGGATGCTATTTCCAACGCCACGATCCCGAAGCTGTAAACATCGGATTCCTTACTCGCCTTGCCGGTGTAGAAGTACTCCGGCGCCATGTATCCTCTCGTGCCGGCCAACACCGTCATCGTTTGCGGCCCGCCGTGGTGGTCAAGGAGTCTGGCGAGCCCGAAGTCCCCGAGTTTGGCACTGAACGTCGAGTCCAACATGACGTTGCTCGGCTTGACGTCTCGGTGCACCACGCACTGCTCCACTCCTCGTGGAGATAGAACAGAGCCGAGGCCAAGCCCAGCGCGACCCTGTGCCGCACTCCCCACTCCAACGTCGTCGCGGCGCCGCCGTGGAGGTAGAAATCGAGGCTGCCGTTGGGCACCAGCTCGTAGACCAGGAGGAGTTCCTGGCGGTCGTGGCACCAGCCTACGAGCTGCACCAGGTTGCGGTGGCGAAGCCGGCTTATGATCTTGACCTCCGACATGTACTCCTTCCTCCCCTGTTTCGAGCTCTTTGAGACCCTTTTGATGGCAACCTCGAGCTTGGGATCTTTCAACACGCCCCTGTAGACCGACCCGAACCCTCCTTCGCCGAGCTTCCCTTCGTCGGAGAAGTTTCTGGTGGCGCGGACGAGGTCCTGGTAAGCGAATCTCTTCGGTCCTCTCTCTCTTTCGAACTCATTATCCATGGCTTCATCGAAGATCCAGTCATCTTCTTCATCTTTTCCGTTGGTCCTCCGCCTTCGTTTAAAGAGCCATAGGGCGCCCGAAGCGGCCACCAAGAAGACTAGTACTGCACCTGCAACGACGAAACCGGCGGGGAACGCAGTCTTGCCCTTCTTTCTTAGCTGAAGAGTCGAATCGAACGACCATGAATGAATAGTATGTGTTTCAACGCCCGAACCGGTGGCCGCCGAGAAGCCAATGACTACTTTTTCCGGCAGGACTTTTCTCAAGTCGATGATGTCGCTGAGGACCAAAACAGCATCACTGAGCCCTCGATCAACCTCCGACGTGAGGAAGACACTTAAATTATGATTGGTGGCGTTGTAAATGACCCACGCGACCATATCGGCAACGGAATCGTTGCTCCACGCCGCTGTCTTGGTCGAGTTCAACGAGTTGACGTCGATTCCGACGTGTCTGTAAGGTGGATCGCCGTAGTCCTTGTTCTGATAAGTATCGAACTCCACCGCCACCGTGGAGTGGGGAGGAGGAGGAGGAGGAACAACGTTGCTGAAGAGGCCGAGGCCCCTGCCGTCGGAATCGACAGGGACCGCGTACGGCGGCGCCGACAGGAAGAAAGCTAGGCCGTCGCCGGGTCCCCGGATAGCTGGGTCGATCAACTCGGCGATCCCGAGGACGAAGCGGGTGGTAAAATCCGTGAGTTGGCCGGTTTGCGCGTCCCATAGGAGGAGGAGCTCCTTGTAGTAGCTAGCCCTCCCCACGCTGTGGGTGTTTGGCTGACTGCCGGTGTTCTTGGTGAGCTCGATAAAGTTGTTGCTGTTTAGGGCGTCGCCTTGGAGAAGGATATCGGATTCATTGCCGACGTTATAGAAGTCGGAGAAGTTGAAGGACAGAGAGCTTGACGAAGGAACGGCGGCTAATAAGCAAATTACTACAGTGGGGATCATCAAAGTGCTGTATCTACGCGCCATTGCAAATCATTAAGATTACAGAGGAGGAAGAAGAAGAAGTAGTAGTAGTGACCAAAAGAGGAACTGGATGATGCATAAAAACAAGGAAAGCTGGTGATCAAAAGGTCGCGAATTAATAATTTGGCAAGTGCAAAATTATTAAGAATTGAATTGGCGTACGTGTTTATGCAATCGATCCGTGTGTAATTGCACCTGAATTTCTCAAAACTCTGAAATGGTGCGGAGAAGCTGTGGTCAATGTCTTCGAGGAGTACTTAGCAGATGACGTAGTAGATGATGGACTTATTATATTTCTGGTGAAGGTG